>QEPC01008833.1:1285993-1300994 GCA_003113815.1 Sphenodon punctatus
GATTCTTCTCTGTCAAAACCAGTGCCAGTTATGGGATGATTTCCCAACACAGAGTGTAGGACTCCAGAAGAGTCCTAAAGTGCTGAATGAGCACCCTTTTTACATCAAACCTTTGTCAAGGAGCAACTGGTCAAGGGAGAAAATGATGAAGTAGCAGCACAACCTCACATCTGTCTTCAAGTAACAAGACGCTGTTGTTTTAACCCTGTCCACCAGCTTGCTGTGTTGTATTCTGGGTTGGCTGATATCCCAGGGTACACTGTTCTAGAAGGTAACTGGCTAGAAAGGAGTGCAGAAGAAGCCCTTCTCTTTCAGAATCAATGGATGCCATCAGATATAATGCCACTCCTTCAGATGGAAACACGAAGCAGGCCTTTACGTCTGTATGTGTCTGTTACCAGCTTGCACTTCTTGTGCACCCACAAAATGCATGTTGTGTCTTTTATGCCTGGTGACAACCTGGTAGGGTGCAGCAGCACTCTACAAAGGCCCTGCCAGACCCTGCTTTACCCCACTAGAGCTTGTGGGCTCTGGCAGGGTGTGAAGTGAGGATCTTGCAGGGCTCTAGAGTCCCACTCTCCCTGGCAGGGTGAAGGGGTGTGTGGCAGGACCTTTGCAGAGCCCCACTCCACTCCCCATCACTCTGCTGGAGCAGAGGGGTGAAAGGCTGTGGAGCAGGGCTATCCCAACAGAGCCCCCAGTACACCCTGCCAGAGCTCCACTGGCAGAGGCAGTCCCTGGACCCTGCCACTTGCTTCACTGCTGCTGCAACAACCCCCCGCTTCCATTGTACAAGTTATTGGGTAGGCCCATGTAGAGTGGCTATCCAGTAGCTGGCACATTTGTACAACTGGTTGTACAATGCCAGCTGCCTCTCTCTAGGAAACTGGTTGTATAATGCCTCCTGCCTCTCTCAGAAATCTCCACTCTGCTCTCTTCATCCAACCCCTCCACCTGCCCCCTTGACCCAATCCCTTCCCGCCTCCTGACCTCTATTGCTCCCACTGTCGCCCCCCCACTTCTACACGTCATCAATCTCTCCCTTTTCACATGCTCCTTCCCCTCTGCCTTTAAGCATGCCACTGTCTCCCCCATCCTCAAAAAACCCACCCTGGACCCATCTGACCCCTCTAGTTACCGGCCAGTCTCCCTCCTTCCCTTTGCCTCAAAGCTCCTGGAATGTGTCGTCTACTCCCACTGCCTGGACCTCCTCTCTGCCAACTCCTTCCTGGACCCTCTCCAATCCGACTTCCGCCCCTCCACTCTACTGAAACTGCCCTGGCCAAGATCACCAGCGATCTACTTGTCGCTAAATCTAAGCGCCTCTACTCCGTTCTTGTCCTCCTTGACCTCTCTGCTGCCTTTGACACTGTCGACCACTCACTCCTATTGGACTCGTTTTATTCACAGTGGCACCTATTTTCACCAAAGCAGGATGTAGGTGCCCAAACATGACCACCTTTGTGACTGTACGGAGGGTCCTGCATTTTATCATTGCCTTGGGCTCTGCAAATTTTAAGGCCGGCCCTGGCCCCAGCTCAATTTAGCCAATAGCCACCCACCCCCTGTCATATCCTGGAGACCCCCCAGGAGCTTCTGATACTCCACCAACATGGTTCCCCATGATAGGAGTAATTAAAGGAACAGCATTTGATTGGGAGGATGTGAATGAATTACTAAACCCGCAATGGAGTCAGTGTACAGCCCCATCCTTGCCCATGGCGCGTGTGCATGCATGCACACACATAGACCCACCCCCTCTCTCACTAGGATTGTGTGAACTAGGTTTTTGGTCCTGGGGAAAGATAGGAACCAAGAACCAGTATCTGAACTTTGGTTCCTTACTGAGCTCCTATTACTTGAGGGAAAAGAAACCTTTTCCCCAATGAACACAGAGACCAATTTCCCTTTCTTACTTTACTTAAGAAGTTAAAACTGAATACAAGCTACATTAAGATGAAGTTAAAGCAGTAAATCTGGATCCAAACTTATTCCTAAGTAAAACACATATTTTGAGTATGCAATAAAAAAGAATACAAATATCTCAATAATAAAGAGAGACAAAATATATAGATAGGAATACGTATAAATGAAGAAATATAATGAGAAGTATGGCCATACATAAAAAATATAGAAAGTTATAGAAATATAACTTCTTGCAAAAGGGGTTTATTCAGCTTCTGACAGAAAGCACCACCAGTAGCTGAAGAACCAAGAACTCCTGTCAGAGCTGCTTTATATATTCTTTTGCACCCTAACATACATTCCATAAGTAATGTTTGATGTAGTTAAATCTATAAACAATATTTCTAATTAAAAGATGTTCTTCAACTTCAGACCAGATCGAATACCGTGTAAAGATGACATCATGAGAACAGTGGGCCTCAGTCCTGATCGCAAAAGTCTAATTTCACAGCATTGCTGTTATCTCTATGTTCTTGCCATGCTTAGGAATTTCCTTCTACTTCACTTCTACTATGAATTCCTTTGGTCCTACATATTTCAGGCACTGTTTTAGGCCTGGCAATAAAAACTCCAATTCAGCAGTCTACAGTTGTCAGATGTCCATTATTGTCCCGGGCAGTCAAGGAATTACACTATTTGCCCAGTGTCCAGAATGACCCCATCGTGGACAGTATAAAGTAATGTGACATGCTCTTCTGGGGGGGGATAACAAAACCTCTGTGCTCACTGCACACCTACTGAGGGCATAAACTGTCAGTTCAACTGTCACATTTTTACATGTGGCACACTCACATTGCTATTGACTATGGTATTAATGAGTAGTTGTCTCCTTCCATGTTAATTAATTTTGAAATAAGTGTAAGCTACATCTTTTTGATAAAATGGTATATTTGCTCAAACCAGAACAAATTATGTTCTACGGAGCACCTATTAGTTGTCTATCAAAGGATATAGCACAGGAAAGCTGAACAGGGAGGTGAAGGCTATCAATGTGACGCTTTACTAGTTGAACATTGGGTCCAGGAATTTCCCACAAATGATCTGGCTGGAACCCTATGTCTCTTTCACACACACACACAGAGCCCATTTCTCTCTCTCTCTCTCTCTCTCTCACACACACACACACACGCGCGCACACACACACACACACACAGAGCCCATTTCTCTCTCTCTCACACACACACACACACACACACACACAGCCCATTTCTCTCTCTCACACACACACACAGAGCCCATTTCTCTCTCTCACACACACACACAGCCCGTTTCTCTCTCTCTCACACACACACACACACAGTCCGTTTCTCTCTCTCTCTCTCTCACACACACAGCCCATTTCTCTCTCTCTCTCACACACACACACACAAGCAGCCCTTCACTTAGCCATCGAATGCACTCAGCCAGCCCCTCTTCTCTCACACTCTCCCATCCCCTCAAAAGCACTGTCCTATTTGGTCAGACAGAAGATCCACAATCCCCCGCGCCCTTTATATTCCTAATAAGCACCAGCCTGTCAATTGTTAAAGCCTATGGGGGCTGGAGTTGCCACCTATGCAATATTTTAAGGAACACTTATGAAAAATGCATGTTGCAGGGCCTGCATTGGCACTTAAAGCTGCAGTGCAGGCCCTGCAACATGTATTTTTCATAAGTGTTCCTTAAATATTTGCATAGGTGGCAACCCTAATGGGGGCAGTACCTGGGAGCCCTGAATTTTATTTTCACCCCAAGCCCTACAAATTCTAGGGTCAGCCCTTATCCTATGCTGGGGGGGGGAGGGGGCGGGGAGGGCGCTTGATTTTTCATAAACTTGGTATGTCTTTGTTGCTGTCTGGGATCACATGATGATAGTTAAGTCTCAAACTATACAAGTCTCAAATTCTGGTTACGCAAGAAACATTTTCAGAACAACACAGGGTTAAAAGCCATGGCCTGAGGTGTTTCCAAGGATGACTATTTCTTTTTTTGAGTGTTTCAAACTTCTATTATTTTATAGACTTTCCAGCATCCCGAGAAGTGCCCCCATCTCTCCTTTCATTCCACCAAAGATTATTCAAGATTAAAGGAGGTTTTACCCCTTACCGTGTTTAGCTGATCTGTGGGTGTCGTCCTGCCCTGCACTTCATTGCTTTTCCATTCATTAGCTGGTACTTAACACATACATGCACAGGAACATTTGTTCACACCTTATATTAACTGAGCAAATGCTACCTGCAGCAAATCTGGATAAAAGATAAGTATTTAAGCAAACTGCAGCTTTCTAGCTACTGTTAGAAATCACCTTGCTAACTCTTGATTCAATTCAGGGCATTGGTTAAGGAGCAGGGGGAGGGATGGAAGGATCTGAGTCCAGGGGCGCAGATAGGTTGAAATGGGCCCCATGCCATCCCCCTGCACAAGGCAGTGAATACAGCCACCCCAGGGACTGTTGGCCTTGCAGGCTCATGGGATCTGTAGCAGCACTGCCTTTCCCAACTATCACTGTTTTTAAATGGGCGTGATGGGGGGGGGACGTGGACGTGTGTCACGTGGAGCACACACTGACCTCCAGTGAGTCGGGGGTGGGATTTACATAGGCTGAATGGGTGTGCGTCTCTACCCATGCACCCCCTACTCCTGCCCCTGCAGGGAGCACCCCTTGATTTCCCCCCGATGCTCCATGCAGGGGCAGGAATGGGTGGTGCGTGGGTCATGGGAGCATGTGCCCACCCATCCCACCTTCAGACGGATGCTCAGGTGGGTGCAGGGATGGGAGGGGTAGGGTGGGTATGTCATTTAAAAACGGCCTAGAGCTATGTCCTTGTTTGAGTCAGTTGTCAGTAACAGAGACACAATGTGATCCTGGCTCTAGCAAAGTCAATGGCTAAACTCCAGTTAACTTCTGTGGGCTCAGGATTTACCCGATGTCAAGCCCCAGTTCACAACTTTATTCCCTGTTTGACTTACTATACTCATGTTCCTGTACTAGTGGCATATGCTACATGTACAATTTCCTCTTATCTTGACTGTTTCTTTGCTATTTTTGAAGCTATATTTATATTTAGCATTGCTCTTTGCAGCTTGAGGAATTCCTTGTGCTGTAAAACAAAAATCATGAAATTTGCTGCAGGACATGCTGTCACTAACCTTTACACATAACTCAGCCTTCACCAGATTGGGCCACATCCTGTTATTCCACAGGCTTTCATTAGGGAAAATACTGTCAGCTGGAGAATTGCAATTGCCAAAACAATTTCAGCATTTTCTTTTTAATTTGAAGCATCATAATCTTTTCTCTTTTTTAAAGGAAAAAAACAACATTCAGCATCCCTTGCCAGCAACTATGTAGTTTGCATACGACCTCTCACAAAATGCAAAACTCAATGTATGGCTTGTCATCGGACATTATTTTTTGAGAAACAGATTCAGCCATGAGCTCATTGAATGAGAAACTTTCTCTGAGTCTGAAAGCTGCAGCCTTCTTCAGAGAGGTTGTTTCAAAGGGAGACCATTTCTTTAGGTCATCTATTGTTCTTTGATACATTTTATTTGCATGGTTTTTCTACTCCAGGAGCCAGCCCTTTCTGGACAGCCAGAGGGTGCTGAGACTTAGGGCATTTTCAGATGGACACTTTTCCTGGGATAAGAGCATTTTCACCGGGATAGTTTGTCCGTTAAACGCTGTCAACAGTGATTATTATTCTGGGACAACACAAATATCAGGGTGATATAAAGCCCCAATCTCTGGGGTTTATAACAGCTGGTTGTTAAACTATCCCAGTGATTAGCACCACAGAGTCCAATGGCAAGGTATGTGCTCAGAAATGCTCAGAATGCTCAGCTGCACAGAGGACGTGACGTTGCAGAAAAGGATGTGACGTTTGAGTCGCAGAAAACATTGTGCTGAACTTGACAGAATAGCACCGCAGGATTTTTAATTCATCCCAGAGACTCTAATCACAATGTATTGTTCACATGGACTATCCTGGAATTACATTATACAGGGATAGAAATGTCTGTCTAAACAGGTACCACTTTTTTGTTGCTAGGTGCTGAGACATAGGGAGGCAGGGAGAACTGGCTAGTATTAGGGAATCGGCCCATATGAGGGACTAGTATTTATTATGGGTGCCCAAACAGAACAGAACAAATGGCCTGGTGCCTCCAGGAGTCCATTCCTCCAAGAGGGAAGTCCCTCATTGCACGAGCTAGAACAAATGCCCTCCCCACCACCCTATTAGAAGGGCGTATAAGGGGGGGGTCCCTTTTGCCAGGAGACTTTGCCCATTCAATCATTCGGCAGTCGAGACCACTGACCATTTAATTCTTGACTGCCACCTGTACGATGAGCCTAGAAACACCTATTTGGCTGCCTACATTAGGAACCTTCTGGGGAGAACTAACCAGGCGCTCCTTGATTACCTATTGGGCAACTCAAACCCAGAGGTTATTACGAGCTTGTCGAAGTTCCTAAATGCGGCTGTCTACATTAGGGACAGATTTATATCTTCTATGCCCATAGTTTCTATGTCATTGGATTACCCTGGGGTTGTATAGCTCCTCTCTGAGGGATTGGACTACCGACCTGGCGTACTTTATTCATTGCTATCAGTGTTCTTTGTTTAACTTCTAGTCAAACCTTGCTGGTATTATTGTTCCTCTAGTACTTACCTGGATGGTGGGAAGGGTCTTCGTATTTTATATTATAGTGTTATGCACTAACTAGTGTCAGCCGCATTGTTTTTTATTGCATGATTTAATGATGATTTTGTGTTTTAATTTTGATTAGTATTCTTGATATCCTTCCCTTGTTAAGTTTTAAGTTTTATTACCAATTGGACACCTTGTTTGTTTGTGTATTAGGACGAGCTCGTCCATGCTGAACATTTACGTCTTTTTGAGGTCTTAAGCTATGGCCTACGGCCACGCTAATAAAGATTATTCTATTCTAGTAACAATACAAATGCAAAAGTTGGGGTCACCACCCCCTACAACAGTATACATTAATACAACCTAGCCTGCAGTGGTACCATTAACATAATATCAAAACATAATCTACATAAACTGCATGAGTGTATCAAAGTGGTGAGGGATTGGTGGGTTCCCTTCCTGGCTGCCTTATTTACTTCTATTAATAATTCAGGTAGCATACCAGTAGGCTGGAAAAGGGCAGTCGTGATTCTGATTCACAAGAAGGGCCTGAGAGACGAGCCAGCTAACTACAGGCCCATCAGCCTTCTAAGCATAGTGGCCAAACTGTATGTCAAGCTCTTGCTGGCTAGATTAACTGAGTGGGCCCAGGGATCCAGCCTTTTGTGCCTTGAGCAGGCTAGATTTCAAAGGGGAAGGTCTACAATCGAGTTGTGCTATATCCTTTTTCATCTAGCTAACAAATATAGAACTCGGGAACCGCTCCTTTTTTGTGGCATTCCTTGATTTAAAGGCGGCGTTTGACTCGATTGATAGACCTACCCTCTGGGCAAAGCTGGCGGAAACATCCATGGATAGGCGATTGCTTTATCTTATAAGAGCTCTGTACACGGATTCAACCATGGCTGTTAGAGTGGATGACCTGGGTCATGTGACCCCTCCCATTAAGATCTTTTCAGGGGTTAGGCAGGGGTGCGTTTTGCCCCCTACCCTTTTTAACATCTTTATTAATAAGGTCATCTCCCTAATGGCAGATGCAAGTTTCTTTCCCCCTAAATTGGACAACAGGGCCATTTGCTGTCTTTTTTTTGCGGATGATGTGACTTTACTCTCGCAGACCCCTTTAGGGCTGTGTAGACAGATGCAGGCCTTTGAGTCCTTTTGTAGGGACAATAGACTGGAAATAAATTTTGGCAAATCCAAGGTTGTGGTATTCTCCAATCGTAGACTAACCTACCAGGGGGAAATCTAGGGCCATTCCATTCAGCAAGTTAGATCCTTTAGATATCTGGGGATCCTCTTTCACCAGTCCGGCTCCTGGAGAGATCATGTCCAGAGAGCGATTGTCCGTGTCAAGGCAGTCTCACGCGCGATCCTGTCCTATTTTAGGAAAGCGGGCAGGAATGCGCCTCTATTAGCTCTCCAGGTGTTTCGTACTAAAGCAGGGGCCCAGGTGATGTATGGGGCCGAATTGTGGGCCCCTTTTTGTGGCCACCTATTAGAATCCACCCAGGCCAGCTTTCTCCAGGGCCTTCTCGCTGACCCCCGGGGTATTCCCCATGCAGTGATTAGATTGGAGTGGGGGCAGAGTTGCTTGTCCCAACAAGCCCTGGATCGAACTTGTAAATGGTGGTGTAAACGTTTCAGTGGGCAGTGCTCAGAATTGCTCCAGCTCTCAGTGAAAGATTCTTATGTCAACCTGTGGCAAGAAAAGATGGAGGCATATCTTGGGTCATTGGGGCTGTTGGTGTCTTATCTTTCACACAAGCCACCAATGGCTATCTCCAGGGAGATCCTCTCGCGCACTAGGGATATTGAAAAGCAGAGTGATCTGGGCAAAATTAGAGCTTCCCCCCATGTGGGAATGTATCTCCAGTGGGTGCCGGAGGTGGGGCAGGTGGCATTTTATTTGATTAGTGGCCTGTCGACCAGAGGTAAACAACTCTTATTCCAAGCTCGGGCCAACGCCCTGACCTCTAGTGTATTGGAAGGCCGGATGAGGGGAACCCCCTTTTTAGAGAGGTTATGCCCTTTTGACAAGTTGGCCGTGGAAACAGTGGGTCACATGATATTGGATTGTCATTTATACGACAAACCGCGAGGGGAATTGCTGACCCCCCCTCCTGGATGAACTACCAGGCAGGTCAGAACCGGTTTTGCTCCAGTGGCTCCTGGGATCCCAAAAGGAGAAGATTTGGTGGAATGTGGCTGATTTTTTTACTCAAGCCTATCATTTACGTAAGAACTTTTTGGAATTTAAAGGGACAAGTGACTCTGGCTAGAAGCTTTGCAGGAGGGACTTGTGGCAAGTATTAGCTTCAGTAGACATGGAATTGTGTACTTAGCCTTGCAAGTTTTTACTTAGCCTCCGCTAGGAGTACACTTTTATAGGACATTTGAACTCTGTACCACGGTGTGAACCTCTGGAGAAGAACTTTCATGGACCTGCACCCTGCTCCTTAGTGGATAGGACTGGATTGTATCTGGAATTGGTGGTTTCTGGTGTTGTCTAAATTGTGTTTATATTCAACCTATGTTGATTGGTTGACTGAGCTGTTCCCCTAAACTAAAGTTAGCCTAGATTTTAAAAAAAGTTTACTCCCTCTACTAGGGTGTTAGTAGGCTGAAGTGCCAGTGGGGGATCTTAAATGCTTTTAGTTGTCTGTATGCTTTATTTGTTTGTTTTATGTAAAAGCAATGGCCTATGGCCACGCTGAATAAAGCTATTCATTCATAAACTGCATAGATCAAACCCTACAGCAAATATAGAATTCTAACCATAACTGAAACACAACTAAAGTAAAATAAAATAAAGTATAATAAAGTATGCAGACTTCACTCCTTATACTTATATACTGACATATATTTATGCTAAATGCCTTACAAGGGCTAAACAAATGTAAATTCAAATCAGTACCATCAGAACTACATATCCCCTTTCAGGGTAGGATGAACTTCTTCTGAATGTTTTCGCATCCGAGAGCAAAAATAGCCACTTGCTTTGTTCTTTCAGAGTCAGAGTCTCCAAGAAGATAAATCAGCTGTCGAATCATTGGGCGGTTAATTTCCCATCCAGTGGCAGCTATCAGGCGTGTACGGCACGCATCATAGAAGGCGCAGGTAATTAAATAATGGCTCAGGTCCTCGACTCTCCCCCCTCCCCCCCCAGACATACCCATTCAGCATATGGAATACCCTGGTATCTCCCAAATAGGACTGCTGTATTCATAAGCTGCAACCTCAGTCTTACAAATGCCTGTCTAAGTTTGGGGTTAGAAAGATGGAAAATAGGACGCCCCCACCCCCGAGATGGTATCACATACTTGTAGGAGGGTGAGGCAAGAGCACCGGATGCCTGTGCTCGTAATTCCTGTTTATCAGTATCCCTTTGTTGTCTTATAAGCCTAAGAATTTGGGAGCCAGAGTATTCCGTTACAAAATGCTCAGATAATACCATAGTAATGAGGCGAGCCTTCACTGCGGCCCACCACAGATCCGTACCACAATCATGGTTTGTTTGTTTCTCTTTCAATACCAAGGCCACAAGTGAAGTAGACAAAGCATCCCTGAGTTTTAGCCAAAACTTCATCAGACGTAAATCTGCAATTGCCTTTAAAGAAGAGATACCCAATTCTAGTAAAAGGATAGCTGTATTTGTGGTTGGGGGGAGTTTCAATATCCTCTTCCAGAATTGGTTAATTACAGGGTATAAGCTATCTAAGATCTGACAACCGTCCCCCCAGATTGAAACCCCATACATCATACCTGCTGTAACTTTAGCCTCAAATGCTCTTTGAACCGCCCTGATGGATTTCTGCCCGTAATGAAAATAAAAACGTTGGATGGCTAAAGATTCTATCTGTGCTTTCATCTTAACTGCCAATACATGTGGCAATCAAGCCCATAGGATAGGATGATTCCTAAATATTTATAAGAACGCACCTGTTCAAGTGCATGACCCTGCATTAAGCAGGACCGCTTGGCAAAACGTCTCTCTATAACCATAGTCTTGGTTTTCCCGTAGTTAATCAAAAGCTGTTTGTCAGAGCACCTGCCCACAAAATCTGCCATCGACCTATCCAATCCGCATTTCGTGAGTGAGACCTGAATGGTGTCGTCTGAATACATTAGCAGAAAGATCTTTTTGCACATAACTGTAGGTGGATGGTATTGTCCAATGTCCCTATCATCGATAATTAGGGAATTTACGTAAATATTAAAAAGTGTTAGGGCCAGCGAGCAGCCCTGTCTGACCCCCCGATAGGTCTGAACTGAATCTGACAACCTACCCTTCGGCGGCATCCTTACCCTCAATGAAGTACCTGTTTAAAGTGACTTAATTATTGCAACCAAACGCCTATCCAAATTTAAGCGTTCAAGTTCAGCCCACAACTGTGTTCTGCAGATCCTATCAAAGGCAACGGATAAATCTATAAATGCCAAATACAATTTGCATTGGCGTCGCTGGTATTTGTTAACTAGATGTTGGAGGACAAAAACATGAACCAATAGTAGAATGATTAGGCTTAAACCCCGCCTGCTCCTCCGCCAGGATATTTTCACTCTGACACCACAACTGAAGACGGTTAAGCAATATGCTGGTGTAAACCTTAGATACAATACAGAGCAGGCTAATTGGCCTAAAGTTATTGGGGTCTGACTGAATCCCCTTTTTATAGATTGGAACCACTATACTACTTTTCGATAACTCCGGTACTGCAGTGGCATTGTTAATTAATGTAAATAGATGAGCCATCACTTCAACCCCCCACTCAGGAAAATTTTTGAAAACTTCACCTAAGATATTATCCGAGCCAGCTGCTTTGCCCCTTTTCAAATTTGAAATAGCTTCTTGTACCTCCACAGGATCAACTGGGTCCCAGTTCAGCAGCTCGTCTTCAGAGCAAACTGAACATCCGGGTCTCGGCACATAATCTTCAAATAATCAGGCGAAGTGAGCTGTCCACTTTGAAGAGGGAATTTTCAGGTCCCTAGTCAAATACCTTTGTTGTTTGGAATTGTTAACTAGTCTGCAAAAGGTGCGCACATCTTTTTCATCTATTGCATCCTGCAAGACCCTCCATTGATTGGCATAAAAATCTCCCTTTTTTTTTTGCCATTAATTTCTTAGAGCATTTCCTGGTCTCCCTGTAGATATCTAACAGCTCCACACCATCACTAAACTGAACCTTACGGGCAATTGCTCTTAACCTTATTCTGGCCACTTTACATTCACCATCCCACCAAACATTCCTTCTCACAAGTACGTGGCGACATTTATTAAAATTATGGACCAAAGGTACTCTAAGAATTCCCATCAGCTGTTCCCAGATAGCCAAAACGCCTTCTAGATCTTTAGTCTCTAATATTTGCTTTCCCATAACCCTAACATCATTGCATGCAAGGGTACCTTGCACTCCCATTCCACCTGCCAGGACCAACGCATGGTCCGTATTATGGGTGCATCGTTCCTATATGCCAGTGGGCAGTCTCCCAAACTAGAATTGCAGGGTTGGGGCAGCTGTAAACAAACCATAATGGGGAAGTGGTGGTCACTCAAGACCTTCCCCCCCCCCCCCTGAAAATATAATACAGGTGGCTCCAAACCCAACGAAAGAAGGGCATAATTCAACACACTGCATCCAGTTGGTCCGACATAGGTAAATTTCCCTTGAGTGTCCCCTTGATTATTACCATTGAGTATCTTCAAGGACATATCCAGCGCTAATTTTTAAAGTTCATGGCCAGCCTGGTTTCTTTTACAATCCTGTGAGATTCTATTCCCATTTACATCACAAACGGAATCCTCCATACTTCCACACCCCATGCTTAATAAAATATTAGTGGCATGTGCTCCAATACGAGCATTCAGATCCCCCATAATCAATAATTCGTCATTGGGGAGCTGTGATTGATATTCGAGTAGGTCTCTCAAATCAGACCAAAATAGTTGGACCTGATTGGATGGTGGATTGTACACCGTAACCGGCAATAAGGTCAAATGCAAGGTTGGATTGGTAGTTCTTAGGGCAATAATATTATGCCCCACAGCCTTCCATAAGTTACCTTGGAGTCCAGAGTCCACCGAGATTAAGATCATTAACCTGCCCCTTGGACGCCCTCTCCCATTTACTGCCTGTTGTGGTGGCAGAACCCAAGTACGAAAGCCCTCCATATGCATACACCAAGTCTCCTGTAGACAAATTATATCAAATTGAGAGATAAATATTTTAAACTCAGGAACCTTATAGTTAGAAGTCCAACCGGCAATATTCCAAGAAACCAATTTCAACCTCTTACCTACAGGTTCCTGCGGTCAGTCTATATCAGCCAAGTTATTATGGACAGTCTTATTTACTTCCCTTCCTTCTACATTTTGATCCTCCTTTTCCAGCAAACTTTCAAGCGCTGGCATGCTTGCCTGACTATTCTCCACAGCAAAGACTACAGGGGGGGAGGCGTGCCAATATGTGAGGGCTTGGTACATAAAACATCCTTTCCTCAAAGAGGTGTAGACGTAGTCTGGATATCCAGTAGGGGATCCAAAAGTCCCCCAGACTTATCATCGAGCCTGGAGGAGAGTACCATGTCCAGGACGGTGGGTGTATCTAACTCGGTTCCTCCATTTTTCCTCTCCTGGTACCTTTTCAACCCAGCAATAGGCTCTTCTTCAACATGGGATTTAGAAATTTGTTTGTATAAAGTTGATAACTTTTCAAGGAAAGTCTTTCCCTGAATAAATGGATTTGGTTCATATAAAATCCCTCCTTGGTGACCTTGACCCCGCTCATTTATGGCCTTACACTGCTGTGCCCCTTGTATTTCCTCCTCCTCCTCCTCCTCCTCACATGTGTTCAAATCCACCAGACAAGATGTAGGATGAGGCACAGTTTGTTTAAAAATACCTTTCTAATCTGCCTGCACAAAAATATGCCTACTAATTGGTAATGCTTCTGGGGATCGACTACCTTTTCCCTGTGTCATCTTGGCAAAGACATTGGAAACAGAAACACCTCAACGGAGCATAATGTCTCTTTTCTGCCAAAGGGGATTGGCCAAGTTTAGGGACAGGATAGTAGATTAGCTGGACCAAGGATCTGGTTAAGTCTGACACTTTGTATATCTCTGTGTTCTTTTAAAAGTTAGTTTGTCCCAAAAGAAATGCAATTCCATACACAATGTATCATTGAAACAGCAGCGATGAGACTAAACTGAAATACTGAGACAGACTCACATGCAGAAGTCATAGAATCCAGGATCTGAAGCATCTAGTCTGACCCCCAATATAAGGCAGAACACTAAGTACCACCCCAAACCCCTACATAAGACCCAAACCCTAACAATGTGCTCCTCCCATGGGATAGTAACTTGTGCACATGCTGCTTTCTATCGTGCACACTATCTGACTGGAGGATCATACTCAGAAAACAAAATCATAGAGCACCACGGGCCGAGATCTGAAGACGAGACTACACCAATAGCTGAAGGCCCTGCAATAGCGGGAAGTTACTTCAGCAAAAGAGAAACATGTGACCCAAACAAGCCATGACCCACACCGCAGGGCAAAAGGTTTTTTCACCAGCCAGTCTGATATGGGAGAAAGATTTCTTCCGGCCCTTAATATGCTGACAGATAGCCACTGAGTGTCCAAGCTGCTGAGGCAAATTCTTGGACCACCTCAGCTCCAGAGCACCCCATTTATTATTATTATTATTATTATTATTATTATTATTAGCACTTGTATAGTGCCAGCTGTGTACCTGGCGCTTTACAGAACAATGAGATGAATGTGGTCCCTGCCTATGGCTTACAATCTAAAAAACTCGGAGGGGGGGACAAGGAGAGGGGACATAGGGAGAGACAAGGGATAAAACATTCAAGCGAATGCGAAGTCTCAGGGGCACGTGCTTGGCTTGGTTACAGTTAGGGAGGAGTCAGGGGGAGGGTAGACAGTAAATGTTGAGAGGAAAGTTCTAGCAGGCGTTGGGAAAGGCGGCGAGGAAGAGGTGGGTTTTGAGGA
The DNA here is from genome assembly GCA_003113815.1 of Sphenodon punctatus. Taxonomy (NCBI): domain Eukaryota; kingdom Metazoa; phylum Chordata; class Lepidosauria; order Sphenodontia; family Sphenodontidae; genus Sphenodon; species Sphenodon punctatus. Next base: position 1,300,611 of record QEPC01008833.1, read on the forward strand.
GGGATTTGAAGGTGCGGAGGGAGGGAGCAAGGCGAATGTAAGCAGGGAGGGAGTTCCAGGCATGGGGGGCAGCAAGAGAGAAGGGACGAAGGTGGTTAGGGGAGCAGGGGAGACGAGGGAGGGGGCAGAGGAGGAGCGGAGAGTGCGTGCAGGAGTATGTAAGGAGATTAGGGCTGAGAGGTAAGGGGGAGCCAGACTGTGAAGGGCTTTGTAAGTAAATACCAGGAGTTTGTGAAGGATGTGTTCGGGAAGGGGGAGCCAGTGAAGCGAGGAGAGGAGAGGCTGCACGTGATCAAAACGACGGGCCGAGTGGATAACCCTAGCAGCAGAGCTTTGGATGGAGCTAAGGGGGGGACAGATGAGAGCGGGGGAGGCCAGCAAGGA
>QEPC01008833.1:1305631-1332348 GCA_003113815.1 Sphenodon punctatus
GGGGTGGTAAATGACAGCGACCCAAAGGCGAAGGGGTGAGTAGAGACTCACAGAGTGAGCCTCGAAGGAAGGGAAGGAGAGGGAGGGGGAGGGGAACGAAAGGCCTCCCAAGGAGAGGGTGGCAGGGGTGACAGAGTCAGTGGGAGGGATCCAGGTTTCTGTAAGTGCAAGGAGTTGAAAGTGGTGAGAAAGGAAGAGGCCGTGAATGAAGGGGGCTTTGGCAACAGCAGAGCGGCAGTTCCAGAGGGAGCAGGAGAAGGGGAGTCGATCAGGGGGAAGGCAGGGAATGTGGATGAGGTTGGGGGATGTGGAGGGACAGGACTTGCAGGGACGGGGTGAGGGTGGGTGGAGGGGAGAGGGGGGTTTGCAGGGAATGGTTAAGGGAGGGTGAGGGGGGATGTGGAATAGGCAAGGGGGAGAACAAGGGGCAGGGAGGTTGGAGAAAGAGTAGAGGAGGAAGAGGGAGAAGCAGGAGAGACAGCAGCAGTGGGAGAAGGAGAGGAGAGATGGAGGGTGAGAGAGTGTAGGAGCTGCGGGACGACATTCCAGTGGTGGTAATCACGGCAGCAGAAGGGATACCAACCTTGCGGGTGGGGTGGGAGAGTCCTCACGATGGATGGGAGAGGCTGCAATGCATGGATTGCGGTGCTGTCGTTGGGTCCTCGCTCCGGCCTTGCAACGGCCAGCGCCCTTTTGTCGTCACCCTTTGGGCACCGCCCAAGGGCTTCCGCCTTCTGGGGAGAGTTGCAGCTTTGCCAGGGGCTGGGAGGGAGTAGGGCTCGCTCACCTGAAGCAGGGAACACAATCAAGCAGGCGGGCCAGAGACTGTGGCGGGGGCAGGGCTCACTTCCAGGGGTCTGGCCGCCCTCGGGAGAGGTGCAGCTTTGCCAGGGGCTGGGAGTGTCCCATCTGGAGCCCTGGCTGTCCATGATGCAAAAAAAGAAGCAGAATACTTGTAGAGCAGGAGGGAGGATTTTTCCCCTAATCTCTGCAGGCAACTTACTGAAGCATCAGGTTAGGAACATTAAGATCCAGAGGAAGCCACCCCTCCACACATACATTCACAATGGGCAACTCCATTCAATACCACTCAGAAATCTATCAAGCTCCATCTTCAAATTAATTAAGCCGATCCTGTTTGGATTTCTTCCCTTCTCCTTGACTCACTAGCCTATTCTAGAACTTCCTTCCTCTGACAGTTAGACATTTTCTAATTTCACACACACATTTATTCCTGGCCAGCTTATACATTGCAACTACAAAGTCCAATGCTAGACTCCTCCTTGGCTGATAGAAAGACTCATAGGGTAGTGCCAGGACCTGGGTCATGCCATCCCCCTGCGACTATCCCTAGGGGTGTGCATGTCATTTTTGTTATTACAGTAACAATAATGAAAATTGTCATTTTCATTATTATTGCAATAATGAAAACAACTAATAATAAAAATAGAGAAAAAAGACATTTTGTTTTTGAAATAAAGGGAAAAGACTGATAAACGTATTTCTGGCTATATCTTTTTTGTTTCTTATTCAATTCTGATGAAACATGGTGAGGTTGTACCCTCAATGGAGGGCATTATGTATACCAATTTTTGAAACTATTAGGTAAAGGAAGAAACCAATTTTAGAAGCAATTGAATATTGTGATTTTAAGAAAAGCTCCATACACATTCATGGCTACAACTTCTTTATCTTCCATCCAATGTGCATGACATCTGTGAATATTATGTCCCTCCACAAACTTAACACTCCTACCAATTTTCAGAAAGATTGGATAAAGGGTTCTGACGGTATAAGACATTAACTTGAAAATACATTTCCAGCTGTAACATTTTTATATTCCATTCTCTTTACAAGACATTTGGCAGGAATGTGTCACATACCTTCCCTGTCATCTCTACCAAACTACAGGACAATTTGATAAAGGGCCCCAATTTTATAAGCAATTGAAGTTGTCCCCTTGAAGACCATTATTCAGATAAATAACAGCACATGCAGTGCCAAATGTCTTGTAAAGAGAATGGAATATAAAAATGTTACAGCTGGAAATGTATTTTCAAGTTAATGTCTTATACCATCAGAACCCTTTATCCAATCTTTCTGAAAATTGGTAGGAGTGTTAAGTTTGTGGAGGGACATAATATTCACAGATGTCATGCACATTGGATGGAAGATAAAGAAGTTGTAGCCATGAATGTGTATGGCGGGAGTGCCAGGTACACTGCTGACGCTATATAAATGTTTGTTAATAATAATAATAATAATTAATGTGGAGCAACCTAAAAGACTGACAGACACATTCATTGGCCAATTACTGCATGCTTCCAGCGTTACAGGACCAATTGGTGGTGGATTTGAGGCAGGCATACGGGGCAGTCCTCAGGCGGGCATAGAAGGGACATAACTGGGACTTTGGGGATAGCATCCCAGCAGGCTCCTTCTCTGCATATGCTGTGCAGGCATATAAAATTGGGACCCTTTATCACATCTTTCTGATATTTGGCAGAGATGATCATGAAAGTGTGATATACAGCCCTGCCAAATTTTATGTACACTGATTGGACTACAAAGATGTTATAGTCAGACATACATTTATAAGTTAATTCAGGGCACAAAATTTGCAGATGCCTGGGAGCCATTGGCACCCAGAAAACGGAGACTGGTGACTGGTTCAGGGGTGTAGTGGGGCAACAAAGGTTTAATATCAGTATAAAGTCTGGCGACTTAATTATTTTTTTTTGCTCCTGGAGTTCAATCTGAAATTTCATGCCCTGATTAATTGTTTATACTATCAGGACCCTTTATTGAATCCTTCTGAAAGTTGGCAGAGATAGTAAAAATGGGAAGGGGTGTAAACTTGCAAAGTTTCATCTACATTAAATGTGAGGCAAAGAAGTTACAGCTAAGAATGTATATGGAGATTCTTTGCAAAATAATATAATTCAACTGCTTATAAAATTGGTTTCCTTTATGCAATATTTTTGGAATATGGTACATTCAATGCCTTCCATTGGAGGTACAAGCCTTCCAAGCATTAACCAAATATAATGGAAAACAAAAAAGCTACAGCTGAAAATGTGTTTTCCATTGAAACCAATGGAAAACAAAAATGAAAATTTGCTATTTATGAAAACAAAAATGGCATGGGCCCCTGGTGCAGCCCTCTACCCTGCAGTGGTACTGTAGGCTTCTGGCTCAGACCTTGTTCTCCTCCAAGCTCTCTGTTGCTGTGTCCTAGCTACACCCACTCCTCATATCTGTTTCCAACCTTGCCACGCCTCCCAGCTTCCTGGTTGATTGGCAGCCAGCATATAAGCCTTGCTAGTAGCAACAGGAAGCAGGGTGGGACATTTATGCACTTCCTGTTTGGTTCCTGCTTGCTGCCCTTGTTCTGAACTTTGCCCTAAGCTCCTGTCTGATTCCTGCATTTGTTCTGGCTCTGCCCTGAATCCTGTGCCCTGATCCTGCCCTCCAGGAGCCATTCCCTGAGTCTACCTACGCTCCACACAGCAGGTCCTTATAGATAATAGGTGGCTGGGTGTAAAGTTGAGCTGCTCTCTGCTGTGGTGGTGGAAATGAGCCTATTGACCTTGGGCTAGCAGGAGTACAGAGGGGACGTACCTCACAGAGCTGCAGTAGGGATAGCATGGCTGGTCTCCAAAATCAAACCCAGATTCTCCCTAACTTGTGAGGCTTTTGTCACGTGGGAAAACAATTCCACACGGCTTTGGCTCCAATCATGCAGAGCATCCTCCACAACTGCTGTGCATCCTCTGTATGATCGGGGCCAAAGCAGCACGGCTTTGTTTTCCCATGTGACAAAACTTGCGCAGCAGTTGCCTCCCTGAATTTTTCTCAGAGGCAAATTTTGTCTCATGAGAAAGCACCCTTAGGCTCAGGCAGGGATTGGTGAGCAGCAGACAAGGGTCAGTTCAGTCTTCTCTGAGAAACTGGGGAAAGAACAAGAAGAAACTTCCTTTAGAAAGTCAGCTTTAAAGAGCAGTCTGCTGGACTACTATATGGGCAGGGATATAAAACCTGCATCAGGGCAAGACCCAGCTTCTGACTTGCAGGGGTCAGGTTGAGATCTGAATGGGTCTAGCGCAAGTAGTTTAGGAGTCTTGCATCTCCTCTGGCAACATGTTTCCACAAGCTCCTCCTCTGTGGAATGCCTTTTCCATTCAGCAAAGAGTGTTTGCAAGAAAACCTGTAGCTGGACCGAATGTATGGGAGCACTTTTCTGATGTTGCTGGATGTTGGTTGGCTAGTTTGCACATATCTCACAAATACATCATCTACTGGATCAAAATGGAATCTGAGGAGAAGCAACTTACTTATAAAGTGACAAGGACGCAGCTAGATGGGAGAATGTTGCATGTGCCCTTTTTAAAATAACAGCCCTATTCCAATAGTTCCCATACATTTAGATTGTATTTTGAGACTTAAACATAATCCTGTGTGACCCCAAAGCAACAAAGACACACAAAGTATATCCTTTGGGATGACATAACCTCACTTGGGTTCTACACTATGGGGAACCTTTACTATATATATGTTTTATCTCTGTATAAAGTATGTTCCACATGGGGAAGCTGACCTTTATGTAAACCCTCAGCAGTGGATCCCATTGGGAAGGAAGCAAGCGAACGGTGCTGCTTGTTGCTGAATACTTTCTGGATACATTGTTGCTATTTGGGGGGGGTCACACAGGAACCCATTTGGTTGGTTTGCTCCCAGAGCCTTATGGAACCAAGTAGGTTCCAGAGCCTGAGAAACCAAGGGGGGGGGGCGGACCCCATCAATGATGGGGGCCACCTCCCCCGGCCTTCCCCACAACCATCACCTCCGTCTTGTCAAGATTTAGTCTCAGGTGGCTCGCCCTCATCCATTCCCCTACAGCGGACAAATATTGGGTAAGCACCGAGACTGCAGGGCCTGAGTCGGAGGAAAATGAAAGATATAGCTGGGTGTCATCAGCATATTGATGACAACTCACTCCATAGTCCCTAGCAACCTCTCCCAAAGGCTGCATGTACACGTTGAACAGGAGAGGGGATAAGATGGAACCCTGCAGTACTCCACACATGTGGCCCCGGGGGGAAGATGAAAACTCCCCGAGCACCACACGCTGGGTTATCCCAGCCAGGAATGAGAGGAACCATTCAAGAACAGTCCAGCCAATCCCTGCCAAGTCCCGCAACAGAGTCACCAACAACTCATGATCAACGGTATCAAATGCAGCCAAGAGATCTAACAAGATCAACAGGGTCGAATGAGCCAGGTCTAACTTATGGGAGAGGTCGTCGACCAAGGCCACAAGCGCAGTCTCCGTGCCATAACCTGGACGAAAGCCTGACTGCGAGGGATCGAGAAAATTAATCTGGTCCAAATGCCCCTGAAGCTGCTGAGCCACCACCCACCCGTTCAATAACCTTCCCTCAAAAAGGAAGGTTAGAGACTGGCAGATAACTGGCAAGGACATCAACATCCAAAGATGGCTTTTTGAGCAGGGGCCGCACCACCACCTCCTTGGGACAGCCCAGCACCCTGCCCTCCCCAAGGGAGGCGTTGACTATCCCCACCAGCAATGGCCCCAATGTCTCCTGGCTAGCCTTAACCAGCCAGGGTGGGCATGGATCCAAATCAGAATTGGTGGCTTGAACAGTCCCAAGAGCATCCCCCACATCTGAGGGCGACACCGTCCAAAAGTCATCCCACAAAACAGGACTAGATGGGGCTTCCACTGCCTGAGACCCATTTTCTGCTAAAAAAGTCGCATCAAAACCATGGTGAATTTGAGCTATTTTATCCGCAAAAAAAGTCCACAAACAAATCACAGCGAGCATTTGATGATTCCACGTCCAGGTGGAAAGAGGCTGGACTGACCAGCCCCCTCACCACCCGGAACAGCTCAGCCAGGCAAGACTTAGCGGACGCAATGCAGGCAGCAAAGAAAACCTTCTTTGCTGTCCACACCGCTATGGCATAGGTACGTAACTAAACTCTATGCCGCAACTGGTCCACTTCAGTACATTAGTGACGCCACCATCGCTGTAACCACCACCCTTCCTGCTTCATCCACCGCAACTCACCCGTATACCATGGGGAGCTGCGTTGTTGGCATTTCGGAAGCGGCCGGCTGGGAGCCACACAGTCGATCGCCTCCATCAGCCTGATATTCCACCTAGACACGAGGTCATTGAGTGAGTGGCCATCAAGGTCAGAGGAAACATCCCCTAGAGCTATCTGGAACCTTTCAGGTTCCATAAGCCTTAGGGGGCAAACCAACCTAACTGGTTTCGCGCCCTCCCGAGGGCTGACATGCGTCAGGATATCCGCCTGGAGGAGATAATGATCCGTCCATGACAAGAGCACTGTTGATACCTCCCCCACCAACGGATCCCCTGCCTCAAGGCCTGTGTAAAATATCATGTCCAGGGTTTGTCCTCCAACATGTGTGGGGCCCACTACTCTCTGAGACACGCCCATGGTTGCCATGGCAGCCATGAACTCACGCTTCGCCTCTCCAAGACCGGCATCAGCATGGATATTGAAGTCCCCAAGAACTATCGTCCTGGGGGAGTGCAAGATCACCTCCAACACCAGCTCAGTCAGTGCGTGTAGGGAGACTTCCGTACAGGTGGGTGCACGGTATATCAGCAGTATCCCTACCCTGTCTCCGGCCAAATCCAAACTCAGATGGAGACCTGCTATACCCATGATAGATTGCACAGGAAATCTTCTCACGGACCAGGCATCCTTAAAAATAATGGCTACACTGCTCGCCCCCGTCCCTCCAGCCATGGCTGATGCTGCACAGAGTACCTGGCTGGAACAAGATCAGCCAGTGTACGCCCCGATTTATTGTCCAGCCAGGTTTCCATGATACAGGCGAGGTCGGCCACCTGGTCCAGGATCAACTCCCGGACCGCAGTTGACTTACTAGCTACTGACCTCGCATTTATCAGCATCAAGCTGAGGCTAGGGGTCCTCTGACCCCTAATCACCTCACCACCTGCCTGGAGGCCAGTGAGCAGGAAAGAAACACACCATCTGTCCCGTCTCACAGATCGAACCCGCCTCCCAGAAGAATCATAATTTCTCCGGCCCAAAACGACCTCTATGGCTGCAGACCCCCCCCCGATCCACTCCACCAACCCCCTCGGAGGTCACCCTGCCAGCCCCCTGAGAGAGATCCCCACCCCCCAAAGCACCCCCCATCCTCTTCTGCCACCAGAGGATCCCTCCCTCTGAGGGCTGAACCCCTCCCTCACACCGAGGGGGTCAGCCCTCCCCTCCCTAACCCAGTCCCCTTGTCCCCCTCCCCCATAAAGGAAATACCCCCTCCACACCCCAATCCCTCATTAAAATACAAAGCTAAAGGCCCCCCCCCCCAGCCCCCTCGGGCACGCTATCTGCAGCGCTCGCCTGTTGCGGAGCCGGGCAGTCAGACGCTTTTGGCTGTGCCAGGACCAGGAAGTCCTGGCCGTGTGCCCTGGCCCCGCCCCCTCCTCCGGAAGGGGGAGGGGGGAGTTGGTACCTGTGGGGCTGGGCAGCACAGCTCCGGGAAGTGGCACAAGTCCGGGCAGCATCAGCGTTGGCGGCTGCAGTTTCAGGAGCTGCGGCAGCAGCACCTGGTGAGACTGTGGCACTGAGACTGTGCTTCTGGCCTTGGTCAACAACCTGCACCGTGAGCTGGACCAGGGGTGTTCGACTCTGCTGATTTTGTTAGATCTATCAGAAGTTTTTTACACGGTTGACCACAAGATGCTGGTGGCTCGTTTGCGGGACTGAACCGGGGTGGGCGGTGGTACTGTTCTTGAATGGTTCCGCTCATTTCTGGCTGGAAGAACTCAGCATGTGGTCCTGGGGGACTTTTCTTCATCTTCCCAGGATCTTATCTGTGGCGTCTCACAAGGATCTATTCTGTTCCCTCTCCTGTTCAACATGTACATGCAGCTTTTAGGTGAGGTCGTGAGGGGTTTTGGCATTTGGTGTCATCAATATACTGATGACATGACACCCAGCTGTACCTCCAATTTTCAACTAACTCAGGCCCGGCAGTCTCGGTGCTTATGTGGTGTCTGGCGGCTGTAGGGGACAGGATGAGGGTGAGACATCTGAAACTGAATCCTGACAAGATGGAAGTGATGTTAATGGGTGGGATGGGGAACCTGGGGGGGGCGGGAACTCCCATAACTGACAGGGTTCGCCCCTCTCTAGTCCCTCAGGTTTGTATTCTGGGAGTGCTCCTCTACTCACAGCTCTGCCTGGATGCCTGGGTGGCAGCTGTTGCAAGGAGCGCGTTTTGTCATTTTCACCTGGTCTGTTGGTTACAGACGTATATCTCGGACTCGGCCACTGTCATCCATGCCTTCGGCACCTCGAGGTTGGACTATTGCAATGCATGCTACATGGGGCTTCCCATGGTGACAGCTCAGAGACTGCAGCTGGTGCAGAATGCAGCGGCCTGTCTCCTAACAGGGACAGGTTGCCATGAGCATATAACACCGGTTTTGTGCTCAATGCACTTGGTGCTTATAATCTTCTGGGCCCAATTCAAGGTGTTGGTTCTCACCTATAAAGCCCTTCATGGTCTGGGCTCCACCTATCTGTGGAATCACCTCACTCCCCAGGTTCTTGATTGTCCCCTGTGGTCGGCCAGGGGTGCCCTCCTCTAAGTCCCCCCGGGTGCACTTGGTGGCGACGATGGGGAGGGCGTTCTCAGTGGCCGCCCTGCGGCTGTGGAACTCCCTCCCAGTCAATAGGTGGTTTTACACACACATTTGTCCTGCATGTTTATTGTTACATCCTGAACTTTCTGTGTGTCTAAATCACTCACCCAGATCTTAAACATCTGGCTCTTTGAACTTCTGTATAGAACTTCTCCCAGAACCTTTGTATGTAAAACATTCTCCTGGTAAACTTTTGCCTTTCGCCAGCTGTTTCTGGTGTGGAGGTTATTCCCATACATCTCCGGGCCTGACCTGGCCACTCTTATTCACGCCTTCATCACCTCAAGGCTAGACTACTGTAACGCACTCTACGTGGGGCTTCCCTTGGCTCTGATTCAGAGGCTGCATCTGGTGCAGAATGCAGCGGCCCGTCTCCTCACGGGGACGAGGCAACGGGAGCATATTACACCTGTGCTCTGCACTCTGCACTGGCTGCCTATAGCGTACTGAGCCAGATTGAAGGTGCTGGTGTTGGTTTATAAAGCCCTATACGGTCTGGGCCCTTCATACCTTGGGGACCACCTCGCCTTTCGCGCCCCAGGGAGGCCCCTGCGGTCTGCTGGGGGCGCCTTCCTGAAGGTCCCCCGTGTTAAACGGGGGGCCATGATGAAGAGGGCTTTCTCGGTGGCCGGGCCGCAGCTCTGGAACTCCCTCCCAAAGGAAGCTCGCCTGGCCCCGGGTCTGATGGCTTTTCGTCGAGCCTGTAAGACCTGGCTGTTCGCCCAGGCCTTTGAAGGGGAGGGTGGGAGCGTAGGGTAGGGAGGGGGAATGTTTGGGGGGGTAGTTTTTAAATTATTTATACTGTTGTTTTATGTATTTTACTGTTGGTTTAGTGTTGTGAGCCTCCCCGAGATGCCATGGGCATGAGGGGATGGCCAACAAATGTGAAGGAAATAAATAAATAAAAAATAAATAAACTGCTTTGCTCCAGGCAGCTGTGGTCACTTGGTTTCCATGGCAGCTTGTCACGTCTACAGCTGTGGCTACTTTAGACTGGCTCAGGGCAGTGTTTGTGTGAAGAATGCATCCGGAACTTACTTGTAAACCCAGAAGATTGAAAAATCCAGAACTTTAAGGTGTGTGTAAAAATGCCCACTGTCTGCTTGTCCACGGATCTTCTGTCATTCCGGAAACATTGTAAAACCTGGCTATTTTGGCAGGCATTTTACGAGGGAGTGGGGTGAAGATGTATGGATTGGAAGGGACTCTGTTCTTGGACTTCAGGTTTTAACATTGATCGTTGACTTATATTGTTTTATGTATTTTTTAATCTATTTTGTAAGCTGTCCCAGGCTGCCATATGGTGGGAGGGGCAGGGTATCAAATTTTTAAATTAATTAATTAAATAAATAATTAAACCTACCAAACTTGCAGGGAATTTCCTGGAGACTTGCCACTGACTTCTTGGACTGGAAGTGGCAGAGATTTTCTTCCCTGGAGTGTTTGCACTGAAGGAAAATACCCCGAGAAGTCATTCATTTACATTTTCTCCTCCACTGTTTTTAGTTTAGATTTTCATAAGACATATTAGCCTGGTTCTCTCTCCCAGGGTCAGAATCAATTATCACCAGTGAATGAGCAATCTGAGAACCTCTGCTTGGTTAAATCATCTGGCTTTGGGGCTTCCTGTCATCAACCTTCAACAATTAATAGTGCAGCCCTATCTGATCATTTCAAATTGAATTTTCCCTAGGAACATTACGTAGGAAATACATGCAGTGGGAGTCCCTAAGGTTTTCCAGTGGTATCTCTCATTTAAAATACAGGGAACCCTTTTCCATGTAGCAGAATATTCCTAAATTTTAAGAAGCTGGATACAGATAAAGCTTCAGGATGGGCCAGCTCATAAGTCTCCCTATGTGACCCGCTTCCAGTCTGAACCACTCCATTTTAGGTGAGTTTGGGTGAAATCAGACATGAATGTAACTCCACTTTAACACCATTATAACATTTCTTATGCAGCAGAGCTGTACTGGCGCCCTATGGAGCCCTGTAACATGCATAAGAATTGAAATGTTAAAGCGGAGTTAAGATGCATGTCTGTTTTCACCCTCTGTCATCTGGAAGCTCCCCCTACAGTGCCCCCCATGTGTTTTTCTGATCTGTGTACGAACAGTTAATCAGTCGCTCCCACAGACCCAGTTACAGACAAACCACTTCTGATCCACGTTAATCATGGATCCCTACAGTAGTACCCCCAGCCTATGAAGGTACAGAGCAGTGCAGCTAGTCTGGAGGGGAAACTGTAAAATCCTGAGGCTGCTACAAAGAAGTACTGGAAAACAGATCCTTTATTTCAGCCCAGGCGAACACAGCACACGGCTAGACTCCATCTTGGAATCTCACACACAGCTCTGACCCTGTACTGAGCAGCCCTGGATTTTATAACAATGATTAACTATTTCCACAGTGGCCACCAGGTGGCAGCATCATAATCAGAATAGATACACAACATTACAGAAACATGGTGGAGTGGGACTCTGGACAAAATTTCGGTTTCAGTTTCTTTTGATTTTGGTTTCCCTGTGTCTCGGATTTCCTTTCGGTTTTGGCTTTATCGGTGTCAGTTCTTTTTCCCATTGAAGTCAATGGGTGGAAATTTCCCATTGACTTCAATGGGAAAGAGAACCGTCTGAGAGTCCCGAGACACAGGGAGCTGTCACCCTAAAAAACCCAGGCATCTCCACCACCCCACTCCTAGCCTCAGAGGGTGGGAGTGGGGATCCATTACCCCTAAACCCCCCCACCCTCTGGGGCCAAGCTTTACTCCCCATCCCACTCCCAGGGCCCCTGTACATTACTCTTACCTTTACAGGTCCGGGTCCAGAGGGTGGGGGGGTCACGGCCACCGACTGGGCTGCCGGCTGGGTTGCTGGCTCCGCTACCGGTGGCCGGGCCTTTTCCACTGCTGACTGTGTCGGGAGCCGGCTCCGTTGCCAGGCTGCCGGGTGTTCTCTGTTGCAGGGCAGTGGAGAAGGCCCAGCCGCCTGGCAGCGGAGCTGGCTCCCAACACCAGTCAGCAGCAGAAGAGGCCCGGCCACCTGCAGCTGAGCCACCTTCACTGCCGGGCAGCCAGGCCTTCTCTTCCTCTTCTTCCACAGGTCCCAGCTCCAGAGCTTCTTGAAACCACCACTGGACTGTCAGCGACGCAGTGCACGTGCACAAAACAGCTGCCGAGGCCATTCTGCGCATGTGCAGCCCTAATCCAAAATGGCGCTGGCAGCGTCAGTGCCATTTTGGGAGAGGGCAGCTGTTCTGCGCATGCATGGGGGCCATTTTATGCATGCACAGAACAGCTACCCTCTTCCAAAATGGCACCGACGCTGCCAGCGCCATTATAGTTTAGGACTGCACATGCGCAGAATGGCCTCAGTGACCGTTTTGCACATGTGCACTGTGCCGCTGCCGGTCCAGCGGCATTTTCAAGACTCTCCACAGCTGGGACCTGTAGAAGAGGAAGAGAAGGCCTGGCTGCCCGGCAGTGGAGCTGGCTCTGCTGCCGGTGGTTGGGCCTCTTCTGCTGCTGATTGGAGTTAGGAGCCGGCTCCGCTGCCAGGCGGCTGGGCCTTCTCCACTGCCCTGCAGTGGAGAACGCCAGGCAGCCTGGCAACAGAGCCGGTTCCCGACACAGTCAGCAGTGGAAGAGGTCCGGCCGCTGGTATCGGAGCCAGCAACCCAGCTGGCGGCCCAGCCGGTGACCATGACCCCCGCCCTCCGGACCCAGGCCTACAAAGGTGAGAGTAATGTACAGGGGCCCCAGTGGTGGGGGTGGGTGGGTAAAAGCTGGGCCCTGGTGGGTGGAGGAGGTTTCCCAGCTCTTCCCATTGAAGTCAATGGGAGGATTTCCCATTGATTTCAATGGGAACAGAAGATCCGAAAACTGGGACCCAAGAAGGGACTAATTCTCGAATCTCTCAGTTTTTACCGAAAGAGGCACTTTCGGCCTCTTTTGGTTAAAACTGAAACCGAAAGTCCCATCCCTATGCTCCAATATTTCCTTACTTATAGATTTTCTAATCTCCTCTCCTCCCAACACCTATTCATGTCTTATCTGTGGTGGCCATAAGTGCAAGATGGAGCAGACTAGGGTGTTTAATTAACACATCTAGATATGAGAACTAGGCATTCATCCCATTCCCAGCTTCTTATATACATCTAACATGAGCCATGATCCTGACTGTAGGCCAGGCCAGAGACACTTTGCCTGGAGAAATTATTTAGAAGTGTTATACTATGAGAGTTTAGTTGAACTGGTTCAGAACAGGGTGGGGAATCTCTCAAGAGAACCCTGATGCTCATCTGAGTAAGAGTGTCCATTCTGGTTTGGACAGAGTTAAAGGGGGGGGAGGGGGGGGGAGAATAGCTACACATTCCATCAAGCTGAGGAAATCTGCCTTGGGCAAAAGCCTTACCCATTTGTTTTGCTAATATGTCTCGGTCACTAATGCACATGTTCCAACACAAATCTATATTTCTTCTACTGCGATGTGCATGAGTTGCAGCCATTATATGTCCATTTAGCATAGGCACAGAGCGCATTCACACATACATTAAAATGCTGCTTTTCCTAAATGCAGTCAATTTCAAAATGTGCTTAAATAAACCCATGCACTATTCACACTGGGTTTATTTACGCGCATTTTGAAATTGACTGCATTTAGGGAAAGCAGCATTTTAATGTACTCAGGTGGGGGGAGAGGAGGAGGAGCAGCAGCTGAGCAGGAGCGGAGCCGAGAGTCGAGGAAGCGGGTCAGTATCATGTCAGTTACACAGCACCCCGCTTCCCCGGCTCTCGGCTCCACTCCTCTCCCCTCTCCGAGAGCCGGGGAGTGGGGCACTGTGTAACTGACATGATACTGACTAGCCCCGACATTCCAACAAGAGGATTTATGCGGGTCATTTCAAACCCGCTCTTGTAAAGGTAGGTTTTGGCCACTTGCCAGTGCGCTTAAAAAACAAACGCAAGCACAGTTAAAGAAGTGCATAGAGTCTTTCACACATCAAGGTAATATGCACGGAAAAGAAAAAAGCGCTGGTCTGCTGAATGTGGGAATGTGCTCACAGACTTACACATCTTAAGTCCTTACTTAAGTATTCCCATCTCAGTACTGGGGGAAGGACTAGATCACTGATCAGTGATTCCCCAAAAGAAGTGGACCAGTATTAGTCCATGTGGCCCTTCTCCAGGGGTGCAGGCAAGGGATGACTAGAACATGTATGTACTAGCTGTCTCCTGATGCCTCGTCCACCCTCCCAGAGATAATCATGGCAACAACAAGGACCAACCCACCTACCTGTCTTGGTTATCTCTAGTCAGCTTGCAGCAAGTATGTCCCAAACTGAAGCTATCTCCAGAGGTGCATGGGGATCCATGATAAATTCGGAGAGCTGACTGACTCACAAAGATTGAGAAGTGCTGTACTAGATGACCTCATGTGATACCTTCCAGCCCTGAATTTTATTATTCTATCTTCCCCAAGAAACTCATTAAGCATACTGTACAATCTCCACCTCCAGAGAAGCCACTGCTCATCCATCAATTATTTAAACGTTCCTCCAGATTCCCTAACATTCTGATATGCTAAGGAAACTGAATTCCTGTAGCACAGGCAATAGATGCTCCTCACTGCTGCCTCAACAGGCAGGTGTCTTCTGGATTTCATAACAATACTCTGGGCTCAGGGAAAGCCTGGTGCAGGTTATTCCCACATTATTGCCAATGACCTGGCCCTGTTATTTCTTTGGCTATTATCTGCCTTCCCTGTGGTAGCACATGGTTAGGGTGACCATACTTCCCCTTTAAAAGAGGACACTTATGAAAATTACAACTCTTTCTGACTTCAGCAGATTAGTTCTTTTGTTAAAGAATTGTTCAAATAGATCAGGCAAGTCAGCATGACTGTGATTTCATTTTCCTGTGCTTGAAAGTGGGGTATGGTGCCAGGGACTACGGGTAATTTCAGACGTTACGTTTTCAGCATTCACCACAGTCAACCTCAGACAAACGCGGGCGGTGGTGAAAGAGCCGTGCACGTCTGTTGGCCTGCATCCAGATGTTCACCACAGCCAAACACAGGCCTGGGTGAACCTAACCACGTTTCGTGAGGTCGGGGCGGGAGGAGGTTGAGAAGTGTGGTGAATGCTCACCACAGCAGGGGTGAATGAAAAGTAACGTCTGAAAGGAAAACCTCAGCCGTGGTGGAAGGAAATGACCACGGGCTGTGGTGACGGCACGTAGCGTCGCTGCTAGGCAACCAACAATGAGCGGCACACGGAGGGATATTTAAACGGCAGGCAGCAGTAGGGGAACGTGGCGGAGCAGGCGATGGAGAGGAGGGTGGAGGAAACAGAGTGGAGGACAGAGTGAGAGGGAAAGGAGGAGGTGCAGCAGCAGGAGGGGGAACCCGGCCCAGCGGGGGACACCCAGCAGCACACGGGGTCACCCCAGAAGAAAGTAGGGGGTGCAGCTGAGAGCGGGTGGGTCGGAGTTGGGGAGAGGAGGGGCACGGGAGGGAGGGAGGGACCACAGCCACCAGGAGCCTACCCAACAGCCCCCATCGTTCCCCCAAACAGACTAGCAAGAGGGCACGCGCCCCAGAGGAAGCAGAGACTGGAGGGAGCGAGGGTCAGGCGGCGGCCGCGGAGGAGGAAGAGGCAGCGGAGGGGCCGGCACCCAGGCGGCGGTACCAAAGGGGGGTCAGTGGTGGCTCCAGGAGACCCACAACCTCATTGCCATCTGGGCAACACCCAAGATGCAGGGCGAGCTAGCAGTCAACGCCAGGAACAAACACATGTTCACCCAGATAGCCACGGAGATGGGGGAGGCTGGATATGACAGAACGCCAAGACAGTGCCGGACAAAAATAAAAGAACTGAAAATGGGGTTCAAGGACATTGTGGACAACAATCGGCGCTCTGGGCAGGTGACACGTGCCTCCCCCTACATGGACATGCTGAGTCGGGTGCTGCACCGCAAGGGCTCCATAGTGGCCCGGTGCCCGGTAGGAGGGGGCGCTCGGGAGGAGCAGCCCATGAAGGAGGACACCCCCCCTTGCAACCGGAGATCCCTGAGCAAGCCCCAGCACAGGGCACTGACACCACCGAGGAGATGCCAGGGACCTCGGACATGCGGCCGACGCACTCCCAGCCCTACCTCCGGAGAGGGCACACACGCCCCAGCAGACTTCGAGGAGGTGGATGGGGAGGAGGAGACTGTCACCCTGACTCTCACGGGCTGCTGACCCAGAGACCAGGCAGACACCAGCCCCAGCGACTGCCCAGCCTTGGAGGGAACGAACACTGAGGGAGCAGGTAAGGGCAAGGCAGGGCACATGCACGGACCCCAATGGGAGGGGGGGCCAAGGTGGTGGAAGGGGATGGCAGCTGGCTGTCCCCCACAGCCCCAAAGGCAGGAATGGGGCACAGGCAGAGGGAGTGGCACAGGAGGCGGGTGGTGCCAATGCTGGGGGGAAGGAGTGCGCAGAGCACGGAGATGGGAAGGGGGGCTGTGGAACGGCACCCCACATGTTGAACTGACCCCTATACCGCTGCACAGAGCCACACCAAGCACGGGAGGGCCGTGGCTGAGGGCCGCCAGTTCTACCAGCTCAGAGGATGCGGGAGCACCGAGTGCGGGCGCGCAGGCGGAGGGAGGACCTCGCGCAGGAACTAGTGGTAACCAGTACATGCCAGATGGAGGAGATGCTAGCGTCTGTAAACCGGCTGGAGGAGGGGACAATGAGGGCACTGTAACAGGTGGAGGGGAGGGACTGGGCGCTGGTGGCGGAGATGAGGAAGGACTGATGGCTGCTGATGCGGGACATGAACTGACAACTGTCAGCACTCCAGGTCCACTCGGACCGGCAGGACCGCTGGGCCGTGGAGCACGGACGGAAGCTGGATCGCTCGCTCGAGCAGGGCACATCCCTCCTCCTGCAGGCAGGGCCCCTGAGTGCCTTCATCATGGCAGCAGCCCCGCCAGGTGTCGTGCCAGCACCCGGACACGTGCCCCCTCCACCCCCACCGGCTGCACCACAGGCCCTGCCAGCGCCGCCACCCCTACCACCCCAACAGCATCAGGGACTGCGGATCTGGGGACCCGTTCCTCCACCTCTAAGTTGCCAGCAGCCGGTTCGCCAGGCCCCAATACGGCAGCAGGTGACACAGGGGGGAGGGGCAGGGGCCCCTCAGGGGCATTGGACTGGGGGGAGGGGCAGGCCTCCTGGCCCAGGCAGCTGACAGCACCTCCTCCTCCACCTCGGACAAGGGGGGGTCAGTAGTCTCGGTCATCCTGGTTGCCCGGGGGAGGGGCCGGCCAAGGGGCACCAGGGGAAGGGGGAGGGGCAGAGGCAGGGCAGCATAGGGGATGGGGAAGGGAGAGGGCACCCGGCATCACTGACGGGGTGGGAGGGGGGGAGGGGCACAAGGACACACTGGTGTAATAGGCTATTGGACGGGACTGGGGGAGCACAATAAATTGTCGGTGGCACACCTAAATCTGTCCGAGTGCTTTATTTCATGCAGGTACAGGACTACAGCAGCATCGGTGTGACTGCGGTCGTGGTGCAGGTCTGGTTGGGTGGGTCCAGGTGACAGGGGCCTCAGGGACAGGCCAGGCGCTCAACGTGACGAGTCAGTGCTGCCCTGATGTGCTTGGCATAGCGGTATCGCGGGGGTTGGGCACGTCAGCATACAGCGGTACCGGGCCCGGCAGGCAGCGTGAGGGGGGGGGTTCTCCAGAGCGGCCCCGTCGGACTCGCATATGTTGTGGAGGACACAGCAGGCTCCAATGACAAGGGAGGACGTCTCCACCGTATACTCCAGCCGACCGGCTAGACATCACCAACGCTGCTTGAGGGCACCGAAGGACCTCTCGACCACGGTGCGAGCTGTGCTGAGGCAGGTGTTGTACCGCTGCTGAGCTGGGCTGACAGGCACTGGGAATGCCTTCATCAGCCATCACTTCAGGGGATATGCCGGGTCACCAATGATGCATGGGGGCATCATCACTCCCTCTATCCGGGTCATTCGCATGTCTGTGGAGAGATGGTGAGGATGCGTGCATCATGACTGAGGCTCGAGTGCCCAATGAATATGTCTGTGAAGCACCCCCGATGGTCCACCAGGCCCTGGAGCGCGAGTGGTACCCGTGCCGGTTTATGTACTTGTCCACATCATCATCTGGGGGCCGCCGGATCGCTATATGGGTGCCATCGATCGCCCCCAGGCAATTGGGGAAGCCCAGGTCCTGGAAACCCACCACAACAGTCCTGCTGAAATGGCCTCAGCTCTGTGTGTGTGCGCCTTCCTGGGATATGTGACCTACCTGTGTGAGGGTGACTCTGCCCTGGCCGTGTCCTACTTCATCAGCGTGCAGGGTGCCCGTGGGTATCCACGCTCCCGTGGGGCTGCCTACTACCATCTGCTGGAGCTGGCCCACCTGCCCTGGCCCCCTGCGGATGATTATGGCTTCCCCCCTCCCCCCGGGGCCAGAGCTGGCAGCCTTGTCGGAGGTGTGCAGCCACTCTGATGTGCAAATTAGGATGAGCTCTACGGATCCCTTCGAAGCCTTCTACCTCATCTGCTTCCACGTGGCCGGCCAAGGCTTCTGCCGGGGACTGTGGCAATGGCCCCGCTATGTGCACCTGCTGTCGTTACCACCCCCTTCACCCGATGGGAGCCCCTGCAGCTAGGTGTAGGGCGCGCCGGGCCCAGGTGCCTCCTCAGCGCCTTCCTTTCGCCTGTGGCCTGGGTGCTCCCGCCAATGCTTGCTGCCTCCTTGGGATGGCTGGGCCCCCTCTGACCCGCCTCCGCCCGCCTGCCTGTCGTCCTTTCGCCTGGGACCTGCGGCCGCCGCCCCCGAACCCTGCATGTGGCCTCCTTTGGATGTGTCGCGGACAGCCCTCTGTGTCCGTGAGCTGCCTCCCCGCGCCCCTTTCTCCTGCACCTGGCCTGGGGGCCCCTGTTCCACGGGGCTTGGGCTGCTCCCCCACCTTGGTGACCCTCGACCATGGCCTGGCCTTCAACCGGCCCCCTGGCTGCCTTGGAGAGTGTGTCTGGGGCCCCCCATACCCTTCCTCCCCCATGCGGGCGGGGGGGTGCTTTCCATGCCTTCACCGGGTGCCTCCCCTCGCGCACTGGGTGTGCTCCTCCATCAGACCCTGGCTCCGTGGCGGGCCGTTGTGCCAGTTCCCCCCCTCCCGGACTGGGCCCCGTGCCCCCCTTGCTGCTGACCCTTCTCCCGCGCCCTGGCTCCACACGCTCCTGCTCTGTATGCCTCTGCACCTGACCGGTGCCGCGTGTGTCCTCAATAAATGCCTGTTGTGCTTCACTGTGCCTTGTGCTGCCTCCTGTCTCCTTGGACTGCTGGGTCCCCCTTACCCTTGCCCGCTGGGCTCCTGCCCCCTCCCCCTCCTGGTGGGCAGGCCATGCTGGCCCTTCCCCACCCCCCTCCTCCCGTGCGTCCAACCGGAAGGGGGGTTCCCTGTCCCCCCCTGGTGTGTGCCTCACTCTGCCCACGTGCTCTGCTCCCCTTTGTTGTGTGGGTGTGCTGCTTCGTTTGTGTGGGTGTGCTTTTCGTTTTGAAGTGTGCACGCCTTCCGTGCGGCTGCTGTTTGCGAGCACTGCAAGCGCTGCTCCTCCTTCCATCTCCTCCCTTCGTGTTTCCCTTCCCTGGGCGGGGCCCTCTGCTGTCTTTGACTTCGTTTGCCCTCAGGCGGCCATGTTTGCATCCGCGTGACCCCGGTGCCTTGTGGGGCTCCCACCACGGTTCTCGCCACCGCGTCACGTCTGTTGGGTTCCCCTGGCCTGTGTTCTCTCCGGTTGGCCCCGGGCGGTGGTGCCGCCCCTGTCACGTCTGTTGGGGCTGCGCGTCTCACCACGGCCCGCGGTGGAGCCATTCACACCAGGGTGGGATTCACTGTGGTGAATTTAACGCGTAACGTCTGAAATCACCCTACATCAATGGGCAGCATGCAAGAGGTAATTATGGGTTGCAGGTGCTCCACCCACAGATATTTCCTGCTAGCCCTACTACTCCCCCAGTCCAAGATTCCTCCCTACTCAGTCTAGCAAAATCCTTGTTCAGCTGATAATAGTCTTTGCCACCCCTTTGCTTTCCCAAAAAATTATTCTAGCATCACCCCTGTGTCACGGGGTTGGGGTCCACTACCCCACTTTTCTGGGTTGAGTGACTCAGTTTCTCTCACTTGCAGCCCGTCTGAATCAGTTCTCTCTCTAGCTCATTCAGTCCTGCAAGGGGGACAACACTTTTGTCACCCAAGCTCCAGAGACTTCCCGCTCACAGACTCTTTCTCTCTGAGTTCGCAAGTGCTTGAGGGCACAAGATACTCAGACCGTGTTTCCCAGTGTGAGATGACAGAAAGCCTTCTTAGTAAAGAAGAAAGTTTATTGATTACATAAACAAAGATAGTTTGAACGCAGAGTGACAATTAAAACAAAAGTAAATAACGCAATCCTAGTCTGTACTGAGAAGGTCCCTAGTTAAGATCTTACCCTACAGAAAGTCCATGCACTTGAATCCATTTCTCAGCCAGATGTAGTGAGGCTGGGCTTTGAGTTCTTAGAAGCAAAGTCTCTTCTCTTCGTACATTGCTTCAACAGGCTAGCTGACAGGCTCCTGCCCCCAGCTGTAATCTGAGACTCAGCAAGTTTTAGGTTGAATGAGATCCCAACTGACACTGTTCTCTGTGGGTCCGAATGTCCCTTATAAGTCCTTGGGGGGGGGACCCCTAGTTTCTTCTCGAGTCTTCCAGAAAGTCCTTTTGTTTTCCCCTCTTCTCTCTTGAACCCATGGGCTCACTCACGTATGCAGTTTCCTTTTATTTGCATTCTTAAAGCTGCTGTTAGAGACACTCACACCTTTTGGAAAGACATCTGTTTACATATCAATGCCCTTGGGGAGCTGTGCTGCTCCTATTTTGCAATGTTATAGTAATGATTTAACATCTCTCAGCTTGGCATCACTGTCACAGATTGGTTTCTATAACTTAATAGTACATGTTACAAACTGGTTTCTATAAATTAACAGTGTATGTATGTTCCCTCTGGTCATGTGTGGCCCTATGTTCCTTCGTGACACCCTGCGTGATGGTTTTGCAAGCCAATAGCCTTTGTTAATTGTTGTTCATTATGGGGCAGAGCACTGGGGTTAAGTTCTCTGGAGAGAGTTTAAGGAGGGGTGGGACACAAGCGTTGCTTCACTGAATAGATTCATGAATTGTATTATCATCTATTTTACACGATATCAGTTGGCTTCCCCCAAAAGATTGCTGGTTGATGACCAGTGACACTCTTGGCATCAGTAATATTGGCCCTGAACAACCCAATCTTCTCTTCCTCCTCCCAGCTTATGTTTCTGAGAGTATATGCCTTCAGTGGTGCAAGTCATGACTCCATATTAGATATGTAAGGGCCCCATGGTTATAGGCCCACTCCTTTTAATCAGACCCATAGAATTAATGGGCTTGCCTATGCGATCTGGATTACAACGCTGGCCCCTGGGTTTGGAATGTTTGGTAAATCCTGAGTGCAGGTTTGCCAATGCACTTCACTCCTGATCTACCACTCACACACTGTACAAATCTCTGCTGCTGTATGTCAGTTCCAACCCATGTGTTAAGCAGTGCTTCAGAGCACTAATTAAAGTTACCCTCACCATGGACATCTGCTGTGCATGCTTCCCTTACTTAATTTGGTGTTGCATCTTGGCCCTCTTAACTGTGGAAGTCCAGGGGCCACCTGTCTCTTTGCTTGCTGTGATACACAGATCTGATGCTGATATAATATTGTGGAGTTTCATGACTCCAGAGGAGAATAACTCTCATTTGTCACACTAGCAACTGGAACACAGCCTTTGTTTTCAATATTCCAATAAAAATGGAGAGCTCAGCAATACATACCTCTTCTACATTGGAAATGCCTGGGGATTATACAGGTCAAGTGCAGTTGAAAGAAGCAAGGCCACTACTCAACTGGAGCTATTTGCTTTATTTGCATTTCCCCCAGCACTTCAACTTTACACTTGCTTACTCAGGAGTATTCAAAAGAAAGCATCTGCCCATTAATTCTGCACTACGGTCGTGTCACATTAACCGAGATGTAAGGTCAAGTGCTGTGTACAGGCCCCCATCCCCCACAGAATAGGATGTCTATTTTGAAGCCCGAATCACTCCTTAGGGTCCTGGGTCCTGTTCTGTGGAACTCACAGTCAGTATTTATGTCCTATTATAGATGTTCCCAAATTGTGGGTCAGGACTCCAAATAGGCCAGGGTAACTACAAATGGGAATAGATTCTCAATTCCAATCAGTACTCAATAGACCAAGGCCAGCTCCAGGCATGTGCCACATGTGCAGCTGCACATGGCCTTGTGGCCCGCAGGGGCCCCATGCTTACCTGGCTGGGAGGCAGGCTGCAGCCAGCTTCTCCCCCAATAAGTTCTTCTGCCTCCCCCTCCTGGCTCCGGTCCCCATCCCTCACCTGCCTCTCCCTCCTAGTAGCACTGCAGCAGCCAGTGGAGCTGGGGCGGACTGAGAGAGAAAGCTGTTTGTTTACAAACAACTCCTCCCCATGTGAGTGAGCAGAAGGTTGTCGCCTTGTAAAGAAGGTTCTTTGAGATGGCTCCCAACATTCTCACAACTGGGTTCTGCATGCTCACCCTATTCAAATAATAGTCCACATGATGATCTTGAGCTCCTCTAGTATAAAAGCACTCTCTCTCTCAGAATGATAGTTCCTTCCAACCCTTTCTAGGCATATAAGAAAAAAATTCCATATGGGGCTGGAAAGGTGGGTGTTGTGAGAATGTTGGGAGCCATCTCAAAGAACCTTGTCTACAAGGTAGCAACCTTCTGTTCTTCTTCGAGTGGCTCCTCACAGGCCCTCTTTACATGGCTATGCCGGCTGGTGGATCCATGAGTGCGCCAGTGCATGGGTGGGGCATGCACATGGCCGCACACACATCCCCACTCACATGCACACTCATCCACACCCACAAAGTAACTGCCGTTTCCCCCGGTTGCTCCATGCGTCGGGACAAGTGGGGGGTGAGTGAGGATGCGTGTTAAGCAGGCACGCACGCATTCCCACTCACCATGGGCGCATGCACCACGTCATTCACATGGAGCTCCCCCACCCATGAACATGCAGATAAAATCTGCGTGTTCATGGGTGGGAGAGGTCCGTGTAAAAAGAGCCACATTAAAACAACTGTTACTTACATTACCTTAGGTAGGAATTTAGGATGTAAAGCACTATCTATTCTATCTTGGAAAATCTGCAAATATGGTTCTGAGATTATGGCTGCTATTTCACTAGCTTTTCTTAATGAAGTTATTGCTAGCCCACCCCCCATAACCAGTTCATTTTCACCCCCCATATTATAAATTCACATTGCCCCCCACCCATAACCATTTAATTTGTACCCTCGGGGCAGCGTGAATTGATTATATGGGGGCAGGGATGAAAATGAACTGGTTATGGGGTGAGGGCAGCGTGAATTGATTATGGGGGCACAACTGAACTGGTGTTTTTTATATATTGCAACAGATCCTGGAGGCCAGGCTGGCTAAGCTCACCCCCCTCCCCCAGTAAGGGAGTGGATGCAATCAGTCTCTCTGTGCCTGCCTCACTGCCCGCATGGCTGCCCCTGCAGTGGAACCACTCCTTGAGTGGTGGTAGATGCTCGGCTGGGGAGGGGGTGGGGAAGCATTGGAGGCCATGCTTGTCTATGGCCGCTCGGAGGGGTGGAGAATGGGAATCCTTCCTGTCCAGAGGGAGTAAATTTTATATAAACTTGCACATTTACATAACTAGGTGGAGCCTAATTACGCAGATTAGGCCTCCCACCAAGACTTCGCACATGGCCTCACAAACTCTGGGGCTGGCCCTGCAATAGACTTTGCACTATTGTTGTTCTCTGGTTACAGGATTATGCTTAAGTCTCAAAATGGGGTCTCAAGGGCAAAATCCTTTGGAAGCATTGCCCTACTGGCTCAGTAGAAAAGGGCTGGTCACCTTCAGAATCTCTCAGGTGGCATTCATTGTTCCCTGGCCCTTCCAGGACTGCAGTGTCACTCCTTGTGAGGGGATGGGGCAGGGCATCTTGTGAAGTAGGAGTTTTGCTGTGATCATACTTGAAAATTATTTAAATAAGCTTTGGGTAAAGTCAGCCCCTGGTCAGATTTTGCCTTAATTTCTCTGGGGGAGATTAAGAAGAAAGCATTTAGTCAAAATATAATAATAAACTTTATTCCCAATGCCTGCTAGTCGTTACCCATATACTTACTGTCTGCCCTCCTCTGCAGACTGCTGCAACCAACCTGATTGTAACCAAGCCAGGCACGCACACCTGAGACTTTGCATCCACCTGAATGTTTGTTTGTCTTCTCCCCTGTTTCTCCCACTGTCCCCTCTCCCTGTCTCCCCCTCCTTGTCTTTTAGATTGTAAGCCACAGGCAGGGACCACATCTATGTCTATGTTCTGTACAGCGCCAGGCACATGGCTGGCGCTATATAAATGTTTATAATAAATAATAATAATATTTAGTGCCAGCAGTGTGCCTAGCACCGAACAATCATTAATTAGAGACAGGCCCCTGTGCCAGGGGGGCTTACAATCTAGAATGGACAAGGGTGGGGAGACAAGGGAGAGAGGAACTAGGGAGAGACAGGGAGACATTCATGAAGTTGAGAAGTCACCGGTGCATGTTCAAAATGTGATTCTATGCTTTGTGCTCTTTATCCTAGGAGTGAAGGCACTGGGCTGGAGCTCCCCACATGACTTTTCTGTGGCATTCGCTCATGGCATTTCTGCAGCCAGTGGTTACCAGGATGGTTCTGGAAGAACCAGAGGCCCTAGCACTCATCCTGGTGGGAATCTGAGGCCTGCTCCTTGCACCTGAGGACAGGATAGCGACCAAGCTACAGAAGAGCTTTGCAACCCTGACTTAGAGCAATTACTCTGAATAATTCTTAGTTTCCAAAGGCAAACTTCATTGTGTGACCCATTGTGTGCGGGTGGAAGCAGTCCCTCCAAGACTCACCTGAAAGATGAGTGATGGTACATGGATCTCCCTAAGCCCAACAGAATTTGCCCAGCTTCAGCAGTACACTGACTGTGAGTATTGGCATTATCCTAGCTATGACATTCTGTTGTGGGGGGTTTTGTGTAATAATGTAATCATGCCCACAGCAGCCATGGTCAGAGGTGTGTGTCCTGCACAAGATGCACAATTCATCTCCTTCTTTTCATAGGAGCTGTACCCAGAGTCCCTCCACATTTGTGAACTACATGAGCAAGAGACCTAATGGAACTGAAATGGGTAGCAGAATCAATAGTTATATTTTTCCTGCAATTTCAGATAGGCTGTATTCGGCCTGAGTGACAACTCTCATGACATTTGAGTAACTGCGTTTTTGCAATTTTGATTAATTTGTTTGTTTTCCTTTATTTTTGTTCATTTTTGCCCTTTCATCACTCCGTTTTTTTATCCATTAGTTTTTGTGTACAGATTTAAACAGAGCAACACACACACACACATGAAAATCAGGTATGAAATGAAGAATGGTCAGATACTGTTCGGTGCACAATTTATTTGTTTAGTTTGGGATTGTTCAGATTTGCCAGGTTTGCCCTTTTTAGAGGGGACCCATTTCAGAGGGGACCCATACCTAAGAACAAGTAACACACAGAGCTTACTCAGGCTTTATGCGATGCAGCGATAGTAACCTGTCTTCCACTATGATCGAAATCGCAGCTTTTGATATCACAATGGTGAGTAGGTGTGGGCTTGTAGCTAGAGCATAGGATTTGGACCTGGGAGGCCTGGCTTTGTGATTTTTTTTTTTCTCCTGCCTTGCCAAGGGCCTGCATTTGAACTCTTGGCTACCTTTAGAGCACAGACTCCAGATGAATACTTTCATTGCCACTGAGCTGATGGCTCGTGTGATATGAACATTGCAGAATGTGTGGTAACACTGTCAGTTATTTTTATATAGTGCCAGTAATGTGCCTGATGTTGAACGGTTTTGATTTGAGACAGGTCCCTGCCCTGAGGGACTTACAGTCTAAAATGGACATGGGGAGGGGGTGCACAGGGAAAGACAGAGATACCAGTGGCAGTGGGCCGCCTAGGGTGGGAGGGCCAATGCCCCTCCCAGAACTCCCCCGGCCCACCAGCCCGAGTCCGAAAGGGAAAAAAAAAAAAACAGCCATGCTCGCCGCGTCAATGTTTGGAGCCACCTCGAAGAACCTGGTTTAGAGTACCAACCTTCAGAGAAGGTTGCTGCTCTAAACCAGGTTCTTCGAGGTGGCTCCGAACATTCTCACCAGTTGTGTGTGCGCGCGCACACACAACCTGTGTCTCCGCTCCCCCCGAAAGACTTCCTAAGGAAGCCTTTCAGGGACAAAAGGGAAGCATTTCTCCCTTTATGCGGAATGGGTGGCTAGAAGCGCTGTCCATTCCACATAAAGGGACCCTGCAATGGAATGGTGCCGCAGGGGGCACTGTTCCATTGCAGGGGCCGGGCAGGGGGAAAGTTCATACCAGGGTGCTGCATACAGACGCTCTGGTATGACCTGCCCAGTGTCCTGCCTGTGGAGGGAGGGGGTGGGGGTCTGGGAGTTCCTGCTGCGCGCACAGCTCCCAGCCCCCTCCCCCCCCGAGTCCCTTCCTCCCTCCCTGTCGAGTCAAACTGACTCAACTCTGGGAGGGAGGAGGGGAACTTGGGGAAGTCCGGCTGTGCGGCAGCTCCCAGGCCCGACTGAACAGTTCGGGCCTGGTGGAAGCTCCCATGCAGCCATCCATCAGAGGACTGGACAGAGGAGCGGAGAGGACATCGGAGCTGAGCCTGAGCCACTGCCAGTGAATAAATTGCGAGGCCAGGGGGGAGGGGGACACGGGGGGGAGGGTTAGAGTAGGGGGGCTGGGAGCCAGGGCTCCTGGGTTCACTGGGAGGGGAG
>QEPC01008833.1:1339050-1357155 GCA_003113815.1 Sphenodon punctatus
AGTCTTGCACACCCTCCCCCCCTTCCATTTCAGGCCCCCAGCCTCTGCTCCCCAAGTCCCTGCCGCCGCTCACCTCCCCTTCCCCAGTGTCCCCCTAGACTGGGTGCCTGGGATCATGGAAGGGGGGGAGGGTGCGCGAGACTGGGGAATGGGGGGGAGGGTGGGTGCACACCCACCCCCCATTCCCCAGTCTACCACACCCTCCCCCCTTCCATGATCCCAGCAGCCCCCTGCTCCCCGACCACCACCACCCCGCACGCATTTACTCACCGTTGTCGTGTCGGGGACTGGATGTTGGCACCGGCAGTTAGTTCTCACTGTTTAGTGGAGGCACTCGGCGGCGAAATGTGCTGCGGAGTGCATGCTCAACTCACTTCAAGCATGCGCGCTGCAGCACATCCCGCTGCCGAGAGCCTCCATTGAACGCCCAGGGTAGACTTTGCATTGAGCCCTATGTGGGTTGAGCCCTATGTGGGCTGAGCTGCCCAGCTCGTGTTCAGAGTAAGTTTGTCCCTTCTGGGACTCTGGAGCACTCAATGAGCTACTGTCAGTGGCACTGGGGACGGGGGAGAGCGGGAGCAGGGCACTGCTCCAGGCACCCTCAGGCTAGGGCCGCCACTGATCTAGTCCAACCTTTCTCTGCTTGGATGCAGGATGACAACAGGTACAACATTCCTGACAGATCTTTTTGAAAACTCCCAGTAACAGAAATACTACAACCCCCCTAAGCAGCTTGTTCCATTGCTGCATGGCTCTTATTGTTAGTGTTTCCTGATACTTAACTAAAATCTACCTTCCTGTAACTTGAATTCGTTATTTCTAGTCCTGCCCCCTCTGTAGCGATGCAG
The DNA here is from genome assembly GCA_003113815.1 of Sphenodon punctatus. Classification (NCBI taxonomy): domain Eukaryota; kingdom Metazoa; phylum Chordata; class Lepidosauria; order Sphenodontia; family Sphenodontidae; genus Sphenodon; species Sphenodon punctatus. Next base: position 1,339,899 of record QEPC01008833.1, read on the forward strand.
AACAGTTCCTTGCCATCTTCTTGGTAGCTGCCTTTAGATGCTTTGATAAGAGACAAATCCCTGTCCCAAGGGGCTTACATTCTAGAACGGGCAAGGAGGAGGGCACGTAGGGAAAGGGATACATTCATGAAGTTGAGAAGTTGCAGGTGCACGCACTTGGCTTTATTAAGGAGAGGAAGGAGATTCTGCAGCTAGACAGTAATAAGACCATCCCTGATCTTATTCAGGATGAGGCCACTGACCTCATATGCATTGCTGAGATCTAGCTTGATGAGGCTTCTGGGCCTGTGTTGGCCCAGATGATTTGATGCAGCAGTGGTATGTTATGCTGACCCAGGCCATTGACAAAGTGGCACCCAGGCATCTGCTTCCTCCACTGCAGCAGCACAGGTCTCCTCGGTATATGGAGGACATGAACCTGATAAAGATAGAGGCTCAAATGCAGGTGGCACTCAACTTGTGCCAAAGCCAACCAACTGTGGCATATGTTGTTTTTGAAGGACTATGCTGTGGCTGTGGCAGAAGCAAAGAAAGCTTTTGTTGCTGCTGCCACAGCTTCTGCAAAGATGCCATCCAGGGAACTCTTCCAGGTGGTGAATAGCTTATTAAATCATAGCTGTCTCCACCTGAAGCTAAAGTCATTCGCTTCCCGCTGTGATGAGCTTGCCACCTACTTTGCAGATGAAGCCCCTCATATTTAGCACAACTTGGGAACTTCCAGTTTGGGTACAGGGTCAGTTTGCCATTGGGGAGGCTCGGTCTTCTCCAGATTACTTGGATCAGATTCAATTAGTCTTTCCCACCAATGTGGAGGCTGTGCTTAGGATTGTGCAGGTGACCAGTTGTGAACTAGATCCATGCCCGTTTTGGCTGGTGAAAGGGAGATGTTGGGGTCATTTCTGGCTCAAGTTGTCAGTGCCTCCTTTGGGAGGGTTGGGTGCCTGACAGCATCAAAACTGCAGTTGTCCAACCCTTGTTCAAGAAACCATCTCTTGACGCTGACTCCCTTGTCAGCTATGACCACATCTCTAATCTTCCCTTTTTAGGGAAGTTTATTGAATGAGTGGTTGCCTTGCAGCTCCAGGCACATCTTGATGCTGTTAGATTCCTGGACCCATATCAGCCAGGATTTCATCTTGGACATGGCACTGACTGTGCTTGTAGCCTTGGTTGACAATCTCTGCTTGGAAATCGATACGGGTAATTGTACACTGTTGGTTCTGTTAGATCTTTTGGCGGCCTTTGATACAGTTGATCATGGGTTGTTGTTGACATGGCTGTGGGAGCTGGCAGGGGTTCACAGGACTGCTCTTGAGTGGTGTGGTGGATTTTTCTATCCAAGAAGGAATGAGAGGAGGCCAACAAGAGGAACGTTCCAAAATTTATTATTCCAAGTACGCAGCTATGGGACTGCCTAGCATTCAACACTGGCAGACACTTGAGCTCCCCACCCAAACCCCCCTTTTATACAAGTTACAGACAAAGGATTCAGTTTTAGCCAATCTACACTTAATACATTATTTGCCACATAAGGAATTGCTAGCTTGGTTTGTCGCTTCTGCGCAGTACACTTAGTTACATATTTCTCTTATCTTTGGGGGTTTTTTTATACACAAGTTACTTGTCCCCTGCTGATTGGCTCCTGGAGACTCTGCAGTTGCTGATCACACTCCGGGGGCATGAGGTTAGAGAGAGCAACAGGGAAAGGCCCTAAATCACAGAAAGAACAACAGGGAAAGAACTAAATCCACCTCATTTCCCCCCTTTTGAGGCTGCTGAACTTTGAGTAGCCTCAATCCCTGGGTTGCAACGGATACGCTCACCAATGAGTTTGCGTACTTCGATTTTTTCCTTAAGGGTGGAAGTATCCTTTGTACATTTACTAATAAGGCAAAACAAGAGCTTGAATACAATATACATGAATACAAACAACAGGAGGAAAGACATAACCCCGTACAGTATGCGCCTGATGAAAACCGGAATATTGGGAGAGAGGCCCTCAAGCCCAGAGAAAAGGCCTCCATCAATTTCCCACCCATCAGAGGGAACTAGGGTTAAATTGGAGTGTAATTCCTTGACTGATGTCGGATTTGGCCAATAGCAAGGTGCAGGCTTTGGGCATTATCAGGAATAAGAGTTCTGGTGAAAGGCTACCATTGTGTTAAGGGAGTGCAGGAGGATCAGCATGCCGGCAGTGAGATGCATGGATCCAGGAATTTTTACCTTCTACCTTAACAGCCATGTGTGTTTTTAACAAAATCAAGTGTGGGCCCGTCCAACGGGGAGCAAGGCAGTTTTTCCGCCTGAATTCCTTGATTAAGACCCAATCTTCCTTGTTTAAAGGGATGGCAAGGCTCGGTAGCAGATGGCGTATGGGCAGCACGTGCCCTAGTATGGGAGTTCTGTAAAGCTCTGGACAAAGAAAGAACATAATCAGCAATACTGTCAGACAATTCAGTGAGTCCCTCCTTCCGAGCGGCTCTAGGCTCCACCCCCACCCTCATTGGCCGTCCCATGACCAGTTCAAAAGGGGACAGGCCATGTTTTCTGTTGGGGTTTGAACGGGTAGCCATGAGTACAGGAGGCAGCGCCTCAGGCCAGCACAAGCCAGTGTCATGGACAACCTTTGACAATCTGGTTTTTAGGTCAGAGTTCTTGCGTTCCACCTGGCCACTACTTTGTGGATGGTATGGTGTGTGGAAATAGAGACTAATACCCAGTTTTACACAGAGTCTTAGTGAGCTGGGCGGTGAAATGAGAGCCCATGTCACAGTCAGTGGAGAGGGGTATCCCAAATCTTGGGATGAAGTCTTTCAAAAGATGTTTGGCAACCGTGGTTGCATCAGTCCTTCGGCAGGGAAAGGCCTCAGTCCAGCCAGAGTATAGGCAGATAACCACCAGCATGTGCTTGTAGCCTTGTGCTGGAGGCAAATCAGCAAAGTCAATCTGTAAGTGAAGAAAGGACCCTCAGCCCACGGTCATGAGGAGGTGCGAACTGGGGTGGCCTTAGCAATGTTTGTTGAACAGCTGACAAGTGGGACAGGAGCGAACGAGTTGGTGCAAACCCGCAAACCAGTGGGTGGAGATCTGTGAGGTGATCCCCCTTTTGTTCGGGTGCGAGTGCAGATGAGCCACGTGAACAAGATGTTGTAGGAGAGCCCAAAGTGCTACTGGGCGGCCATCAGGATGATGAAGGATGCCACCAGCGTCGGGAATGCAGCCAGCCTTGGTCCAAACGAGACGTTTACCTACAGCAGCAGAGTCTTGGAGGGAGCAAAGTTCAGAATCATCGGGAGCAGGTGGGAGCAGCTCTGGAAAAGATACTGTCATAACGAGATTCGCAGGAGGGCCACACCTGACTGCTTGTTGGGCAGCATTATCAGCCAGGTGATTTCCTTGGGCCTCAGGAGTGGAGGCACCCATATGGGCCCGAACATGAACGACAGCCAAGGTAGACGGAAGGAGGAGGGCATCCAGCAATTCAGCAACAAAAGGAGCATGGGAAATAGGGCTACCTGAAGAGGTAAGGAAGCCATGTTCCCACCAAATAGCACCAAAGGAGTGGCAAACACCAAACGCATAGCGAGAATCAATGTAGATGTTTGCAGAGCAGTCCACGGCCAAAGTGCAGGCTCAGGTAAGGGCAACAAGCTCAACAGGCTGGGCGCTGTTTAAGAAAGGCAGAGAGTATGCTTCAAGGACCTGAAACTGTGTACAAACAGCATAAGCAACAGAGAGTTTTAAATCAGGCAGGCGAACACAAGAGTCATCCACAAAGAGGGTGATAGAGGGGGAGGGAAGGGGAGAGTCGAAAAGGTCGGGGCGGGGGAGGTAGGTCTGGGTGATTATAGAAAAACAATAATGAGGCAGGGAATTGGGGTCACCCTCAGAGGGAGTGGGGAGCAAGGAGGCAGGGTTCAAAGGGGGAACCCGAAGGAGAGTAAGGTGCTCAGCAGAAGAAGAACAAGTTCATAGCGAGTGAGGCGGGTATGGGAGAGAAACTGCGTTTTTCCCTGGTTAAGTAAGGAGTAAACAGCATGTGGCACTGCAACAGTGAGGGGGTGTCCCAAAACGAGCGAGGCTGATTTGGTAACAATGTCGGAGGCCACAGCCACAGCCCGGAGGCAGGAGGGGAAGCCACGGGCAACCGGGTCTAGTTGGGAGGAAAAGTATACCATGGGTCGATGGGTGGTCAAATAGGGCTGGGTCAGGACACCAAGAACAAACCCATCTTGTTCATGGAAAAACAGGGTGAAAGGTTTTCAATAGTCAGGGCGGGCTAGGGCTGGAAGAGAGAGGAGGGCCATTTTGAGGGCATGGAATGCTTCCACCACAGGGAGTGGAAGGGAAAATGAGTCAACAGCAATAACATCATACAAAGGCTGGGCAAGCTGGACATACCCAAGTATCCACTGCCTACAATAGTTGGCAGCCCACAAAAATTTTCGCAAGTGGCGGCAAGTGGTAGGCAAGGGCAGTTCTGAGAGGGCGAGGAGGCGGTCAGTAGTTAGGGACCGGGAGTCAGGGGTAATAACATGACCCAAGTATACCACTGACTGTTGGCAAAACTGCAATTGGGACCGGGACACTTTATGGCCCTTTGAAACCAAGTGAGAAAGGAGGGACAGGGATCCCCGAGTGCAAAGGTCCTGTGTGGGGGTGGCAACAAGAAGGTCGTTGGCATAGGAAACAAGGGTAACCCCCTCAGGCAATGAAAAAGAGTCCAGGGAGGAGCGGAGGGCAAGGCCAAAAAGAGAGGGGGAGTCCTGAAACCCTTGGGGAAGTCTAGTGAAAGTGTACTGGCGACGCGAAAGGGGGTCAGTAAAGGCGAACAAATACTGAGACAAGAGGTGTACAGGGACCGAGAAAAAGGCCTGTGAAAGGTCAGTTACAGTAAACCAAGCGGCCTCCGAGGGAATGAAGGCAATGGTGGCCCCTGGATCCGGAGCCACCGGGTGTAAGGGTACAGCAAAATCATTGACCCTACGGAGGTCTTGAACAAACCGATAAACGGGGAAGCCATCTGGATTAAATTTACCGGGCTTTTTAACCAGGAGAATCGGACTGTTGACAGGCGATTGCGTGGGAACGACCACACCGGAGAAAAGGAAAGGTTTGAGAACAGGTTGAATACCAGTCAGGGCCTCTTGAGACAGGGGGTACTGAGGCACTGAAGGGAAGGGTCGGTTGGGCTTGACTGAGATAGAAATCGGTTCGACGTCCCACAGAAGTCCCACGTCATCGGGGGAGGCTGCTCATAAGGAGGCCGGCAAGGAATCGAGGGGGCTCTACGGGCCAGGGAGAGACCCCTGGACACACCCCTCCATAGCAAGGGCCATGGTCAGCACAGGTCCCTGTGTTCCCAGGAGGGTGATGTACAAGCCCTCTGGGGAACAGTGGATAGTGGCCCCCAATTTGCACAACAGATCCCTTCCCAACAAATTGACTGGGGTGTCACGGCTAAGGAGAAAGGAGTACCGCTCTGTGAGTGGGCCTATGGTTACAGTGGCGACTTCAGAGAGCGGCTGGCTAGTTGTGACACCATCAGCCCCTACAATGGGGATAGTACTGCCCCCCGGGGCAAGAAAGGGAGCGTCCAATGCAGGGACAACATGACTATTAACAACAAGAGGCACAAGGGGTCTTGTATTTTTAAACTGAAATGTTTTATTTTTTATTTTATCTAATTTTATTTATTATTGAATTTTATTATTGTATGTGTGATGTGAAAGCACACTCAAAGAAAATCCTCAAACACACATACATACATTCTCAGTCAAAGACCTACAAGCCTTAAATAACACAAATTTTGTTACACACCCCTATATTCACATGAAGCAGGCATACATTGTTTCTTGCAGACATCCAGTATTAAACTTACACACAAATGTATACACCAACATGTGTGGAAAATAAGTTCTCTTCAGGATCATTAACACCCTATTTAAATGGAGAAGGTCCTCCTTTGTTAGGGGGTTTCAGTGTGAGCTGATTTACAAAGAAACCTCTTGCTATGAAAAACTCTACCTCTTTTTTTAAAAAAACCCAAAAAAAACCTTATAGCCAAAGTGGAGAACTACAATCTCATGAATTCCTGCAGAACTCAGAATTTAACATCTCAGGGTACTCAGGCAGAGTCCCTCATACACATACCCACATAGTCAAACACACAGATTACTCATATTAGCACTGAAGCATGGTTAAAGGCAAACAAACAACACATGCTTGGGGAAGTACATGATTTTTAAGACTGCCAATTTTATTCCTCCTTACAGACAGTTTTAGCTGTTGCTGGCAAAGATAAATGGTGGCAAACAGTGTAAATGAGGCCTAATTTTAACAAAATACCTAACAACCAACACTACTAATGACAACAATAAAAGCAATCTTTGTTACCCTTTTTAAAAAACACTTTCTCTAGCCTTCTTTCTAACTTACACAAAATTCTGCTTGTGGGGTAGGGAACACACCAAAAAGCCTAGTCCAGTGCCTAAAGGCCTGGGGAAGGTAGATTTAGAAGTCCATCCTGGCCTCTGCCGGAACCCCTTCCCAAACTGGATTTAGGATTAGCCTGGGTTTTCTCTCCTGGCATAGATGCTACTCCATGCCCATTTATGCAGTGTTAATCCTATCCTTCAAGAACTATCTTTAAAATCCTTTTCCCAACATCACTGTTCTGTATTCCCCTCCTCAACACACACACACACACACACACACACACACGGGGAAGGTGCTGGCGGTGGAGGTGCATTTCTGGATAGATGGATTATAGGCTTCTGCATCCCATAAATACCAAGTATCCATTTGCCAGGGGTGTTTTTCCTCCAGGTTTCCTCAAAGGTGTTCGAGGACTGGGAAGGAGAAAGACCCCTCAAGGAGGAATTGCAATTCCAGATTGTCAAAGACGTACAAATTCCACTTAGTAATGCCCAACCAAAACCAAACCAAAACTAAAACCTAACCAAGACTAAACCAAAAACAAGGCGTCCCTTGTTTATCCCAAACCAAAGTGGCACTTACCGCAGGAATCCAAAGGAGTCCTATGTTCCTCTCATCCCGGACGAGCCCCCAGAATTGTGGTGGATTTTTCTATCCAGGAAGGAATGAGAGGAGGCCAACAAGAGGAACGTTCCAAAATTTATTATTCCAAGTACGCATCTACGGGACTGCCTAGCATTCAACACTGGCAGACACTTGAGCTCCCCCCTCCCCCGATCCCCCTTTTATACAAGTTACAGACAAAGGATTCAGTTTTAGCCAATCTACACTTAATACGTTATTATTTGCCACATAAGGAATTGCTAACTTGGTTTGTTGCTTCTGCACAGTACACTTAGTTACATAATTCTCTTATCTTTGGGGGTTTTTTTATACACGAGTTACTTGTCTCCTGCTGGTTGGCTCCTGGAGACTCTGCAGTTGCTGATCACACTCCGGGGGCATGAGGTTAGAGAGAGCAACAGGGAAAGGCCCTAAATCATAGAAAGAACAACAGGGAAAGAACGAAATCCACCTCAGTGGTTCCACTCATTCCTGCCTGGAAGAACATAGAGGGCGGTGGCTCGTCATCCCCATAGAAGATCCCTTGTGGGGTCCCACAGAGTTCCATCTTATCTCCACGCCTGTTCAATGTGTATCTGAGACCCATGGGTGAGATTGTTCAGATATTTGGAATGAAGTGCCATAAGTACGCTGATGACACCCAACTCTCTCTCTCTTTTTCATGTGACCCAGGTCCTACAGTCTTGGTGCTGCCATTGGGGACTGGATGTGTGCGAGCCAACTGAAACTGAACCCAGACAAAACTGAAGTGATGATGGTTGGCCAGCCTAGTGATCTGGGGGATATAGAAACCCCTGTTGATGGGGTCTGGCCTCCTTTGGTCACTCAGGTTCGCAGCATTGGGGTGCTCTTGGATCCATTACTGCGCCTGGATTGCCAGGTTGCGGTGGTGGCCAGGAGTGCTTTTCACCAACTCCATCTGGTGAGAAAGCTGCAATCTTTTTTTTATCAGATTTAGATTTTGACAGTCATCCATGCCTTCGTAATCTCGAGGCTGGACTACTGCAATGAACTCTACATGGGGCTGTCCTTGATGACTTTTTGGAAGCTGCAGCTGGTGCAGAACATGGTGGCCCGCCTCCTGTCAGGGACAGGTCACCAGTGCTCCAGAGTCTGCACTGGCTACCAATAGCTTTCCAGACATGATTCTAGCTGCTGGTTTTGACTTATAAAGCCCTAAATGGCTTGGGACCCAGGTATCTGAAAGACCGCTTCTTCCCCTATGTTCTGTTGCAGTCTCTGAGGTTGGGTGGAAATGCCCTCTTGTGGGTACCATCTGCCTGTGAAGTTTTCACAACAAGGCAGCCTCCCACAAGCAGCCTCCTGCCTGGGGCCAGGGGATCCTTTTATGGGAGAGCTGGGAGCCCAGATGCAGATGGTAAAGAGCAGCAGCACAGACATTAGTCCCTCTGGCAGATTCTCTATCAGCTCTAGTTCAAATGACACAATTGAAAAATTAGCAGTGAATTATCACACAGTACTTAGTTTCTGCAGATTCTGCCATTTAAAATTGTGACTTCTGAAAGTACCCAAATTCAAGCTTCTAATGTGAGTTGTGGAGCCCCACTCCTCACCTTGCAGGGACATGCCACAAATCTTTGCAGAGATTTCCTCATAAAATCCCTTCCTGTATTTTTCACACAGAAAACAGTTATCTTACCTACAGCTGTCCAGAAATGTATAATAAACCTTTGTCAAAGGAGGTTTTGGTGAGGTGAGAAGGTGAAGAAGCCAGTGATTTAATAGTCACCACATTCTCTGGCCATTATAACTCCTCTGGCATTTTGTGCCTTCTGCCTCAATTTCCCCTCTTCTAGGGGGTTCCACACTGGTGACTTTTGTCTGGTCCATTAAGCTGACCTGAACCTGTGACTATGTCATGAGACCTCCTCTTTCAGGGAAAATGTAAGAGTCCAAAGAATATGTGAGTCCTGCATCCCTTGGTCACAGGCTCTAGCCTTCTGCAGCCCCAACCTGTTCTCTTTGTTGCAGGGTTGGCCCCTCAAGGAACAAGAAGAGTTCGTGTCAGAGTCTGGACCATGACTGCTTGAGAGCTCAATATTCCTCAAAGCTCTTTTCTGGGATCAATAATTCCTGAAGCCTTTACCGCAGGCCTTCCTACAGCCACTCCCCCTCCCCCTTGTTACCTGGTCACTCCAGAGAACTTAACCCTGGCCTCTTGGGGGGAAAACACAGGCACTTTAATACAAGCAGTGCTTTTGCAGTCAGCCACATGACCCTTCACAGCTATCTGGGAGTCTGGAAAATCGGGGACTGTTGAAACTAAGCTCAGATTAGCTTAGAGAGGCAGTTCATCCAGAGACCTCCAGTTTGACTTCAGCAAGGCCCTCACCAGGGAGTCTACTCTGTGGTCAGGGCCCAGAGAGTGGCCCCAGGCTGTTCTAACGTGCAGGGTACTCCAGCCACTGCTCTCCTCATGCAGATGCTCTAGTTGCCCTGATAGTCCCTGTGACAGGAGTTTCAGGGGTTAGGGACCAGAAGCCAGCTATGCTAGCTCTATGCCTGTTAGGGACTCCTACATAAAGGGAATATGCAGTGGCAACTGTTGCTTAAAATGTTTATTGAGGCTGGAGGGAGGAGGAGGAGTGTGCGTGTGTGACACAATGGGTGTAAACAGACAGCAGCTTCACTTTTGCCTGCGTCTGCCTGCTTGGCCCCCAGGTTGACCTGTCCATTTAAAAGTGCCCACCAGATGTGCAAAGTGGAGTAGCAACAGCCTTGCTTGCGGCACTCCGGAATATCCTGGAGCATGGTGTGCAGAGTGAGCCGGCCAAACCTGGGACAACTGGTAAACACGGAACACCTGTCCATCCAAATGGGCCTGTGAGCCCCGGCCAAACATGTTCCTACCTGGATCATAGCTGCCAGTGGACCAAAGTGCCAGAGCAGCTTCCTGGATGGGCGCGGCCATCTGGGCTACCTCCATCGAGTTCTTAAATGAATCTGCGCAATATCCAAACATGCCACACACCTGAACCGTGCAGGGGGAAGTTAGGCCAGCGCACCAGCAAGTTTCGGGCAATAGCGGAGCAGCAGCAGCACAGCCCACAGGCAAGACAGGCCAGGAGCCAGTCCAGCCAGGTAGGGTCACAGCCCCCAGAGGGTGGGGGCAGGTCCAGCAGCTAAGGGAAAGCCACTAATGGGTATCCCTCCTGTACTGTCTCCGCAGGCAAGCACCAATATCCCAACCACCACAGCAACATCATGGGCCCCATCCCAGTGCAGAAGAACAAGCTCCCCAACTGGCCAACAGAGAGGCATGCCATGGTCCAATGAGGAGACCAGGACACTCATAGCCCTTTTGAGGGTGAAAAGGTCCAGGGTCTGCTCAAGAAAACCCATAGGAATGCAGCGACATTCCAGGGTCTCTCTGAGCATATGGCACAGATGAGGTACAGTAGGTCAATGAACCAATGCCAGCAATGGGAAAAGGTCCTGCGGTGCGGATAAAAAGAAGCTTATAATGGCAACTTCACGTCCAGCCTTGGAAGGCAAACAGACCCCTACTTTAACCTGCTGGATCGGTTCCTCCACACGGACAGGGCAATTATGGCTTCCCAGCTGCGTGGGAGCGAAGTCACCTGAGTCTGGGAACAGGTGGATTCCCAAACCCCATTGAACCCACTCACCAAAACTGGAGCCAATCCACCTGCCCCCAGTCCCTCCTGTGAAGCCCTGTCCCCCCCCCCCCCCCCACTGCCAACATCAGAGGAGGTGGAGATGGAGGAAGAGGAGGATGGAAGCAGCACCTTTATCCTCCACCTGCCATCCTCTGAGTCTGACTTCCAGCCCCGCCCCCCAAATCTGGCCAGAGGGGAGGCAGGTGGAGGGTGCAGGCAATGGCAAGGAGGCAGAGGACAGAAGTGAGTAGCCCATTTAATAGCGGGACAGCACTGAGGTGTCAGTGGTGGAGCAGCCATGGAGCACTATCCAAGGCCATGACACTCGCCCTATGCAATGCGCACAGGTGCCTGTGAGAGCAATGAGGACCAGCTGGAATGGCGCCAGAACAGACAGACTCCAGGGTGGGAGTGGTGAGTGTGGCCACCAGGTGGGAGGACACTGTGAGGAAACAGTTTGGGGGGCAGGGCCTGCAGCCAGACCGGGAAATACAGGGGCACCAGCGGGCATCAGGGCATCAGCTGCCACAGGCGAGTGGGAGCCACACGTAGGTGCGCAGAGCCTGGAGTGGAGCAGCATCAACTAACAACCCACCTTCCCTCTGTAGATCTGCCAGTGCTGTGGCTACAGCCCGGGCCAACCAGGAGCACCCAGAGGAACTGGGTGTGGTAGATGTGGAGCAAGCGGTGCAGGGAGGACCTAGCTAGGAAACTGCTGGAGAAAACCATGTGCCGGATTTTCTGAATGGCCTAGAGTTCTTGGTGCATGTAATGGAAGTCATGATGAGATGATAAAAACTGGAATACTGTCCAGGACATGACTCAGCAGAACAGGAGGGCCCTGGAGCACAGTGAACAAGAACTCAGGGCCCTCCTGTTCTGCTGAGTCCTACCATGACTGCTGTTGGGAGGACAGGTCTGGACTCACCTCTGGGATTAGCTGCATGGCACCCACACTGAGTTGGGTGGGGGGAGAGCCAAGATAAGGGGCATCCTGGAACAGTCTGTCAATCTCCAGCGCTCCCTCACCCAGCACGTAAGTGCAATGAGTGCTGCCCTGCTCGCTCAGATGTGGGCTGCACGTGCCTGTCTCTCCTCTCCTCCCATTGGGTACAGTCACCCCACCTGGTCCCATTTGCCCAGACCAGGTTTTCCTCACAGCTAGCCCTGGCTGGCCAGCAAGAGCTAGGCCCCTTCCACCCTGTGCCCCCCAGCACAGAACATCCCAGTGCCCACACTTGCCCTCCCATCTACCAGTGGTTCCAGGATCTGGGCCCACCCACCAGAACCACAGAGACTGGAGGAGGAGGATGCCCCCAAGGAGGAACCCCCGGCAAGCGGGTGAGAAAAGTTCTGAGGGAGAGAACACCCTGATGGTCCCTCCCCCCCTTTTGTTTTGTATCACTCCACCCCCTTGTACGTAAAGCCTCTCATGCCCCCTAAGCATGACTCCTGTGTCCTTGTGGATGGGGGAAGCAATCTGGGGTCCATGGGGATCAGTGGTATTGTCGGGCAGCAACCAGTGGTATTGTTGGGCACCTCTGGGCCTAGGGGTGGCATGGCCAGGCATACCACTCACGTGCCCCAGATATCCCAGAGCCACACCCCTGCCGTTATTCATTGTGCAGACCCATTAGGCTGCTGTGAGCCCTCTGCCACCCTTGGAAGGGATGGGTGATTGGGACTGACTCAGACCCCATCAGTGGGCACAGAGGGTTAGGGTCCGCCTTTAAAAACCCCTTCCTTAGTAGAGTGGTTCAATCACGTTTACTATTTACTGTTCTAATCGTGTCCGTTAAAAGGTTTACCTGCAGTATGTTCACCTTTTCTTCATTTTTCTGTTAATCCAGCCTTTATCATCTCATCATGACTTCCATTACATGCGCTAAGAACTCTAGGGCATTCAGAAGAGGTGGTGGTGGCAGGCCCAGGGTTGCGGTTGGTAACGGGGGATGGGGTGGTGGTGGAATGGAATGTAAAAGTACAGAGTTGCCTGCTCAGTGGGGTGAATGGGAGTATAGAGAAGGGAGGGGGTTAGTCAACCAGTGGCCAGGGAGGGTGGTGGTTGGGTTGCACTGAACAGTAATGGTATGAGTTGGCGTGGGGGCAGGGACAGCTGGAGCACAACATGAACCTGCGGCTGCAGGTGGAAACTGGCCCGGGCTGCTGTTCTGGGGGGAAGGTGGGGGAGGCAGCTTGGGTCCATGGGGTTTCTACATAGTTAGCCACGGGGTCTGCATCTAAAGAAAGGTTCCCACCCTGGGCAAGCAGGGGATTCTGTAGCCTTGGGAATGTTTCCTAGAAAAAGTGCAATGTGGGCTTTGGGGGAATGGAATGTTTCAAGGGTCACTGTAGCAGTAGTTTGGTAGGTGTTAACATACTTAAATACATTCCTATTGCCACTTTCGAGAGGCCAAGGCAACCTAGAGCCCTGCCTGCACATGCTGCTGTGTAAACAGTTCCCATGTGCCCGGAGCCACACCCAACAGGCCAGCACAGCTGCAGCTGGAGCCATGGTGTCACCCTGTGATTGTCTCACAGGGTGACACCATACACCACAGGCCAGCCCTCCTACCAGACAATCATGCCACTTAGCAAAATGGATGCCCTCTGAGTAGGGATCTGTTACCCTAGGTATCGACCAGCCTCTTGCATTAGGCCTGCCATTCCCCATTCCCCACGTAGCTGCATCACTGTACACTGGGGTGGAAATCTGTCCCCTCCCAGTGTCCATCTGAAAGGTTTGTGTGTGGTCCAATTGGCCGCTTAGAATTCAGGGTTTGGGGTGCTGTAGGGGTGCAGCCATGGAACAAAGAGTCTGCCTCATGGATTGGTGCCATGGAGCAGGCACCTTTCCTTGCTTGAATACCCTCATCTCTTCCCATTCCCCTCTGTCCTTCCACTCTCAACGCCTTTTGTTTACCTTCCTCCTCCACATACGTGTCAGACAGGTGTGGGTGGTGCTGAAGTGGTACGGGGAGAGGGGGGAAGGAAGTAGCCACATCCTGTGACCACACCAGGTATCATGCACCATCCCAGTTGTAAACAGTGCCCCCCTTTTCAATGTACATCCCCAACAGAGGAGTGACAGTTAAGGCTGCTTGTAATGATCGCCAGGGAGCTGACGAGTACCGTCCTCCTGATGGGTTCTGTCTGCCAGGATCTAAGGAGCATGGAGAGGCCAGCCATCTATTCATGCAAACATAAATTACCCTAACCTTAATGTAGCCACAGAATTAACCCTATCGATGGAGACAAAGGAACGATGGAACGACCCAGGGCCATACCCCTTTCCATCCAGCATATGCAGCGCCTCAGCACCAGGACCACCTATTATGGGGTACTGATGAAAGAGTAACGATCCCTGCACTAAGCATGGACATCATGTGTCCTGCTCATTAGCACCATCCCTGCCACCCCCCAGGGCTGGGTGAGGCCATGGGTCTCATGTGTGAGGCCCTGCTCAACTGCTCTCATTCTACCCACAGTAAAGGGCAGCATGGATATAGCAGAATATTTGCAAACTGGAAATGCATCTCAGGCAACCTGAGTGTAACCCATGGTTCCTTTTCAACTGTTACAGTTCAGGAACTGAGGGAACAACAACAGGAGGGTGCAGCAGTGATGATGTTTGTGCTGGCAGAAATACATGAGACCGTGATCCACACACACCACCAGGTCCACGAGCTGGCACAGACCCAAAGTGCACAGTGGAGCAGAGGCAGGGGAACCTGGAGGGGTGGGGGGGACCCTGACCATTGTTAATGTACAGTACTGTTTCCTACAGCTTTTTTAAAATTATTTTTGAGCGTCTGCTATACTGTTGTTTCATGTTTGATTTGTTCTATTCTTGTTTATTAGTATTTCTTGTAATAAATATATTGTTTACCTTTACCGTTGTTGTTCTGGGCAGATGGAAGTGGGGATTGTTTCTGCACTCGGGTTCTGTTTGTACTTCCCTGTGTGCTGTCCTGGCCACTTGCAAAGCTCCAGATTTCCCACCATCCCCAGTGTGAGTGTTTTCCCATCCTGATGGGGTGGGAGCCATGATGGCACAGAGGAAGGCACATGGACTCACTGCATTGCTAATGGTTAACATTCATTTATTTACATATGGTTTTATTTCCAATTATCTACAAAGGGTTCCAGGCCCCATTGTCCATGGGATCAGGGCTGGTTGTGCCCAGCTCCATCTTTCACCATGTGGTGGCACAGGGTGTCTCTTATTCTGTTGGCCATGTGTCGCTGAGCTGCAGCCCCCTGCTGCTGCAACAGGGGCACCAAGTCCACCCAGGGAGGGGAAGGGAAAAGTCCAGGGAAGCTCCCTCTGTCTCCACAATATTATGAAGGATGCAGTCCAACAGTTTCTCGTTTCAAGTCCACCCTCACACCCAGCAGCATTCAGCGCTGTTTGGGCACCCCAAAGGACAGCTCCATTACACAGCGGGCAGCACTCAGGCAGACGTTGAAAGCCATCTGCTCCAGGGTGTTGGGGATGGCATAGGCCTTCATCATCCATGGGGTGAAGGAGTAGGCCAGTTTCTCCATGATGGCGGGCCTCATATGGATAACCTTGATGATGATAGTCGTGATCAGACTGAATTCCCCATTGTACATCCTGCCATAGAGTGGGGACCGGTGCAGGCTGCAGGCATTGTGGTTCAAGTTCGACCAGGGCATCTGTGAAGAGACCCTGATTATCATTCACCACCTGGAGAACAATAGAGTGGTACTCCTTGTGGTTCCAGTAGTCCTCCATGGTGTGAGGTAGGTAGAGGATGGGAATGTTGGTTCTGTCTATGGCCTGACGCAGTTCAGGAACCCAGCCTGCCAGAAGCCCTCCATCACCACCTGTGGGTTCCGGAGCTGCACCCCCCAGCCCCCCGTTGCTCCAGCAACAACTCATGCAGGGCTGTGCTCACCTCCAACAGGATGGCAGCTACGGTGGAGGTACCAACCCCAAATTGCTGCCCCACCAAACATCTGGAGTCCAGGATTGCAAGCTTCCAGATGGCAATGGTCACCCATTGTTCAGCACCGATGGGGACTCTCATCCCGGTGGCCTCCCTCTGCAGCTGGGGTCACAGGATCTGGGCAATGTGGAGGAGCAGCTGCTAGGACCTCCTGAAATACTCCCTCCAGTTCTCATCCTGCCAGATGCGCATTATCATGTCCTACCAGCTACAACTGTGGTCCCTTGCCCAGAGTTGCCTCTAGGTGGGCATGGCTATGCACCTGAGGTGGGCCAGCAGGGCAGTGTCCCCAGTGAGGATTCCCCGAGCATCAGCTCCCCAAGCAGGACCACCATGCAGTACAGCAAGGTCTGTTGCTGCAGGACGGCAGCCTGTTGGTGACAAAGCACCCTGTGCCAGGCTTCCACCATGCTGCCAAAAGCTAGGCAGGCGATGGCGTGGAGGAGCAGATATATTGTTCCTCCAACTCCAGCACCTGGTCCCAGCAGGCAGCATTGAACTGCCAGATGGCTGACTAGCTGGCTGGCCTCAATGGTGATGCTGAGAACCTCCAGCAGTGGCACCACACATTCAGGATCCATGACTCCTTCTTCCATGCCATGTGGTGACAGCTTCATGCCACTTGTTTATAACTCCTGTATGGGGTTTCAGCCCTGCAATTAGCAGCACAGGGCCCATACCCACCCCTTGCCTGCTGGCTTGTCAGTTGACTGATGAGATACCTGGATATTGGTTGGGATGGTGTCACCGGGGCTCGGGGAAATACACGCTTGGGGGGGGTCCACTCACACCTGATGCTCTGGCCCTAGCCCTGCTCATGTGGCTAGGAGGTTAAATGCCCGTCAGGATAGAAGTGTGGCCCTAACGACCTCAGTGAGATCAGCAGTGGCGATGGGCCCTCTAGGAAGGCAGGGACAATGCCCCGCCTGGCCCCCCAGGACTCCCCCAGCTGGCAGCTTTAAAAAAAAAATTTTAAATTGGCCGTGTCGGCATCATGATGAATGTGTATAGCCATCTCGAAGAACCTTGTTTAGAGAGGCAGAAACCTTCTAAAGGTTTCTGCCTCTCTAAACAAAGTTCTTTGAGATGCACATTCTCACCGGTTGTGTGTGTGCATGCGCACACAACTGGTAACTCACACACACACCCCTCGAAGGCTTCCTAAGGAAGCCTTCAGGGTCAAAAGGAAGGCGTTCTCTCTTTATGCGGCGTGGGCGGTTAGAAGCGCCGTCCATTCCTCATAAAGGGACCCTGCGATGAAAGAGTGCCGCAGGGGGCAATTTTTCATTGCAGGAGCCAGGCAGGGGGAAAATTCATACAGGGGTGCCCAATAGAGGCACCCCCGGTATGAACTAAGAGCTGCGCGTGCGTCAGCAGCTCCCTGCACAGGCTGGATCCCAGCCTGTGCAGGGGGCTGAGAGCTGCTGACACGCGCGCAGCTCTAAGCCTCCACAAGTCCCTTCCTTCCTCCCTCCCTCCCTGGATGCAGAAGCAGTGGCGCTGAGGAGAGGAGCCGGCTCCACCATGGTGAGTAAATTGTGGGGGTGGGGGGAGTGGGGGGGAACATGGTGGGGGGCGAGT
>QEPC01008833.1:1363733-1375147 GCA_003113815.1 Sphenodon punctatus
TTCATTGATTTCAATGGGGACACAGTGCCCCATTGAAATCAATGAAATAAAACCGGTACCGGTATACCGGATTTAATCCGGGAATCCGGTTTTTAGAGAACCGGTAACCGGTAAATCCGGTAGCCGGTAATGGGCCCGGGGTCCCACCTCTAGTCTGGACTAACTGTCTGTGTGAAAATGCCCGTAATTCTATTTCCAAACCCCAGTCTTTACCCATGAAGAAGGCTGGGATAAGTGACTTTAACCCCTCTTGGAAGGGTGACCTTTTGAAGGCTCAATAAGCCTTATTTTATAGCTGCGGGCTTCAATGAGGCTACTCAGTGAGGTTACTCATTGAAGCCTGCCCAAGAAAAAGAGGATGAATTTGAACAGTCAGCAAGCTGTACCCAGGTATGAGAGTGAAGGAGAGAGTTTTGGAGCTATTCAAGGGCACAGCAGGATCCACAGCTGGCTGAACACAAACTGAAATTAAATAAGGAATGAGCACAAGGAGACTTTGGGAGAAACTTCCTGACACAAGAAGTAATTGCTGAGTAGGACAGCCCAGCAAGAGGAGCTGCAGTCATGACCTTATTAAGGAGAGTGGGGGTGGTAAGGCACTTTGGAGGAAAGCAGAAAAAGTGCTGTGCTGTGCGTGGCTCTAAGTGAGCTCCATCGCTTTGTGCCGCATATCTGTGATGCTGTTCCTATTCTGCCACAGGGGTTATTACAGTCATAATTTCTCGATCCAGGTAGGTGGAACTCATTCTTCTCAGCTGAGAGAACATGGTGCATTTGCCGCTGGGTGTAATAACTAATGACTTAAAAATCTCCTTGAAGCACAGATTAGCCCTTTGTCAGAGAGTGTGTGGGAAGCTGACCCAAAGGAGGCCATTTCCCCCCTGTACCTTTGTGCAATTTGGCTTTTGTTTGTTCTTCCCACTGCTTTTTCCCTGTGGTACTAGCCTTCTGCAGGAAACAGCCAGTGACTTCCTTCTCTCCCACACATGCTAGCAGCTTCAAGGAAAAGCCAGAGCAAGGTCGCTCCAACCCACTCCGTCTTGAGAGTATTCCTGGCAGACTTATTTGCCCTGCTCATTGGTGGGGATGGAGTGAATCTTCTTTCAGGACATGAGCCCCTGATTTTTCTATTTTCTCTTTGCATCACCTCATTGCTACCACTCCTCATCCAGTCGCTTTACTGTCAGCTCGGCTGCCTTCTCTCAGACCCTTTTTGCTAGCACTCTGAGACCTCCCTGTCTGCATCACCATCCTGTACCTCTTTCTCCCCCTAATGACTCCCTACTTCTCTCAGTTCCTTACCATTATTCCCTTTCCTTTCCTAATGCCCTTTCCTTCGTACCATATTTCAGGTCCCTTTCATTCCACTTCTCCTCATCTCCTACCACAGTCCCCACCACTAGTGCTTTTACACATAGGGAGGGATTGATGCTTCTGTCCATGTCCCAGTGTTTCTGCCTCCCCACTGTCTTGCTAGCATCAGGGAGTGCCCTGACTGGCACAATGCTAACACCCCTTCAGGAGCTGGCTGGAGTGAGGGGGTTCTCGGTGCATGGCTGAGAGACCACCTTGATGGGTTACTCCACTCCCAAGCCCGGGGCACAATTATGCAGCATGAAGCTAGAATAGAGGACTACCTGGGATTAAGAGTACAGTCACCTGCTGGAGACCATGGAATTTCATTTAGTTCTCTCAAGAGTTCTTTCCCTTTCCTGGGAGGGAGTGCCTCTCTTTTCTGGGCACTGTACCCAACGGGAGCAGTGCCTGCCCTCCAGCTGCTTGATGCTGTGCCCAATGGGATCGTTCTCAATCTCTACTCCTGCTGCTGCCCAGCATCTGCTCACTGATTTTCCTTTATTTTCTCTGCTCTCTCCTCCTACAGAAGCAAGACACCTTGAACCAAGTAAGAGACCTGGCTCCCCTTTAGCTGTGGTGCATGTTGGCCTGTGCTTTGCATGCTGCACGCTCTCAGAGAGGAACCTCAAGCGGAGAGCTGCAGGCTTGTGGTGAACAGTCAGTCAGCACACCCCAAGGGTGGCAATGGGGATTCAGATTTATAGCCAGGAGGTCAAGATATAGAGGCTTTAATGGGGCCTCGGCCCATTCAGGTACAAACAGTACAGGGTGTGTTTCACTACTCTGTCTCCATGGTCCTTCAGACAGAGCACGGTTTTCCTCAGCCAGGCTCCAAGGGTGCTGGATGTTCTACACCGTAGGATTACTGCCTGTAGGATTACTGCCTGAGCCTTTCCTCTCATGCCTTTCCTTCCATCCTCTTGCCTACCAGAATCAGATTCAACCAAGTGGGAGATAAAAAGAGGGCCTTCTACCCTGCATCTTTCCACCCCTGCTTGCATGTCCCTGCAATAGTGACACAGAACTGTGGCCCTCCTCAGGTACAACTGCATCACAACCCAAAGAATGGGTGCTTGGGGGGTAAGGGTCAGAGCATGTGGGAGCTGAAGGGTAGGGCTAGAGCTGGGAGAAGCTAGAGAGAAGGTAAGGGGAGACTTCAGTCTCAGCCGTCCTCCAATCTGAAGGAGAGTGAAGCTCATCACAAGGAATTAGCTGGCCTCAGAAAGCATACATCTCATCACTGAGGTCCAGGAGAGAACAGGGAATAAGGACTCAGGGAACCCAAAACACAGAGGGGAAAGGGGGCCAGGAAGCAAAGGGGAACAAGGAGGCTAGAAACTAGTGGACTACAGGGGCCTAGAAACCAGAGGGGGAACAATGAGCTTGGAAAGCTAGAGAAAAGCAGGAGCCTAAGAGCTAGGAAAGAAACATCAAGGCTTCAGGACAAAACTAGAGCAAGATATGCAAGGCACATAAGCAATAACCATAGGCAAGGACCCATGTTCACTGCATTTATACCCAGGGCCCCGAGGGAAACGCGGGTCTGCGATTCGCAGATTTTCCGCGGAATTCCCCCTGTCTCTTATACACATCTAGATGTGTATAAGAGACAGCCTTTAGATAATTAATAAACTTACCAGGGACGGCAGCAGCAGCTGCTCCGTCCAGCGCGCTCGTACTTCCTGGCCCCTCCCGACGGGGCCTCTCAGGGCGACGTAGGTGGATGACATCATCCGGCTGCGTCGCCCTGAGAGGCCCCGTCGGGAGGGGCCAGGAAGTACGAGCAGGAAGTACGAGCGCACTGGACGGAGCAGCTGCTGCTGCAGTCTCTGGTAAGACAATTCCTTTTGGGTTTTTTTTTGGGGGGGTGGGAGTCAAGCACGCCCCAGCAGCTGGGGAGGGCAAGCCCCGGCAGCTGGGGAGGGGAAGCCCTGAGGTTTTACCAGTGCGGGGGGAGGAGGAGGCAAACCAAGCCCCCCCCGCATGGTAAATCGCGCCGAGGTGCAGAATTGGCCCCTGAAGAATCGGGGCCCTGTTTATACCCATTGATGTTGATGGGGAAAGCAGAGTGAACACAGATCCCTGGCCATAGGCTAGGGAGACTAGGGGAGAGTGGGAGCAAGAGAAGGGGGCAGGCCTGGACTTAGGGGCAGGCCCCCTAGGTCCGGGCCTTGGGCTGCGCTTTCTGGGGGGTGGCAATCCTCGCTCTGGCACCACCCAGCTCCGTCCCCCCCCCCGCCTTTTCTCCCTGTACGGCTGGAGGCTGCTGCCCGCAGTTGAAGCCTGCTGCCTGGGTCCCCATCCCACACCTGCCTCTGCCATTTGCCTCCTAGTAGCTCCGCAGCAGCAGCAGGACACTGATAGGACTGGGAGATAAAGCTGTTTGTTTACTAACAACTTCTTCTCATGTGAGTGATCAGAAGGTTGTTGCCTTGTAAAGAAAGTTCTTCGAGATGGCTTCTAACATTCTCACAACTGGGTTGTGCATGGCATGCTCACCATATTCAGATAATAAACCAGTGATGGTCTTGAGCTCCTCTAGTATAACACACACACACACCCAAATGACAGTTCCTTCCAACCCTTTCTAGGAATATAAGAAAAAACATTTCATGTGAAGCTGGAAGCGTGGGTGTTGTGAGAATGTTAAGAGCCATCTCGCAGAACATTGTTTACAAGGTAGCAACCTTCTGTTCTTTGAGTGGCTCCTCACAGACCCTTCCCTGGGTGGGGGGTCCATGGGTGCGCTGGTGCGTGAGCGGGGCATGCACATAGCTGCACACACATCCCCACTCACCTCCACTCATCCACACCCATGGAGAAACCACCGTTTCCCCCGGTTGCTCCGTGCATGGGAACGAGTGGGGAAAGTGTGTTAGGTGGGCACACGCACAAACCCCCAGTCATCGCAGGCATGTGTGCCACGTCATTCACATGAGGCTCCCCCACCCATGAACATGCAGCGTGGGGGTGGGGGCTTGGCTTGGGGGTGGCAGCCTGAGAAGGGCCTTGGGGCACAAAATTCCTAAGTCTGGCCGTGGAAGGGGGAGAGCACAAGGGGCTAGGAACAGAAGGGCAACACCAATCTGCCAGAGCAGGAGGGAACAAACACAGAATGGGGAGAAGAGCCATCTCCACCTAACCTCCTGTGGCCACCAGCAGGCCTTAAGTCTTAATATATGACCTGCTGTCTGCTTAGGGTAAGCAACAAAATGTTGATTACTGTGTATGTGCCCTGTTCTTGTACCCTTGCCCTGAAACGTATGGTGAAAACTGGCTCTGATTTTGGGGCTCAGTCTGAGACTTCAGTGAATATCAGGCCCCTATAAGGTGTTTACTGCATCCATAGACTGAGATGCCCCAGATTACCTTTACAAATGCAAACCTAGATGCAGTGGGATGAAGTTATGATGAAGACAAGAAAAAACTAGACTGGTTCTTGATACTGTTGGGCAGCTGGAGCTATTAGGCCAGAGATTCTCAAAAATTGAGGCTTTAAAGGAGGGTGCCAAATGCATCCTGGCTGGATACGAGGGAGGCAGGAGAAGAGGCATAGCTGCTGACCTTGAGCTACACTTCGGCTAAACTAAGGAGAATTTCCAGAATAGTGGTGGCCATGCCCCACAATAACATGAGTTCTAAATCAAAATATCTAAATTAATAAATGTATGGCTATCATTTTGGTGGCAGATATTTATTTAGTAAACTATCTGAATATGCAAATAATATCTGCAAATATTAAATCTGCTCTTCTTTTCCCCTGTACTTAGAAGCATGGTGGGCACTGCTATGATGTAGTCTGCTCAGGTAACACATTGCCCTGTGGTTAGACCAGACTCCAGCGCTTAGCTGAGGGACTAATGCATCTGTAGCAAGCAAGACCTCTGATTCCTCACTGTTTCCCATTTAAAACTCCCTGGGAGTTGCCCCAGCTTTCAGGGAAGGAAGGGAGTCAGGAAGCCATCTCCTCTGGTTAATCCCTGCACATCGAATTAACCAAGCAAAGTGGCACTCACTTGCCTGGCAGATGGTGTTCCATGTTTGTGAAATTACTGTCTCTTCTTAGCATTTGGGGCAGGGCAATAAGGCAGGGGGCAATAAGGGTGGTTTCCCTGGACCCTTAACTTTGGGACCTCCCCAGGAAGCACTACCCCTAGAGCCCCATTGCTGCCATTTGCGTGGTCCTGCTAAGGGTGCCACCTTTGGTCATTTTTTATCTGACACTTCCATTTTGGCCTATAGGAGTGTCAGATAAAAAGCCACCACAGGTGGCAACCCTAGGTGCCCCGCCACCACCTGAGGTTTGTGGCAGTGGCAGGTCTCCTAGGGGCATCTGGAGAGCTGTGTTGGGTGGTAGCAGAAGTTCCTGGGCCCCCCAGGACTTACCAGGGGGCAGGTAGCTAGATTGTGCTGGAGCGGGGTAGCAGGGCTCAGCAGTTTGGAAGGAGCACTGTGTGTGGATGGAATAGAACTCACCCATCTGCTGAACACTTGGACAGACCTGCAGGGCCTGCCTCCCTGCTCCAACTAGACCCAAACACTCACTCCACAGTAATTCCTGGAGGCTTCTGGGAGCTCCTGCTTCTACCCACCATGGCTCCCTATGATAGGAGCAATTAAGGGAACAGGATTTGATGGGATGATGTAAGTGAATTCCTAAACTTGCAGCGGAGACAAGTTTTACAGCCTCTCACTCTGCTCATCATACTCAGGGTTGCCAGTTCTTGAAGTTTCACCCCAAGACTTCCATTTTGGCCTATGGGAGTCTCAGAGTGAAACTGCAAGAGGTGGCAACCCAACACACACACACCCTCTCACACGCAACCTCAATTACCTTTCACATGCACACTTTCTGTCCCTCTCAAACACAACCAGCCCTCCTCTCACACACACATACACAGTCAGCCCGCCCACCCACTCACTCTTCTCTCAAAAGGACTGTCCAGTTGGGTCAGAGCACAGGTCCACAATACTAATTTCTTTTTTTTCATAAGAAAGCACCAGACTGACAACTGCTATGAGACCAGGGCCACAGAGCCCCCAAATTTTATTTTTGCCGTAGGCCCCATAAATTCTAAGGCTGACCCCGGTTTGTGGGGGAGGACTGAGGAGTCACAGCCAACAAGCAGGAGCAGATATGGAGGGAGAGCAGATATGGAGGGAGAACAGCGATACTCTTCCAAGATACACACCCCCGATGAAGTGTTACCCACTTGAAGTGTCAGAAAGAGATGTGACAGGCACATCAGATGTTGTTCCTGGCTTTTGGGGGATGGTTCCCCACTGATACCATTTCATATCTCCTCTCCTGCATGCAAGGACGATGGCCTCAATGTGCTCCCATTCCCTCCATCAAGGGGAAAAGTCAGAATTCTGCAAAATACTTGAGGGAAACCTCCCTTTCCAAGCAAGCACAACAGAGATTATGTGGGTGTGGTGACGTAGACTTTCTAACAGGTCCCTTTGCTTTTCCCCCCTGCAGCCCATTGACTACGAAGGGTTCCAGCTCTTTATGAAGACGTACCTAGAGGTGGAGATCCCTGAGGAGCTCTGCCAGCACCTCTTCATGTCCTTCAAGCGCAAAGTCTGCCAGTGTTCCCCAGACTCCCAGAGGCAAAGTGCCAGCATCTCGCAGCTCAACACACTTGGTGAGCAGCAAGAGTCCTTAAGCAGCAGCTCCTAGACTATAGTTGCAGATGCACACACTAGTGAACAATACACGCCACAGCCAACCAGTCATTTCTAATGTCTGATTCCCTTTGCAGTTCTACGTAGTGAAGTGGATAGCACTATAACCTTGCACTTCTGGATAAAAACATGAAACTTTCCACTCATGCTTTCTCTATATGTTAGATCATTTTCTGAGGTAGGACAAAACCATCTACCATCTTGATTTTAAGATGGAGCTCCTCAAGACTTGAAATTGTCAAAAAATAAGTCTATAGCAGGCAATATTAATGGTAAATATGTTGTGTTTGGACTAATTTAAAATGAAAACAGAGGATAGACTTTTTAATGAAGCTTTGGCTAACTGTCCATCATATTGATTTCAAGATGGCGCCCCTCAAAACTTGGAATTAAGCCTGTATCAGGCAATATAAATGACAAATATGTTGTGTTTCAGTTTACTTTAAATAGTAAATGTTAGTCAATGTGGTGTTTCAAAGATTTTGGAATATGTGATTTAATATTTAATGTTGGGTATTTGGGTTTGATAACTATTTCAAAAAACAGAGTGAAATTGTTTCAAGAGACAAAAAGCATAGATACAAACAAAACAAAAACACAACATTATTATTATTATTTTTAATGATGTAAGCCTGTTTGCCCAGCTGCACATCGGTTGTCAGTAGAGAGGACACCATCACTGTCAGATTGTGGAAAATTAAGAAGAGCTACAAAATCTGATCTCTTGTAGCAAGCGTCGGCAGTTATTATTGATAGACTGGCACTAGTGCATATACTTGCACCTAGTGAAGCCGAAACATTCCATGAGTATAGAGGAAGGTACCTCAAACTCCTTCTTCTGGAATGGGAACATGCCAAGTGAATCAATGTCATTTTCAATAAGTACCAAACCAACAGCATGAAGTCAGAAATTCAGATTTCTTGTGAGAGTAGGATAAGACACAGAGTACATGAAAACACACCACTTCCAAAGAACTGGAAAGGTTTACTGTCCGTCAGTGAAAACAAGACGGAGCTGTTCAACCTGTTGTCAAAAACTATCAGCACACCACACCAACATGGCAAGTTACCACCAAAGGAAGGAACATACAGTGCACCATGTGTCAGCAGCAGAATTTAGAGCCATGTCATCATGAGGATATCAGGATGTTTCTATACACAAAGGATACTAGCAAATAGTCACAAATCAATTATAATGGAGAGTGCTACTCACCTTAACTATCCAGGCACTAACATTCCTGGATAATAATAAGAACAGTGGACAAAGATGTCGTCGTCCTTACCATGTCATTCTATGAAGCATTGGAGATAGAAGATCTGTGGATTACATTTGGTGTGGGCAAATATTTCCATTATATCCCTGTTCACCTAATACATAATTCATTAGGTAGGGAAAAGGCACTGGCCCTGCTGTTCTCCCAAGCATTTGCAGGATGTGACACAACTTCATCATTTGGGGGCCATGGGAAAAGTCACCTTGGAAAATATTCAACATGTTCCCCGAATTAACAAAGACATTCCAGGCATTGTCAAATAAACCAAAAAACGTAAACGACTCCCTGAGCACACTAAAACTATTTGTCATACTGCTTTACAATAAAACATCTTCAAGTACAACAGTAAACAATCGCTGAAAGGAACTGTTCACCAAGAAAGAATGTTCAATTGAATGAATTCCGCCAATCAATCGCGCTTGAGATCAGCATGCCTTATGGTCCGCCTATCAAGACAGATATTGCTGGGGACAGTCCATGATAGAAAAAACAGATTTACCAAGTCCTGCAAGATGGGGCTGGCAAAAAGATGACCTTCAGTGGACCCCTGTACAAACTACTCTACCAAAAGCAGCACTGGTCTGTAATGAGCTACTTCACTGCTCCTGCAAAACTTGCAATATCAACCATTGCAACTGTAAAACTGCAATGTGCACTTGTGCAAATGTGATAACTAAAAAAAAGCCAACCCACCGATAACAGTGAAGATCCCCATTTTTGATCTCATATGAACTATTTTCTCTCATTAGCATTTCAGTTATCTATCCTACGATTTCTTTATTATTACAAACAAACCCCCAATACAACATATTTTCCATTAATATTGCCTGTTATAGGCTTAACTGTGACAATGTCAAGTCTTGAGGAGCACCAGATTGTGGATACTTGGGCCCTACCTCAAAAAATGAGCTCATATATAGAGAGCATCTATGGAAAGTTTCATGCTTTTATCCAGAAGTGCAAGGTTTAGCTGAAATTTTGCAGTAATCCACCCCACTAGTGGCACTGTGGTGTCTGGGAATGGGATCTAACACCTTGTGTTTAAGGATGTCCTTGAAGGGTGGGATGGGGCAGAGCAGGAAGATGGTTGGAGTTGGTGTAGCCATTCTGGTTATAGGAAGGTTAAAGCTGGTCAGACCAGGGGTTTAACAATGGAGGACAGGAGATCCTCCCTCGATTTTCTTAGGGAGGGAAATCTCCCCTTAAATTTTAGCCTACTGCCAGGAGAGCCACCAACACTCTACTTCCTTCCTGTCCTCTCCCTGCTCAGGCAGAGTGGTGTGGAGATGGCAGTGGAGGCAATAGCAAGGTTACCGGAGAGGTGCTCAGTATAGGGTAGGAGGGCCCAGCTGAGCCAGCATAGAGGAGATGGGCAAGGGAAGGAGGAGAGAAGAGAGATGACTTGAGCGAAGAGGTCTGCAGGCAGCCTAGCCATGGTGTAGCAGAAGCCCTGAGGTCAGGAACAAGGCCACTTCCCCTAACATGGAATTGTGGTTGCATGAGGGATGGGAAAATCAGAGTCGGATCAATCCGATTCACCCAGTTTTTATTGCTTTGGATCGCTTCAGATTAATCTGATTCCAGCACAAGAATTGATACGCCTTGCATTGCCCACTGAAGTGAATAGGTTCAGTTTCCGAATTCACAAATTCACATTGAAGACAATTGGGGAAAAATACAAACAGATTCTGATCCGATTCAAATCCAAAGTAATTGAATCCAATTCCAATTTTAATCTGATTCCGATTTCCCATCCCTAAGTTGCACCCTTAGATGAGACTCTGGTTAGCTCCTTTGGAAGTGTCTCCCACTGCTGGATCCCCTCATATAAGCATGTCTTAGTTTGGATTTTCACATGCTTTGTGATCTGCATCATCCTAGAGGAACACAAGCAGAGTGAACTGTGATTTCTAAGACAGTTTGGGCCTGCTCTGTTAAGGGCTCTAACAATTAGAGCCAGTGCCTTAAGCAGAATGGATTGCATTATCAGAGCAGGTAGGGCACAGTATGTGTGGTGTTCATGGGCAAGGAGTGCAGGCACATTTTGCAGCCCTGAAGTCTTGGCATTCTCTTCGCATTCAAACTCAAACACAGTGTTGATAATCTTGACCCAACCTGCAGGTGAGCATAGAGGCACTGTGTCTGTGTCTACATTCCTTGAGACACAGCTTAGTGAGATGGGGGAAATTCAAGATCTGGGAAGGGTGACAAAAAGCTCTCAGCCATCCCAATTTTATCTGGACAGCCACAATTTCCCTATTGTTGACCTAAAACAGGAAGAAACTCCCTCTGAAAGCAATAAATCCTGACTTCTTTGAGGGATTAGAGAGAGCCCAGATCCTGCAACTGCTTGTATCTATACTACTACCTGCACTACTGACCTGATTCCCAAGAGCTTATTTGGTCCATTCCAGAGCTTCCACTCACCATTCTGGGAGGGTGGAGCAGACACTAGTTCCTACATGGGGGGAATGGACTTGCTGTGTTGAGGCTGGCATCTGTGATGAGGTGCAGCACGGGGCATCCAGTGGTGTAGAAGCTCTCTCCTGTCTGGACAGCAGCCTTAGCTCTAGTTGGCAGCCCTGTCTGGCAACAGCTGTGTAATGGGTGGGGTGGCTGGCATGGTGTTGGGGTTTTTAAGGGGATTTTAATGAATTTTACTGTGTTTTATATTGTGTATGCCCCTCTCACCAATGCAGGGGCGTAGCAAGGTTGAGAAGGGCCCGGGTTCAAGCCTTAGTTATGGGCCCCTAATGTGCGCGCGTGCGCGCTCCAAAAACCCAAAGTGGGCGGAGCTTAAGGGAGGGGTGGGGCTTAAGGGAGAGGGAGGGGCCTGCCTGTCCCTGGCGTCCATCTAAGCACCGCATGGAACCTTATGGCTGGCAGAGCTCTAGGGAGGGGCTTGTACATTGTAGGTGAAGCCTCCAAAAATCCAGCAACAAGGAGTTTTCAGCGTTAAGATGTGATGGACAGAACATTCGTTAACACTGGGAACTCCTTGCTGCTGAGTACAACCCTACCACTTGGAGACAGAGAACTTTCCTACTAGCATCGCATCCAGTAAGTGGATGGGACTCCAGTAGGACAACTCTCTGG
>QEPC01008833.1:1389668-1434115 GCA_003113815.1 Sphenodon punctatus
CCCCACCCTTATTCCCCCCCCCCTCCCTCAAAGGCCCGGACGAACAGCCAGCTCTTAGAGGCCCAACGAAAGGCCAAGAGGCTGGGAGTCAGGCGAGCTTCCTCTAGGAGGGAGTTCCACAGCCATGGTGCGGCCACCAAGAACACCCTCTCCATTGTGGCCCCCGGGGAACCTCCAAGAAGACGCCCCGGTAGACCGCAGAGGTTGCTTCACGGCCCGGCGAGTGAGGCGGTTTCGTGTAGGGCTTTAAAGGTCAAAACCAGCACCTTGAATTGGGCCCAGAACACTATATAGGCAGCCAGTGCAGAGCCCAGAGCACTGGTATAATGTGCTTCCTACAGCCCATCCCCATTAGGAGACAGGCTGCCGTATTCTGCACCAGCTGCAGCTTCCGAGTCATCATCACCAAGGGCAGCCCCACGTAGAGCACGTTGGAGTAATCCAGCCTTGAGGTGAGGGTGGCCAGGTCAGAGCATGGATGAGGGTGGCCAGGTCAGAGCTTGAAACATATGGTGGATCCTCCGCACAAGATGTAATTGGCGAAAGGCTCCCTTTGCCCCACCTCCATGTGACAATCCAGGCGGAGGCCAGGGTCCAACAGAACCCCCAAACTCCACACCTGTGAGGCCAGCAAGGGGTCGATCCCCTCCACAAGGGGAGCCATCACCTCTGCTGCCCTACCCACCAACATCACCTCCGTCTTATCAGGATTCAGCTTCAGTCTGCTCAGCCTCATCCAGTCACACACTGCTAGCAAGAACTGGGAAAGCACAGAGACTGCAGGACCTGGGTTCATTGAAAAAGAGAGGTAAAGCTGGGTCTCATCAGCATACTGGTGGCAATGCACATCAAGCCATCTCATGACCTCACCCAGGGGTCGCAGCCACAGTGAACCATGGGAAGAAGAAACCGCACCAGCTGTTTCTTTCTCACAGGGTATTATGACTCCAGGAGGTGATCCAGCACCTGCTATCCCTGTCTACCCATGGAAGTTCATACCTGGGTTTATACCTGCCAGCACTTGGTGACTGGAAATAACCTTTTGCTGTGCACATAATGTTGAACAAATCACATACTTTATTGAGAAGCTATAGTGAATATTAAAACTAAAAGTAAAAATTGAAATCAAAAGCAATCAGTTTTTGCATGTTATCACCACCCAGTTACTCGCATCCATGGCTCACAGCGATGTACTGGCAGGTAGCAGTACATAGTTTTACTGGGGTCTCACCTGCTGTGGTATTGGAATTCCTCTTGGTTTCCAGCACCTCTTGTACCCCCTCTCTAGCATCATCTGCATTACCATACAGTGGGGGTGGGGTGGGGTGGAAAACGTCCCTGCTCACAAGGGCACTCTGCACTTCTCCGAGTGTCCAAACCTTATATAGGGCAACAAGCTCTGCATCAGTAGGTTCACATTCCCTGTACTCCGAATCACTTGTTTACCCAAAAGAGATTCATCCCTGTGATCCAATTGACCACTCCTGGTGGTCCCATGGGTATCCTTTCACTGTCATCAGGGCAGCGATGATAAAAAGAAATCAGGAAAGGCCTGGCCTCCATTAGTGACTGTCCTACTTCTGACAATGTACAAATGTCCAGAAAAGTCACGATCTCGTTCGCATCCCGCTCTCTTATCTCATCTGCGGATCCCACTCTTCCATTCTGCTGAACTTGGAACTGCAGCAGGGTTGACCGGTGTCTGCACTGCATCAGGCTTACATAGAACCCCACTTTATGAACGCATAGGCTGCCTTGAAGGATGTGTCTGAAAGTTCTCTTTGTACATTGGACCTCACCCAAATGTCCGCAAAGGCCAGCATATCCATTGCCCCCCCCCCCCAATTTCTCTAAGCCCCAAACCCGTGGTCTGTAGTGCTCATGGACACCAGAACCACAGGCATAAAGATGCCTGCAGAGAACTTCCTTGTGCTCATTATCGCACTCCAGGCCTTCATTACCAAAAGATCCAAGACTTCTGTTGTTGGTGCAATGTGATTTCAGAGCGCAGACAGACAGGCTTTCGCTTGATCTGTGGCCAGAATAGTGGGGCACACCACACCGTAGATGTGGCGCCTGCTTCAGCATTGTGCACTTGCCTACCTCCAGTGACAGCAAACCGTGCTGGGGAAGATTAAAGGTGAGCAAAGACAGCTGATGCATGCAGAGAGGTACTTGTCGAGGGACATGGCTTCAGTCACCGATGCCACGCACAGAGCTGTACCTATAGAGAGGCTGGTTTGGGTGAAGGAGAAAAGCACAGACTGCTGGGAGAATGTGTTGTCCTCATGGGGAGACGTTGAGTGAGTCCCAAACTTCAGGATACCCTGTCGCCTCATCCTGCAGATAGCAGAGATCTTCAGGCCCCGAATGGAGAAACAGAGCATGGTGATGCAGTCGCCCATCCCCATGGAAAAGCACATTGCCATCGCCATCTGCAAGCTCACCACTGCAGACTCCTGCCAGTCCATTGCCCAGAAATGTGGTGTTGGAACCACTGGGCATCATACAGGTTTGCACAGCAATTGTGAAACTGCTGCTGGACCAGGTGGTGCAGGTGGCTGACCACATGGAGGTAATCAAGAGTTTCGGCGCAAGGGGTTCACAAAATGTATAGGGGTGATTGGTGGGAACCATACTCACCACCATCTGCCCACCCGATAACAAGGACGACTACCTGAACCAGATGGGGTTCTTCTCCATGGTTCTCCAGGCTGTAGTGGACCACCATGCCCAATTCATGGATGTGCTGGGAAGAACCACAACCCCATGGATGTGAGAAGAACCACGACGTCCTCATCTTCCATCAGTCCCCCTTCTTTGGCTGCATATACACCAGAATCTTCAGACCTTCCACTCAAACATGCATTGAGGAAGTGCTCCTGAGGCCTGTTGTTCTCGGGGACCCTCCTACCCCCCTGAAGCCTTAGCTTATGTAGGCATACAGCATTGCCTGCACCCTGGATCAAAGGTACTTTAACTGGCAACTCAGTGCCACCTGCTCTATTAGAGAGAGCATTTTGGGGCTATTAAAGCAGTGCTGGAGATCAATTGTGGTCAGAATTGATTTCAGTTAGAGACTGCTCCACTTCTAATTACCACTGCCTGTGTTCTCCATAACATATGGGAGACCAGCAGAGTCACTTTGGAGAACAACTTCCCTCACCCAACCATTTATCTCCAGTGAACCATTGCCCCTGTTCCAAGACAAGCAGAGCAGCGCATAGCTGGAGAGATCTGGAATGCCTTTTGCTGGCACATCAACCACAATGCTAGCCAAAACACTTGCCATCAGTGACAGTTTAATGAGCATCAGTGAACTGTTTCAAAATGATCTTTTTGTATTCTCAATAAAGCCTTTAAAATATTTCCTGTGTGTCATTGTGTTTTCTTCTGGCCCAACCGGTCACCCCACCCAGCACCGGGATGGAATACTTTCCCTCTTTGTCCCCCACCCCCTGTGCTGTTTCCTGCCAGATGGCCTTTCCCTGTCCCATTTCCTATTGGCATTCCCAGGCTAGCCAGTACTGGCAATGCCAATAGGAAGCACAGAGGCACAGGCATCCAATCGGCTACTCTGCAACTGGCCAACACCCAACCTTTGCCTGTGGCTTTCCCATGGCAGTTCCCCTTCCACCCGACCCCGCCCTCAAGTGCATGGCCAGGGTACTTCCCACCACCTGTTTTCAGTGCACCTGCCACCCCTCCTTCCTTTCCAACCTCCAGCCCCCAAAGTGGCGTATCACTATGCCATATTGTCTAGAGCTGCCGGAAGCAGAAATGTAGGTGGGGTAAAAAATAATATATAATAATAAAATAACAATACCACCATCCTCCAAGGTCCTCACCCCCAAACCTCCCTCCTTTCCCAGAAGAAGCATGGAAACCATGGATTATAAAAAATTTAAGAACTTCATTTAACAAATAAATAAAAGGAAAACATTTTTAAAAACATTTATTGCTTCTTGTGCCTACTCCTTTTGAGACAGCTGGGCGCACTTGCTTGGGTGGCGGGACTGGTGGGGAGACATTTTCCCATTCCGCTCCCATGGATCCGGGTGTGGAGGAGTGTTTGTGGGAGGCATGTGGGAATGATTGGCGGGAGTGGGAGGTATACAGGAACTGTACCCTGGCATGAGCATAGTATGGAGAGGGCTCTGGTGCTTTTCCTGGGGGTGGATCGCTGGGGGAACCAGGACAGGTGGGCGAGTTCCATGTAGGCAGGCATGAATGGCTGAGGGAGGTTAGGAATAGGAAATGGTGGTCGTGACAGCAACATGGTTGAGCAGAGAGCTTAGGAGCTGAATGGGCTGGAACAGGCTGCTGTGTGTCTGTGTCCATATATGGTGCCTTACCGGGAGGAGCTACAGCATGCCTAGCTGTCAGGTGGAGGACTGATTGAGGTGACTGCCGCCAGAGTGTCCAACCAAGTTTGAGGAGACAGAGGCATAAGAGGAACAGGGGAAGTGCCCCACAGGTGGAGGGACCATTGAAGGAGCAAGTTGGGTGAGACTCCATTGGCCAGAGGCATCCAGGACTCCCCGCAAGAGAATATCACCATGAGTTTTGCAGCACACAAAAGGGCTGAGATCATACAGGCAGGATACTACATCGCTCTATCCATGCACATGAACTGGGCAAGGAGCTCATAATAGGGCAAAGTTTGCTTCCCGGTGATGAAGTTGTTGTCCCAGATCTCCTTGTAGCCACCCCAAGCTGTTCTCAGGAGGGGTGGGATATAAATTGACAAAATAAATAAAATAAATACTTGTGCCTCATTTCCTTGCTCTGCTGCCAGCACTGGTTCATGTCCCGGGTGTAGCCCAGCTGGGCTATTTGGACCAAAATCTCTTGGAACACAGCCTCATTCCTGTTGCACTTCAGCAGGGCATACTGGACCTTCTGCTGCCCCCCCACCCAATAAAGTGATGAAGACCTGGTCTCTTCCTTGGTCCAGGGGAAGCAGCATTGGCAGGCTGATCTGTGGGCAGTGAGTGGCTGCAATTGAATGTGGAAGTAGCAGTGCTGGTTAGGGCTGTAGCGGAATATCGCAGCAGTAGCTATTTCCGGCGGAAACAGTGTTTCCGCAATTAGTGGAATGGCATGGCAGAGGCTTTTTCGCTATTTCCGCAATTCCGCCAGTGCCAAAAAATAGCGGAATAGCGGTTTTCCGCAATTTCCGTAATTTTTCCGCAATTCCGCGATTTGCAGAATTCCGGCGGAATTAGCGGAATATCCGCAGAAAAGTCACGGTGTGGCGCGGGCAGTTCCGAAATGGCGGAACGGAATCGCGGCGCGGTAAAAGCTGCTGCCGCATCAGCCCTAGTGCTGATTGTAGCCTGGCTGTCAACATTAGCCATAGTCCCCAGTGGTGGTAATCCTCCACATGTCATTCTTGAGAATACCGAAACTGGGAAAGAGCAAGAGTTGCACATGTACTGCCAACCAGGACTAGCTGGGAGAACGCATGTTTGAAACTGGTGCAGGGGGCTGTTCTAATTAGGGGTGTGCATGTTGTTTTTGTTATTACAGTAACGATAATGAAAATTGTCATTTAAGTTATCGGTATTTCAATAAAAAAAAACCAAATAATAATAATAATGAAAATAGAAATGAAAATGACATTTCGTTTTTGAAATAAAGGGAAAACACTGAAAAACATATTTCCAGCAATAACTTTCTCTTTTCTTATTCCATTGTGATGGAAACTGGGGAGGTTGTACCCCCAGTGGAGGGCATTATGTGTACCAATTTCCAAAAAGATTAGCTGAAGGGAACTAATTTTAGAAGCAATTGAATGTTGTGATTTTAAGAAAAGCTCCATACACATTCATGGCTACAATTTCTTTTTCTGCCATCCAGTTTGCATGAAGCCTGTGAATATTATGTCCTTCCACAAGCTTAACACTCCTGCCAATTTTCAGAACGATTGGATAAAGGGTCCTGATGGTATAAGACTTTAACTTGAAAATACATTTCCAATCCACAAAGTGATTAACAGTATTGATATAACAATGTAAGATATTGCAGCCGTCTAGGTACAAAATTGAAATGTGATGGCAAAAAAACGAATATGATGTAAAAGGAAAGTATTGTATATGTTTGTTGATACTAAAAATAAAAAATATATTAAAAAAAAAGAAAAAAAAGAAAATACATTTCCAGCTGTAACATTTTTATATTCCATCCTGTTTACAAGACATTTGGTAGGAATGTTTCACATACCCTCCCTGTCATCTCAGCAAAACTACAGGACAGTTTGATAAAGGGACTCAATTTTATAAGCAATTTAAGTTGCCCCCTTGAAGACCATTATTCAGATAAATAGCAGCACATGCAGTGCCAGTCAAAGGCAGGCACCTGGCATGGCAGGGGGAGGGAGGCTGTAGGAGGGAGAGAAACCCAACAGACTGACAGACACATTCACTGGCCAATTACTGCATGCTTCCAGCTTTACAGGACCAATCGGTAGTGGCTTTGAGGCGGGCATAGGGGCGGCCCTCAGGCAGGCATCGAAGGGACATAACTGGGACTTTGGGGATAGCATCCCAGCAATCAGGAGACAGTTTCCACATCCAGGCTGGCCCGTTATCATCCAGATCACATCCTGCAGCACTGTGACAGAGGGCATAAGAGAATCTCTATTGGCTCTTTCTCAAACAGATACTTCTGACGTCCCAGTAACAAGTGGAGAAGAGATGTTTGGATGGTCACAGCACAGAATGAGGATATTTGGTTGACATTTCTGCTGGCCAATTGGCATCGCAAACTGATCTTATACCACAGTGACACGTAAGAGAATTCCTGTCATAGGGTCCTTCTCTGCATATGCTGTGCAGGCATATAAAATGGGGACCCTTTATCACATCTTTCTGATATTTGTCAGAGATGATCATGAAAGTATGTATACAGCTCTGCCAAATTTCATGTACACTGGTTAGACTACAAAGATGTTACAGTCAGACATACATTTATAGGTTAATTGCTTATACCACCAGGACCCTTTATCCAATCCTTCTGAAAGTTGGATTTCAATTTCCTACTGAAAGTCAGAAGAGATAATAAATATGGGAAGGGGTGTAAATGCACCAAGTTTCATCTACATTAAATGTGAGACAAAGAAGTTACATCTAAGAATGTATATTACTATTTTTGCAAAACAATATAATTAAACTGCTTATATAATTGGAGTCCTTTATCCAATCTTTTTGGAATTTGGTACAGTCAATGCCTTCCATGGGAGGTACAATCCCTCCAACTATCAGCCATGTATAATGAAAAACAAAAATGTTACAGCTGAAAATGTGTTTTCCATTGAAACCAATGGAAAACAAAAACGAAAGCAAAAACGAAAACGACAATTTAATATTTATGAAAACGAAAATGCCATATTTAAATAATGAAAACAAAAAAATGAAAACAAAAACAACATTTTTATTTATTTATTTTATTATTTTATTTTCTTAACATTTCTATGCCGCCCCCTCATGCCCACGGCATCTCGGAGCGGCTAACAATACAGTAAAACAATAAAATACATTAAAACCAACATCAATTTTAAAATAATTTAAAAAAACCCCAACCCTAACCCTACCCTCCAATTCCCCCCAATTCCCCACCCCACCAATCTCCCCCATTTACCCCTCCCTCCCGCCCTCCCCTCCAAAGGCCTGGGCGAACAGCCAAGTCTTGCATGCCCGCTGAAAGGCGAGCAGACCCGGGGCCAGGCGGGCTTCCTTAGGAAGGGAGTTCCACAACCGTGGCCCAACCACCGAGAACGCCCTCTCCATGGTGGCCCCCCGCCTTACACGGGGGACCTCCAGATGGGTGCCCCCAGTGGATCGGAGGGTTCGTCCTGAGTCATGGAAGGCGAGGCAGTTCCTTAGATAAGAGGGGCCGACACCGTATAGGGCCCCTGGTGCACACCTTTAGTTCTAATACTCTCTGGGAGCATGCTGGCAAATGTAGTCCAACATGCTTCCAGAGAGCCAGCCACAGCCGCTGTTCTAATGCTCTCTGGGATTATGCTGGACCACATTTCCCAGCATGTTTCCCAAGAGCATGAGAAAAGTGGCTCCACTCGACAGTGGCGCACCAGCTGCCTCTGCTTTCTGGTGAGTTTGCTGACCCCTGGGAAGGAGCTGGGAAGGTGGGGCAGCAAACTCACAGGAAAGTGGAAGGATCCGGTGCACCACTGTGGAGTGGAGCCACTTTTCTATGCTCCGAGAGCACTTCACAGTGGTGCACTGTCTCCCTCCGCTTTCTGGTGAGTTTGCTGCCCCTGCCCCCCTTCCCTGCTGCCCTCTACCCCACGTTCTTTGATTGAGGAATTGCTGAGTAGCAAGTACTGGGGCCAATTCCTCAGTTACTCGGTACGGCAAAATGAATTAAGTACCAGAATACTCTGTGAAAATGAGCAATACCAAGTTTCAGCCCTCGGGTGCACCAGTGAGAGCAAGAGTGGAGAGATGGGGCAGAAGTGGCTGCTCCTTGGAACGCTCTAGGGTAGGCTTTTCTTCCGCGGCTCTTTTGCCGTAAGTGCGGCTGCAGGTCCAGTGGGGGGGTGGTCATGTGGCCGGTGGGGGCGAAAAGCTAATAAATGGGCAGGTGGACACCCACTTGGTGTGGGCTATCGTCTCATTTGTTAACACCCATGATTCCAGCCACCCTTGACCAAGAGGAATTACAGAAAGTATTAGAACTGACAGGTGCACATTTGTGCACCACTACCCTCTGCTGGACAGGTTTAGAATTGCAGTGAAATCTCACAGGCCTATAGGTTTGCCTGACCACTTATTTTAGGAGATGTCATTTATTTTAAAGACTGTTCCTTATTTCAGAATCCTGCAGCTCCATGGAACTCTGTAGAACCAGCACCTTTCTCTGAGGGTGCAGTTCTCTATCATTAAAGTCAATGGGAGATTGTGCCCTAGATTTTGAAATTTTTCCCTAGCAACCCTGTGTTAATGCTGTGAAAGGGAAAAACTCCCCTCTTTGGTATTTCAGTGTTTAATTCGCTAACTTGATTTACCTGACAGTTTACAAAGAAGCAAAACACTGTGCATTGCTGATTCCAGGCAAATGGTCCACCCTGTGCAATCTTGCACTCCTTTTCAAATGGGGATTGATTGTGACTTGACTTGTATTTTACTTCATTGCCCAAGGTGTGCACAGAGTGTGTGCCCTGTCCCCTCTCTAGCTCCATCAGCTCAGTGCACTGAGTCCCACTTCCTCTCGGCTGTTCCCTGCCCATCCTGCTAGCTACCCCAGCATGAGAGCAGGTAAAGTCTTTCAAATTCAGAACTTCACTTTTTTGCACTGTTCAGCACTAGAAGCCCTCTCTTCTCTGAGGGACACAGCCTGCTCTGAAGCTGGAAAGAAGGAGGGAGAGGAAAGCACAGGGTCTGTCTCTGTATTCAGATGCTGGGGATGGCAGAAAGGCTTGCACTAGATCAATGACCCAGAACCACATGTCCATGTTCTCAGCAATCAGAACCAGAGTAGGAGTTTCACAAGACTGAGTGACTGAAAGAAAGCTGCTGCCAGAACCCAAGCCCTGGAAAGCAAATAGCACTTCTCAGTCCTTACATAGCTAGGGTAAAGTGCCTCTTTCAGCAGAACCCTTCCCACTTCACTCAGAACCTTCCAGGATCAATAAACGTTTGCGCTATCTGTGTATGAGGGTCAGGTCAAGGACATAGTTATAATAGATGCAGGTGGGGCTGCTGCACCAGGACCCACATTCCCTGCTGGTGCAGCTGTGTCCCCTGCCACTGGAAGGGCAGTTGGGGCACCAGTGCGTGGGTGGAGGCATTTCCATCTTCTGTACTAGTGCCCATTCCAAACTAGCTCTCATTGGTAGGGAGAGTGGGAAGGATGGGTGTGTGGAGGGTGGTGTAGTTTGGACAGACTCCCTTGGGTGAGAGATGGGGGAAGTGGGAAGGGGTCAGGCTGTGTAGGTTTATAATTTAAGCCAAGGCCCCTCTGTGGTGGGGGGGGGGTGTGCAGGGTACTAG
The DNA here is from genome assembly GCA_003113815.1 of Sphenodon punctatus. Taxonomy (NCBI): domain Eukaryota; kingdom Metazoa; phylum Chordata; class Lepidosauria; order Sphenodontia; family Sphenodontidae; genus Sphenodon; species Sphenodon punctatus. The sequence continues at coordinate 1,399,685 of QEPC01008833.1, forward strand.
ACTGGGGGAGGGAATTCCTCCAAGTGAGAGTTGGAAGACTGGGAGTGGGAGGGTTCCGTTGGTGGAGGATTGTAAGATAGAGAATGTATTTTATATGTACTTTTGAACTGATGTTGTGTTTAAAGAGGATTTGGGGTGTGAATTGTTTGGTGGGGGTGGGATATAGAGAAACAATAATATAGCCAGTTTCCCTCTGTGGGAGGGCGGGGTACAACTTGCATGGTAGGTGCTCTCCTGAGTGAGAGACGGGGGAGTACCTGGAGATTGGGAACTCCCTTGTGTGAGAGGCAAGGAAGTGGGAATGGGTGGAATAGGAAGAGGGGTGGGATTGGTATTTTATGTATGATATGTTTTATTGTTTCAATTATTGTAAGTTGTTTGGGGGTGGGATTTATTTAATATGTTGTTTATTTATTTTTTCAATTGTTGTAAACCACCCTGAGCCAATTTTTTGGATAGTGATATAAGTCAATAAATAAAATTATTATTATTATTATTATTATTATTATTAATAATAATAATAATAATAATAATACCCTTGGGACAGGTTCTGAGCAGTTGCCAGAATGTTTTATCTCGGTCTGCGATAGTGGGGGCTGTTGGTTAGAAGTGGCCCTTATGAGAATCACAACTCAGGATTGTGGTTGATCACAAACTGAACATGAATTAGTGTGATGTGGCTACAAAAAAGGTTAATGAAATTTTAGGCTGAATTAACAGAAGCATTGTTTCCAAGTCAACGGAAGTAATAATTCCACTCTGTTCAGCACTGGTCAGATGTCACCTGAAGTATTGTGTCCTGTTTGAGGTGCCTCATTTTAAGAAGGACATTGACAAATAGGAGGAAGCACAGAAGAGAGTAACAAAGGTGATAAAGGGTCTGGAAAGCAAGTCCTAGGAGGAAAGTTTGAAGGAACTGATTATGTTTAGCCCAGCAAAAAGAAGATTAAGGGGAGACACGATAGTCGTCGTCATGATGGTAGTCTTCAAATGATGGTAGTCTTCAAATCTCATGGAAGTACAGGATAGCAGTCTTCAAATATCTAAAGGACTGCCACAAAGAAGATGTCAAGGAGCTGTTCTTCATTAGAGCAATGTGGCAATGGAACAAGTTGCCTAGGGAGGTTGTAGGGTTTCTGTCACTGGAGTTTTCCAAAAAGAGGGGGACAGCCATCTGTTGGGGATGTTGTAGCTGTAGTCATCCTGCATCCAAGCAGGGGGCTGGACTAGATGACTCTTCAGGTACCTTCCAACTCTAAGTTTATATGATCCCACCTCACTCCAAGAAACTGAAATCAGAGTACTAGTGAGCAGCCTATCTAAACTACTCAAAGCCGCTGGACTGGTGCCAGCAACTGCAAGAAACTGTTAGAAAAGGCTTCTTCTACACCCCAAGTGAGCTGAAGTAGGAAGCCAGGGAACCCATGCCAGGCACAGACTGTCTGTCTGAAATGAATTAGAGCTCTTGGAGAGAGCTTTCTGTGAAGTCCACAGTGCCGTGCCTTTCTGGAGGGAAATGCTCGTTTTCCCTCCAGGATTACAAGTAGTGCATGTGCTGCTGGGGCCTGCCGCACCCATAGCTTGCTGGGGGTTGTTCTCCTTGTGATCTGAAGTGAAGGCAGATGGCCAGCAAAGGAGCTACTTTGAGGAGGGATATCAAGCAGCAACCCCACTGCAGGAGGTCACGAAAGATTTCCTATCTTATTACATTATCATGCAGGAATATTTTACAAGGCTGCCCCCTGGTGTTTGTTGCCTGGTTTTTCTTGTGCTTTTCTTGTCCTATGAAAGGGATCCTGGGGAAATGAGGGGGGATTGTGAACTATGAAATCCTTTTAGAATCACAGAATTCGGGGGTTGGATCATTCAGTCCCTCCTCTGCCCACACAGCATCACTGACAGATGCTTCTCCAGCTTAGGTCTGAATCAAAATAGTTATTCTGTTTTTGTAGGAATTTCCACCAAAAAAAGGAATAGGTATTTGTTTTTTCAATCAGAATTCTGATCAGAATATTATTCGAATTGGAATCCCAACTGGGGAAAAAATCACTGCGCATGCACAAAAAGGTCGCTGCTCTTATTCAAAATGGCAGCAGTGTTGCCGTCATTTTTTATAAATGCGGTGGCCATTGTCACATGTCAAAATCTGCCCTGGCAGCCATTGCACATGTGCAACTTTTTGTTGTTGTTGTTTTCATATTTTTGTTTGTTCTTTATAATAATATTAATGTTGTTGTGGAGGTTCTGATCAGAATTGGATGAAATAGTGACCCTTCCAATTTTCAATTGGAACGCACAAACTGCCCCATTCTGATTGAAAATCAAACCTTAGGAATTCCAATTTCACCCGTAGTCCAGCTGGGTTTTGAAAACATTCAACAAAGGAGATTCCCCACCCTTCATGGACAATTTATTTGATTACCCATCAGTTCTAGCATTTAGGAAGTTTTTTTCTAATATTTAACCAAAATCTACATTACTGTAATTTAAGCCCATTCCCTCTTGTGTTGCCTTCTGTGACAATGCAGAACAAATGTTCACCATCATTTTATGACATCCTTTTAGATATTTGAAAACGACTTTTATGTCTCCTCCCCCACCCAGTCTTCTCTAGGCTGAACATACCTAATTCTTTCAGCCTTTCTTCATATGGCTTGTTCATAGCTCGGATGTGGGTTACAGTATAGTGGGGCCCAAATTGGTTGTGCTGTATATGTGGTGCCACTGTATCAGGCCGCTTTCACACAGTACTGGGGAAGGCAGGAAAACTTGCACATTGCAATTGGGGCTCTGTAATGTGGGGATTAGCGCCTGTGAGAATGCACTAATACTCTTTTATCGCGCAAGAATACTCGTGCATTACTGAGTCCCCAAATGTAGCTCTTACAAGGACGCATGTTCTCACACACATTTTCCTGCCTCCCCTGGTACCGTGTGAAAGAGGCCTCATTGTTTAATAATAGTGCGGGACTGCTTAGTATGCTTATTCCTCTCTTTTCTTGCTTGCTCAGATCAGTACTTAACAGAGTTGATCTTTAAACTGTGATAATTAGGCAACATCATTAACCTCCCTTAGAAAATCTAGGAGCAGTTAAGAAATCTTATGGGTGTTCTCTGGTGTTCTCTGCAGACTCTTGGAGGTCTTCCTACATATATGTTTTACTTCTAGTTCACATTTCAAAAGTTCTCTCTTCAGCTATAACAGCTAGAGACCTCTTCCTATGAGCACTTAGATTCTGGAGCACAAGATGCAGCCAATAGGGGAATCACTAGGTTGCTACACTACTGCTCTAATTAAACTCCTCCAACTGCAGGAGAATTTAAATACTAGGGTTGAAATAAAACCTCTTTCTCCATGTGCCATTCATATACAGCCCTCCAGGTGGGGGAACATGTTCTGATAACATTCAAGAACAGTTTCCGCTCATCCTTTATTTTAGATTATTTATTTATTTATTGGATTTTTATGCCACCCTTTCCACAAGGCTAAGGGTGGCTCACAATTCACACACACACACACACACAAACCAGTCAGTTAAAAACATTAAAATTTGTACAATAAAAACACCCTCCCGTCAAACCCCCATCCTCCCCCACAAATCCCACCGAAAACCCCAGCCACACCCCACCTATCCCTGCCTGCCAAATGCTTTCCCAAATAAAAAAACTTTTCACCAACTCCAGAAGATAGCCAGGCTCAGGCTCAAGCACACCTCCTCAGGAAGTGAGTTCCACAACATGGGGGCAGCAACTGAGAACGCTTTCCTGTGCACCCCCGCTACACGGAGAAGGGTAACAGACAGAACACGCAGGAGGACGCCCCCGGCTGAACACGGGCCACAAAGGAACATAATATGATAGGCAGTCCTTCAGATATATGGGACCCAGACAGTTTATTTATTTTTATATATTGCAGCATTTTTATACTGCCCTATTCACCATACAGTGACTCAGGGCAGTGTACAACAAACATAAATTACAATAAAATATCAAATCCAAGATAAAATAAACATTAAAAACCCAATTAAAACGGCCCAATTTAAACCCTCCCCTGCCCATCCCCTTCACCAAATGCCTGGCGAAAGAGCTAGGTCTTGCATTGTCTGAAATGAGGAGAGGTCCCAAGAGAGTCGAATCTCTGCTGGGAGGGAGTTCCAAAGTCGTGGTACGGCCACTGAGAATGCCCTTTCAAATGTGGCCCCCTGAGAAACCCGGGGGACCTCTCACAGGGCACCCCCAGATGACCACAGGAGTTGATCAAGGTGAGGCGGTCCCACAGGTAGGCAGGGCCCAAACCATATAGGGCTTTAAAGGTTATAACCAACACCTTGAAGCGAACCAGGAAGTCTATGGGCAGCCAGTGCAGAAAACGGAGCACTGGAGTTCTGTTCTCCCAGTGGCCCGTCCCCGTAAGGAGGCGGGCCTCCGCATTCTGCACCAGCTGAAGTCTCCAGATTGTTACCAAGGGTAGCCCCACATAGAGCCTGTTGCAGTAGTCAAGCCGTGACGTGATAAATGCATGGATGATGGTGGCAAGATCAGGGCCTAAGATATATAGTAGGAGACAACAGACCAGATGTAACTTACTAAAGACACTACTCGCCACAGCCGCCGCCTGGACATCCAGGCGGAGCTGTGACTCAACGAGAACCCCAAGACTCCAAACTTGAGGGACCAGAGTTGGACACACCCCATCAATGATGGGAGCCTCCAAACCCTCTCCCTTACCCACCAGCATCACTTCCATCTTGTCGGGATTCAGCTTGAGGCAACTCACCCTCATCCAATCCCCCACTGCAGCCAGGCACTGGGTAAACACAGAGACTGCAGGGCCTGGGTCGGATGAAAACAAGAGGTATAGCCAGGTGTCATCAGCATATTGATGACACCCCACTCCAAATCCTCTCACGATCTCACCCACAGCTGCATATATATGTTGAACAGGAGAGGGGACAGAATAGAACCCTGTGGAACTCCACATGTAAGAGTCCAGGGAGATGATGAACAATCCTCCAGAACCACACGCTGAGTTCTACCAGCCAAGAATGAATGGAACAATTGAAGCACAGTCCCGATTAACAATCCTCCAGAACTGAGTTCTACCAGCCAGGAATGAACGGAACAATTCAAGTACAGTCCCGCAAAGGTGTCACCAGAAGTTCATGTTCAACCATATCAAATGCCGCTGAAAGATCTAACAAAAGAGAGTGGACCTACCTTGGTCCAACTCTCGGTGCAGACCGTTGGCCAAAGCCACTTTTGATACCGTGGACCATGGGCTGCTGTTAAGATGGCTGTGAGACTTGGGAGGTCTGGACGGGACTGTCCTTGGATGGTTCTGCTCATTCCTCTTGGGTAGAAGCCAGCGGGTGGTGCTGGGGTCTGAAACATCTAGCCCCAGGGCCTTGACCTGCGGCATTCCACAGGGTTACATTCTGTCTCCACTGTTGTTCAATGTGTATATGCAGCCCCTGGGGGAGATCGTGAGAGGGTTCAGGGTGCAATGTCACCAATATGCTGATGATACTCAGCTGTACCTCTCGTTTTCAACTGACCCAGGTCCTGCTGTCTCATTACTCTCCCAGTGTTTGGAGGCCGTGGTGGATTGGATGCGGCAGAGCAGACTGAAGCTCAATCCCGATAAGATGGAGGTGATGGTGGTGGGAAGGGCCGGGGAGGTGCTGGCCCCCCTGATAAGGGGGAGTTCGCCCGCCTGTTGCTCTTCAGGTTCAGAGTCTGGGGTGGTTTTGGATTCGTGCCTCCATCTGGATCGGCAGGTGGAGGCGGTGGCTAAAGCTGCCTTTCGCCAGCTGTATCTGGTATGGCGACTTCGACCTTACCTCTCCGGGCCCGATCTGGCCGCTCTTGTCCATGCCTTCATCACCTCGAGGTTAGACTACTGCAATGCGCTCTACGTGGGGCTTCCCTTGTTTCTGGTTCGGAGGCTGCAGCTAGTGCAGAATGCAGCAGTCCATCTCCTGATGGGGACGGGGCAGCCTGAGCACATAACACCGGTGCTCCGCGCTCTGCACTGGCTACCTATAGCGTACCGAGCCAGTTTCAAGGTGTTAGTATTGATTTACAAAGCCCTGCGCGGTCTGGGCCCCTCATATCTTAGGGACCGCCTCGCCCTCCGCGCCTCACAGTGATTCCTTCGGTCCACTGGGGGCACCTTTCTGAGAGGGCATTCTCGGTGGCCAGACCGCAGTTGTGGAACTCCTTCCCGGAGGAGGCTCGCCTGGCCCCGGGCCTGTTGGCCTTCCGACGTATTTGTAAGACTTGGCTGTTCGCCCAGGCCTTTGGAGGGGAGGGTGGTGGTGGTGGTTAATTTCTGTGGGGGGTGTTTTAAATTTATTTTAATTAAGATGTTTTAGACTTTTTATGTTAAAAAATTATTTTATATTATGTTGGAAGCCGCCTCAAGATGTCGTAGGCATGGGGGGCGGCATATAAGCCCTCGGGAAGGGACCATGTCTATCTTATTCTCTGTAAAGTGCCAGGTACATTTCTGGCACTATATAAATGCTTATAATAATAATAATAATAATATAAATATAAGGAAATAAATAAATAAATAAGTGTAGTCTCCGTACTGTATTCCGGATGAAATATCTCGACTGTGAAAGATCAAGGAAACCGATCCAGTCCAGATGCCCCTGGAGCTGCTTGGCCACTGTTCATTCAATAACCTTCCCTAAAAAGGGAAGGTTAGAGACAGGTTGATAGCTGGTAAGGGCATCCATGTCAAGAGATGGCTTCTTGAGGAAGGGCCATACCACAGCCTCTTTCAGGCACCCCATGACCCTACCCTCCACAAGGGAGGCATTGACCACCCCAGCCAGCAGTGTCCCCAAAGTCTCTCGGCTGGCCTTGACCAACCAGGATGGACATGGATCAAGTTCAGAAGTCGTGGCCCGCATAGCCCCAAGCATCTCCACCACATCGAAGGACGATATCAACCCAAACTGATCCCACAAAACAGGACAAGGTGGGGCATTCATAACCTCAGGTACACTCCCTACCTCAAGCGTGGTATCGAAGCAGTGGTGAATGCAAGCAATTTTGTCAGCAAAAAAGTCTATAAATTGGTCACAGAGAGTGCACTGGATACCTCCAGTTCCAGATGGAGAGAGGCCAAACTGACCAGCCCCTTCACCACCCGGAAAAGCTCAGCTGGACAAGACTTTGCAGATGATATGAGGGTAGCAAAGAAAGCCTTCTTTGCTGCCTGCATAGCCATGGCATAGGTTTTTAAAACAACTCTATGTCGCCATCGGTCGGCGTCAGCAGTGGTACGGTGCCACCGATGCTCTAACTGCCTCCCTTCCTGCTTCAGCAGGCACAGGTCTTCCATAAATCATGGGGTCCTGCTCCTCCTATGCGCAGGGAGCAGATGCCTGGGAGCTGTCGAGTCGATGGCCTCGGTCAACAAGGTGTTCCAAAGTGTCACAAGGTCATTGAGCGTATGGCCATCAAAGTTGGAAGGCACATCCCCCAGAGCATTCCGGAACTGATCCCTAAGGCTCCCAGGACAAACCAAACAAATTGGTTCCACACCCTGCTGGGGGCAGACATGTTCTGGGAGGGTGGCCTGCAGGAGATAATGATCTGTCCATGACAAGGGCATAGATGACACCTCCCCCCACTACCAGATCCCCTGCCTCAAGGCCAGTGCAGAATACCAAATCCAGAGTATGCCCCCACTCATGAGTCGGGTCAGATACCCTCTGGGACAAGCCCATGGTTGCCATGGCGGCCATGAACTCCTGCTCTGCCCCCTTAACACTGGCGTCGGCATGAATATTGAAGTCCTACAAGACAGCCAGTCATCGGGAACGCAACACCACTTCCAACAGCAGATCAGCTAAAGCAGGCAGGGATGCTGCTGTACAGGCAGGTGCATGGTAAACAAGCGGCACCCCTAATTTATCTCCACACACCAAATTGACCACAAAGTAAAGGCCCTCCATACCAGACGAAGTCTGCACTGGATATCTCTGTATGGGCCAGTCATTCCTAAAAACCATGGCTACACCGCCCCCGCCACCCCCCGTCCCTCTAGCCATGGCTGATGCTGCACAGAGTACCCAGCTGGAACCAGGTTAGCCAAAATAGGCCCAGACTCTTCATCCAACCAGGTTGGCCTCCTGGTCAAGGATCAAGTCCCTGACCACAAAAGATTTATTAACGACCAACCTGACATTTAACAGCAACAATGCACGGCTGGGGATCCTTCTATCCTTTATCACCATGTCATCTTCTCTGGGGGCAGTGAGAGGAACAGGTAACAAACATCTTGATCCTCTCAGAGATCAAATAAACCCCGCAGAGAGACCATACCACTCCCGACCTGTCACAATCCCTATAGCTGAACACACACACCCCCAAGCCAGCCCTTCCCACCAGCCCCCCCGGCTGGATCGTCCGGTCGGTGAGAGGGATGCCCACCCTCCTAAACAACCCTCACCGCCCTCTCATGGAGGCGTGTGTCTCTCCCCCATCCCTGGACCAGTCCCTCCCTCTCACAGAGAGGCCATAGGTCATTATCCCCTTCCCCAGCCCACCTCCCGCTCTCATCGAGAGGCCAGGCCATCCCAATTGCTATTCTCCCCCATAGCGTATAAACAACCAGCAACTACCCCTAAACCACCAGAATTCCCCCCTAGCCTGCCTCATTCCCCCCCAAGGGCCACCCCTAAGGGCGCTTTGGCACGGCCCTTAGGCACGTGACCTGTGGCACTGTCAAAAGGCGTGCCACTTTTCAAGTCTTTCCCCAGCTGCTGAAAGCTGCTGGGAGGGATCCCCGGACTCACCCCCTCTCCATCTGCCACTGGGAGGGGGAAAGAGTGTAACAAGGGGCTCAGGGAATCCCCTTCCCGCAGCTCGGTCTCTTGCCTGGTGGGGCTCCTGGGGGGTCAAGTCCGCGGCTAGCAGTCCTAGGTCAGCTCAAAACCTGATGTCATTAAGAATCTTGCGACCTTTTTAATGCAGGCTTTTCAGTATAGGAAATCCTTTATTGGACATCTTCCCTTGCCTTCTTAACCATTGTGTTTTGAATTTGGGGGATTCCCCTAGCTCATAATATGTAACTCATTTATGGTTTGAGTATGCGTATTTTATGTTTATGTGTTAATCTTAGTTATGTCCTGTACTTTCAGGGTTTTACAATGGTCTATGACCACATAATAAAGTTACTTGACTTGACAGTCCTAGGTGATTCCAAGGGTGGGCCCAGCTGGCTCCCAGCCCCTTTCGGCAGCGGGGCAGTGATGGTACTGCGGCGGCCAAAGGGCATGCTGCTTTTCAAGTGTTTCCCTAGCTGCCGGAAGCTGCTGGGAGGGATCCCCGGTCCTGGCCCCTTTCCCAGAACCAACACCTTGAATTGTGCCTAGAATGCTGTAGGCAGCCAGTGCAGACTTCAGAGCACCGGTATAACGTGTTTCAGTGACTCGTTCCCAAAAGGAGCTGAGCCGCCTCATTCTGCACCATCTCTAGTTTCTGAATCAAGGGCAGCCCCACATAAAGCACATTGCAGTAATCTAGCCTTGAGGTGATGAAAGCATGGATGATAGTGGCCAGATCTTACTCAAAACAAAAAGACTGCGGCCTCCTCACCAGATGGAGTTGGTGAAAAGTGCTCCTGGCCACTGCCGCCACCAGACAATCCAGGCGCAACAGGGGTCCAAAAGCACTCTGAGGCTGTTAACCTAAGTGAGCAGAGGGGGCCAGACCCCATCAATGACAGGTGTCCCAATCCCCTCCAAGTCACAAGACTGGCGAATCATCATCTCTTTAGTCTTGTCAGGATTCAGCTTCGGTCAGCTTACCCTCATCCAATCCCTGACAGCAACCAGGCAACAGGTAAGCACTGGGACTGCGGCACCTGGGTCAGATGGAAGAGAGGTAGAGCTGAGTGTCATCAGCATATTGATGACACCTCACCCCAAACCTCCAAATGATCTCCCTCAGTAGCCTCAGATACACATTGAACAAGAGGGGGGACAGAATAGAAAACTGTGGAACACTACAGAGAAGGTCCCAAGGAGACGATGAGCAATCACCCATCACCACCCGCTGGGACCTTCCTGACAGGAAAGAGCAGAACCACTCAAGCAGTCCTACGCACTCCCACCAGGTTCCACAGTCGTGCCAACAACACCTCATGATTAACCGCATCAAAGACCGCAGAAAGATCTGACAAGATCAACAAGGTAGAATTTCCTTTGTCCATCTTGAAGCACAGGTCATCAACTAAAGTCACAAGTGCAGTCTCTGTGGCATATCCAGGACAAGAACCTGATTGATACGGGTCCAGGAATCCAACAGCATTGAGATGTGCCTGGAGCTCTTCGGCAACCACCTGTTCAATAACCTCCCCTAGAAAGGGAAGGTTAGACTCAGACAGGCCAATAGCTGACTGAGACATCAGCATCCAGAGATGCTGGAGATGGCCTCCAGAGATGGTCTCCCGGGTGGCTTTCACCAGCCAGGACGGGCAAGGATCTAATTCACAACTGGTTGCCCTCATTCCCCCCAAGCACCTCCCTTGCATCAGTGGGTGATACCAAGTAAATAGGACTAGACTGAGCTTCCATAACCCCAAACTCTGACTCTGCAGTTAAAATGGTAGCACCCAAATCATGTTGAATACAAGTGATTTTGTCTGCAAAGTAATTGATCAAAATGTCACAGTGGGCAACAGATGACTCCATTTCCTAGTGGAGACAGGCTGGGTTAACCAGGACCCTCACAACCTGGAACAGCTTCGCTGGACGAGACTTTGTAGATGCTATGATAGTAGAAAAGAAAGCTTTCTTTGCCACCATCATGGCCATAGCATAGTCCTTCAAAAACGATCTATGCTGCAATCGTTGGCTTCAGCATGAGTTGAGCACCACCTGCGCTCTAACTGCCTACCCTCCTGCTTCAGCCACCTCAGGTCTTCGGTAAACCAGGGGACCTGTGCCGGAGAAGTGGTGGCAGCAGATGCCTGGGTGCAACCATGTCAATGGCCATGGTCAAGATGTCATTCTACAAAGCGACCAGGTCATCGACAGAGCAGCTGTCAAGGTCAGTGGGTAATCCCACAGAGAATTCTGAAAAACAATTAGATCCATCAGTCTCCAGGAATGAACCAACTTAACCGGTGATGGGAGGGCCATATAAATCCCCCAATAGCCACCCTGAAGGGAGAACAGTTAGGATCATTTAATTAGGGAGAAGATTCCAGTTGCTTTCAATTTTGTTAGCATTTCCCATGAAAAGGTTTTTGTTTTTGACAGATGTAAACATTTTTGGGGGTTAAAAGGTTTTTATGAGAGAGGTTTATTGGAGAGAACTTTGCTTAAAAATTCTATTTAGTTTCACCATGTGGCAGGGCCCTTCAATCTAGTCATAGGGGAATTAGCTTGGAGCCTGGCACAGGGTGAGGTGTGGGATGTTGTCCACAACCCCCTTTTTCCTAAATGGAGTTCTTTAAATTTTGTCCTGACCTCTCACACTCCCCTTCAGCCAGACCTTAAATCCACCAAATGAAAGCTTCACCCTGCCAAAGGTGAGTCCTTCTTTAAAAGAGTCCAAACAATAATCAACTACCAACATAAAAAGAGCACATCTGTATGGGTTGTCCTACTTCTTGTGAGGCCTACATTCCTCATATAGCCTAGGCCTCTAGTATCCTCAATAAGGCCCTTCCTTAGGCCTGGGACAGGCTTCCTAGTCTGGAGCTATTACAGAGATCTTACTCCATGCTCTGTCTCCTGTCAACTGCAACGTGAGCCTCTCTAGCCCTCCTTTATAGGCCTACTAGGCCCTTCTGCTTGAGTTTTAAAGGGCTAGTGTCCTTTTCTTACACTGGACCAGCGTATACTTGGCTATATGCCATTTTATGGCAGCACTCTGTCACACACCAAAACCCCCATAATTTTTTACAAAAGTATTTGGGCTGTGATTCAAAAACCACTTACTCCCGAGTAGTCCTAAAGGAAAATTAATCCAGAGTGAGGCTGCTTTCACACATTATACAATGGGCTATTTATAATAACTGGAGAGAATACTGGATATTATAATTCTGCAATTTTTGTAATGTGTGAATGCACTATTCCCCTTTAATGCTGCAAGTTCTCAGGTTGTTGCAAGAGCCGGAGGAAGCTGGGAGGCACTGTCCAGGGGCCCTGTGACGGGCCCGGCCCGGGCGAGGCGCCGGAACTGGAGGAAGAGCCCGGCGACCCCCGGGAGGCAGAAGGAGCGGACCCACCGCCGGCGGTGTCACTGGCGCTGCCGGGAGGCACGGAGGAGGGGGCGGAGGCCAGGAAGCCACGGAGCCCACGGCCCCGCCGGGACGCCACCAAGGGGGAAGCCGCGGCACTTCCGGTTTCCCCAGGAGGCTGGAGCGCGCCGCAGACAAGCCCCGATGCCAGAGAAGGGACGTCATCAGAGGGTGCCCATCCCCACGGGGAGAGAACGAGCCGCACCTGCGTGAGGGGCGAGGAAGCCCTGAAAAGAGGCCCGGGTGAGCCAGATCGGGGAGGCGCGTGGCACGAGGACGACCCAGAGACCCTCTACCCTGACTGGTGGCAGGAACTGTGAGGCCGGGACACGCAGGGGGGGCGAGCACTCGGGGGAGTGGGAGGGCCATTAGATATGGGCCACGGCCTGCGGGAACGCCCCTGCAAGAGGGCAGGGTGGTGTCCCTGTTCCTCGGGGGGGCGCACCGGAGAATAAGGGAGGATCCCCACCCGGCCAGCCCCGAATCTGGAAGCCGTCTGGGCACAGATATAGGGGGTCACGCACAGGCCCCAAGGCCCACACAGTCACAGAGGCACCCGGGGGACGGGGGGTGGAGTGGGCACAGACACAGGTGACCGGGCAGCCGTGCAAGGGAGGACCACACCACGGAGAGAGCCGAGAGAGGTCACAGACAGCAGGAAACAGCCAAAGGGGGGGCCGGGCACGGAGGGGAACACCACAGGCAGCAAAGGACAGGGAGTGCCCATGCAGGGGGCACAGCGACACAGGCGAGCGGAACAGAGGCAACCCAACCAGCCAGAATAGCTGCGAGGCCGGAACGGTAAGGAGTGAGCGGCCAGTGCCCCGAGCCAGCAGGGAGATGCAGGGAGCACACAGTGGGGCTGTCATCCATGACACCGAAGACACAGGGGGCCTCATATCCAGCTGCACGGGGTCACAAAGGGGGTTGGGATGGGTTGGTCCGCGAGATGCACGTAGTGGAGCCACTGAAGCATGCCCCGGCAGTAGCCCAAGCGTGCCATGTGGTGGTCAATGAGGTAGTAGGCCTCAAATGGATACAGGCTGGTCAGCCCCACCTGGACATCAGCACGGGTCCACACAGCTGCCAGCATCACCAGCTCTGGTCCGGTGGGCTCCGACAAGGAATAGTCAGTGGCAGGGGGCCAAGGCAGGTGCCTGAGCTCCAACAGGCGGTAATACGCCACCCCATGCAACTGCTGATAGCCACGGGCCACATGGACACAGAAGAAGACGAAAACAGCCAGGACAGGGCCCCCCTCTTCCAAACAGGTAGTGAACCCGGCGAGGCCACAGACTGAGAGGGCGGACACAGTCTCCGCCGTGGACCACGCCACATGCGAGCACCTCATCTCTGGAACGCACCCATCAGGAAAGGGACGGAGGCCCAGCGCCTCCGCATGGAGCCGGCACATGCTATCGCTCGCCTCATAGCCGAAGTAACAAAGGCCGGAGTTCAGACTCGCATAGGCACCAGAGAGGGTATCCAGGCAACACAAGAGCAGTTGCATGGCCGAGGAATGCCACAGGTCACATAGGGCCATGATTTCCCCGAAGGTCCAACTATGGGGGGTGCCAGGTGATCCGGGGGCGGGAGCCCAGGGGCAGCACCACCGGCCATGGTCCAGTGGGTAGAGGGTCTGAGCAGCAAGGAAAGAGGGGCCCCACGATCCCATGTGGGCTGGGAAGGGAAGCAGGGGAGTTCCAAGGACACGCGGTAAGCCCGCAGGCCGCAACAAGACATGGCTAGTGAGCAATGCATGGGGAGCAGACCCAGCACAGCTGCAGGAGCTGAGCGCACGGAATGTCCAGCAAGCACTGATAGGAGGGAGGTGATGACAATAGGCAAACATCTGCAGAGCATACCACTGGCACCCTCCACCATGGACACGGGCCAGAGGGCCACAAGTTGCCTGTTCCTGGACCTAACTGCGGAGTGGCACCGGCAGCACACCAACCTCCAGCAGCTCCACCTGAGCACCCACATCAGAGGGTGCCTTGCAAGGACTGCTGTGGCCGCTCCGCGCACCCACCACAGGCGCAGGCACTCCCAGGCCAGGCTCAGGACCCTGCGGGCATCTGGGGCGTACCAACGGGCCCTGTGTCTTGCCCGAGGGCGCCCCGCTGTCCTCCGAGAGGCAGACAGCCAGCACATCTGGCGCTGGGCGGCCATGGGGAGCACGGTAATGCTCACCATACCCACGCAAAGGTGTCTCTGGGTCACAGACTGGACACAGGAATGGTGGGCCGGGGCTCTGGCATGATGGGACGATGCAGCATGGAGGGCACACTTCCACATGGACAGGCAGTTCCTCATGCATCTCTCAGAGCTGTTGGCGCCCCAGCTGGAGCGGCTGCGCACCCCCAGGTGCTCCCCCATTCCCGTGGTCCAGGGCATGGCTATTGCAGTCTGGGCACTGGCAACACCGGATTCCTGCTGATCCATGGCACAGCACTTTGGTATGGGACTAAGCACCGTCACGGGCATCTTCCAGGACTTCTGCGAGGCCGTGGAGGGCATGCTACTTGACCGTGGACCAGGAGGCCGTGGTGGCTGGCTTCGAGTCTGGTGGGTTCCCCAACTGTCTGGGCGCTGGTACCCACATCAAGATCCTCTGGCCCCCCAATGGGGATGCTGCCGAGTACATCAACAGACACAGGTACCATTCCTTGCAGCTCCAGGCAGTTGTGGAACACGGGCTGGTTCACGGACATCTTCACCGGCCACTCCAGTTGCAGCCATGATGCCCGGATCCTTGCCATCTCTCCCCTCTATGCCCAGATGTACCGGGGGGACTTTGCTGACATGGAGATGACCAGGATCGAGAGGGTGTTGATGCCCCCCTGCATCCTGGGGGACCCGGCCTACCCACTCCTCTGCTGGCTCATGAAGGCATACCCGGTCTCCAGGACCCCTGTGGAGGTGCTGTTCAACTCCCGGCTATGAGCCTCAAGGACCATGGTCGAGAGGGTCTTCGGTGCCCTCAAGCAGCACTGGAGGTGCCTTTCAGGCTGCCTGGACTTCACTGTGGAGACCTCGGCCCTCGTGATCAGTGCCTGCTGCATCCTGCACAACGTATGCAAGACTGATTGGGCTGCCTTGGCATTTCCCATGCCCCAGCGGCAAGCAGGACCCATGCCACTCTATGTGAATGCAGAGAACCTTCAGGAATACCACTATGCCAAGCGGATCCGCACTGCCCTGGCGAGGCATATAGCCAGCGAGCCCGGGGCCTGAGCGTGCCGGCCCAGCCCTGCATGGGCTGCCACGGGACACCCCCGGTCCCTGGGTCCCCACCCTGTCCACACAGGCGGGTCACAGCACTAGTCGTCCTGCCACTTGAACCCACTCACAGCCCCGCTACAGGACCCTGTCCGTGGCCACCTCCATGCGGTAGATAGCTGCTATCATCTGCTCCCCCTGCTCCATGCTGGTCCTAACTATTTCCTTGAGCCCAGCATCCTGTCTCTGACAGTGGCCACTCTCAGTCGCTTTGGAGGAGTTCCCAAGAGATCATAATGGAATGAACCGTTCCTTGCTGTTTGTTCCTAGCTCCTGACAGTCAGAGGTTGCACTTGCATCTCCTGACCCATTTGACTAATAACTATGTATGAATCTAGCCTTCAAGAGCCTATATAATCCTTTTTTAAACCCACCTATGCAACAGATCTTCACAGCATCCTCTGGCACCAAGTTCCACAAGTTAATTGTGTGTTGAGTGAAAGAGTACTTTCATTTGTTTTAATCTGCTGCCACTAGTTTCATGGAGTGTCCCCTAGTTCTAGTACTGTTTGAGAGGGTAAATAACCACTCATTTTTGTTGCCCTTCTCTGTACTTTTTCCAGTTTTGAGATGAGGTGACCAGGGCTGCACAAATATTCAAGGTCAGATTGCACCACAGATTTATATAGTATAGCAGCATTATAATATTTTCTGTTTTATTTTCTATCCCTTCCTGAATAACATTCTTTGCCTTTTTGCCCGCTGCTGCTGCACACTGACCTGAGCTGAACTTCTGTTTTACTCATAAAGTGCTCACATGAACAGAGAATTAAGCCACTGCTATTCAGGAGTAGGAAGAGAAGGTGGGGAAACTGACACAATGCTATTTTGGTTTACGCTGTTCATCTGAACCCTACCTAAGTAAAGGAATTACTTCAGTCTCGGCAGAATGTGGCCTCACTCTCAGAGGACATGGAGACTCCTGTGTTGACTTATGCTTCCTGTAGTTTACTGCTGCTCAAGACCGGCATGAGGATATTTTTACCCTAGGCAGCCTCAGACAGCCCCCGCCCCCACCATGAAGCTTGGCAATGACTGGTGCGGGGATGGAGAAGCAGCAACAACAGCTGGAGAGGGGCAGTAGAGGCACCCCTTCCAACTTGCCACCCTACGCAGCTCTTTCCGTGATCCAGCACAGAGTTTAGTGGTGGTGGTGGCAGCAGGATTGAGGGCAGAAGAGGCGGTGGCAGAAGATGGATCAGGGGTGGAGTCACCTAAGGAGCACCTCTTCCATCCCATCCTGCTTCTGTCACCACCTTTCCTTCTCTCGATCCTGCCGCCGCCACTAAGTGCTTTTCTGGATTTGGGGAAGCCCTCTTGCCCCCCTCCAGAATAGAGCTTCTTGGTAGCAGCAGCAGGACAGCTGGATGGGGGGGTAAGAGAGCCTCTCCCTTCAACTTGCCACCCCAGGCGCCTGAGCTGCCTAATGGTAGCTGCCAGCTTTGCTGCTGTTCCCACTGATGGTTGGAGAATTTGGGGTAAAGACAGCTTAGACGCTCCTTCCTTTCAGAAATGGGGGCAGGACAGAGTCCAGGGTAGAGTCACTGGGTACTTTTAGATGGATGTGGGGCTGGCCAACCCCAGAGCTGCCCTGGGAGTGCACCCCCACATCCATCCCTGCTTGGGTCGAGTAGGGTGCCATGGCCTACTAGGGTGGCCTGCCTAGGGTGCCATGTCCTCCTGGTGAGAGGGGGGGTTTGGACAGGAGTGGGGGAATTGGTGGTGTCTTAACCAGCCGGAAGACATTGGGGCTGTTGCTGGCGGAGGTGGTCAATGCCTCCTTTTGGAAGGGCAGAATTCTGGAGTGCCTTGAGACTGTGGTATGGCCTCTGCTCAAGAAACCATCCCTTAATGTTGACTCCCCGGCCAGCTACTGGCCATTGGTTATTGAACGGGTGGTGGCTGAGCAGCTTCATGCACATTTGGACGGCATCAGTTTTCTGGATCCCTCGCAGTCCAGCTTTTGACCAGGTTATGGCACTGAAACTGTGCTTGTGGCCTTGGTCAACAATCTCCGTTGTGAGTTAGACCAGGGTTGGTCTTCTCTGCTGATTTTGTTAGATCCGTCAGCTGCCTTTGATACCGCTGACCATGAGGTGTTGGTGACGTGTTTGCAGGACCATGCTGGGGTGGGCATCATTGTTCTTGAATGGTTCCATTCTTTCCTGGCCGGATGAACTCAGTGAGTGGTGCTGGAGGACCATTCTTTGTCTCCCCCAGGATCTCACGTGTAAAGTTCTGCAAGGTTCCATTCTGTCCCCCCTCCTATTCAATGTGTCGTGAGGGAGTCCCACCTATCTGTGGGACTGCCTCACCCCCCACCCCAGGTTTTGGATCGGCCCCTGCGGTAATCAGAGAGCACCCATCTTGAAGTCCCCCATGTTCGTCAGGTGGAGACGATGGAGAGGGTGTTCTTGGTGGCCGCTCCGAGGCTGTGGAACTCCCTCCCGGTGTAGGGATCTGTCCCTGGATCTCTCCTCCTTCCAAAGGCAGTATAAGACCTGGCCGTTCCACTGGGCATTTGGTGAGGGAGTGGGTGGGTGTGGATAGGGTAACGGGTGGGAGGTTTACTTTTCTGGGATACCTGTTTTATCGCTGTATTGGTCTGTTCTTATTAATAGTTGATATTGATTTTGATATTGATATTTGTATGTTTTTACTATATTTTATTTATTTTATGAAAATTGTAAGCTGCCCCGAGCCTCCATAAGGCCGGGGGGGGGGAGGGGGGAGGGGCAGGATATTACGCTTTATATAAAAATAATGAAATGGAAGTTGGGGTGGGAAGGGGTATCATGGCCCCCCAGTGAGGGAGAGGTACAGGCAGGGATTGTGGGGTGGGTGGACTGTGCCTAGACCCCTCATGAGAGGGGGGTTATGGGTATGATTATGGCATGGGGGATCAGGGGTGTGGCATGCTGCCACGGCGCTCCAATGAAGGGGGAGCAGGGATAGGAATGGGGGGAGGTGAGTGGTGCCATAGCCCCCTAGTGAGCGGGGTATAGGGGAATCAGGGGAAGAACTTGGGGGGGCTCCCCATCTGTCTTTAATGTTGTCCTGCCTCTGGGGATCCTGGGCTTGGAGTGTGATACCTGTATACCCCTCCCCCTAGGGCCTGGTTGGCCCTCTGAGGGTTATTGTGCTTGGGGGTTGGGGATTAGTCATCAGAAGATGGGGAGGAGGGCCTCCTTGGGAGAGGTACAGAGTGGGGCAGCTATTGAACTAACTTGGGTCATGTTGGGCATGGGCAGGTATGGCAGGGAGGGGAGAGGCACCTTGTGTCTGTTCCTGTGTCCCGCTCCCCTCCTGTCTCAGGATATTTGGGGGTTGAGCCCAATGGGGACCCTACATGCAACATCAGTGGCAAATAAAACATCTACCATTTTTGATCTTATTCAGGATGAAGCCACTGACTTCATATGCATTCCACAGACCTGGCTGGATGAGGCATCTGGGCCTACATTGTTCCAGATGGTGCCAGCCAGGTACTCGGTACAGCATCAGTCTAGGATCAGGGACCGGGGTGTGGAGTAGCAATGATCTGTAAAGACAGCTTGGCCTTTTGAAGGTATCTGGTGAATAACCTGTGCCCAGTATTGAGTGTGTCCACCTTGTGTTGGATTTGGCAGAGGATAGATTGGGGATCTTGCTGGTGTACTGACCACCCCGCTGCACAGCTGAAGCCCTGGCTGCTCTAGCCGAGCTGGTCTCAGAGGTGGTGTTGGGATCACCCAGACTTATTGTCTTGTGTGATTTCAACATTCATGCTGAAACCAGCCTTCCAGGGGCAGAGTAGAAGTTCAGGCCAGCATAATAACCATGCGTCTATCCCAGATAATATCTAGCCTGACACAAGAGGTAGGACATACATTGGATGTGATGCTTTGCACTAGCCTGGAAACAGGGGCTACCTCCGATTATTGGTGGTGTTGTTAAAACACTGTTGTCATGGTTGGACCATTACCTTCTGAAGGCCCAGATGCCTGCCCGCCTGTGCTTCCATCGGGGTGGTGGACCCATTAGGCTGATCCGCCCCTGGAGACTAATGGATCCGATTGGTTTCTAGAACTCTCTGGGGGATTTACCCACTGACCTTGATGGCTACTCTGCAATCACCTGGTTGATTTATGGGATTAACCTTCCTTTTTAGGGAAGGTTATTGAACAGGTTGTGGCACAGCAGATCCAGGGTCACCTGGATGGCATCAATTTTCTAGACCCCTTTCAATTGGGGTTTCGCCCAGGGTATGGCACCGAGACTGCATTGGTGGCCTTGGTGGATGACCTCCACCAAGTGATGGATTCAGGGCGTTCGACACTACTCGACTTGTCCTGTTAACCCTTTTGGCTGCTTTTGATACAGTGGACCATGGGTTATTGTTGAGATGATTGCGGTCCCTGGGGGTGGGGGCGGGGGTGGACGGGACAGTCCTTGGATGGTTCCGCTCGTTCCTCTCAGGAAGGAGCCAGCAGGTGGTGTTGGGGGCTGAAACATCTAGCCCCCGGGACCTTCCTTGTGGCGTACCGCAAGGTTCTATTTTGTCTCCATTATTGTTTAACGTCTATATGCAACCCCTGGGGGCAGTCGTGAGACGGTTTGGTGTGCTTTGCCACCAATATGCTGATGACACCCAGCTATACCTCTCATTTTCAACTGACCCAGGCCCTGTAGTCTTGGTGCTTTCCCAGTGCCTGGAGACTGTGGCTGATTGGATGTGGCAGAGCAGACTGCAGCTGAATCCTGATAAGACAGAGGTGATGTTGGTGGGTTGGGCAGCTGGGGTGATGACTTCACTCGTTGAGAGGGTCCGCTCCCCGCTGGCTCTCCAGGTTCAGAGCTTGGGAGTCCTGTTGAACCCCAGCCTTCGACTGGATTGCCAGGTCGAGGCAGTGGCGAAGGGAGCCTTTCACCAATTACATCTTGTGCAGAGGCTCCAACCATATGTTTCGGATTCCAACCTGGCCACTCTCATCTATGCATTCATTACCTCAAAGCTGGATTACTGCAATGCGCTCTACGTGGGGCTGCCCCTGGTGACAGTTCAGAAACTGCAACTGGTGTAGAATGCAGAGGCCTGTCTTTTAACAGGGATGGGCCGTAGGGAGCACATAACACCAGTGCTCCAAGCTCTGCACTGGTTGCCTGTAGCGTTCCGAGCCTGATTCAAGGTGATGGTTTTAACCTTTAAAGCCCTACACGGCTTGGGCCCCTCCTATCTGAGAGACCGCCTCACTCTTCAGGTCCTAGGGTGATCCTTGCAGTCTGCCAGGGGCGCCTTCTTGGAGGTCCCCCAGGTTAGCCGGGGGGCCACAATGGAGAGGGTGTTCTCGGTGGCCACACCACAGCTGTGAAACTCCCTCCCGGAGGAAGATCAGCTGGCCCTGAGTCTGTTGGCCTTCCACCAGGTCTGTAAGACCTGGCTGTTCATCCAGGCCTTTGGGGAAGGGAGTGGGTAGGGGTAAGGGAGACGGGTAGTGAGCAGAGGGTCGGGTTGGGTATGGGAGGGTTTGGGTATGGGTTATTTTAATCTGGGGATTTTAGGTTGTTTTAATATATTTTAGTTGTTATGTGTTTTTAAATGTTGTTAGCCACCCTGAGATACTTGTAGCAGGAGGGGGCGGCATATAAATTTTAATAATAAATAATAATATATATAAATTATATCTTGACTGTGGCCATCAACACAGTTGCACCCAGGCATCCTCTTCCATTGCTGCAACAGCACAGGTCCCTGGTATACAGAGGACCTGAGGTGGTTAAAGCGGGAGGCTAGGCGATTAGAGCGCAGGTGGCACTTGACTTGCGCTGGAGCTGACTGGTTGCAGCATAGATTGTTTTTTAAGGACTATGCCGTGGCTGTGTGATGGCGACAAAGAAGGCTTTCTCTCCACTATCATAGCGTCTGCAAAGCCTCATCCGGTGGAGCTCTTCCAGGTAGTGAGAGGCCTGGTTAAATTGGTTTGTCTTCACCAGGAATTAGAATCATCTATATCCCGCGGTGACATTTTTATTAAGTACTTTGCAGACAAAATCGCTCTCATTCGCCATGACATGGGTACTGCCATTTCAACTGCAAAGTCAGAGTTTGGGGTAATGGAAGCTCAATCTTGTCCTGTTTGTTTGCAGCAGTTTCAATCAGTACCATTCACTGATGTGGAGGATGTGCTTGGGGTGATATGGGCAATCAGTTGTGAATTAGATCCTTGCCCATCTTGGTTGGTGGAAGCCAGCTGAGAGACACTGGAGCCATTGCTGGCTGGGTTGTCAACGCTTTCCTTTGGGAGGATAGGATGCCGGATGCTCTTTAAAATGTGGTTGTGCATCCCTTGCTTAAGAAGCCATCTCTGGATGCTGACTCTCCAACCAGCTATCACCCGGTCTCTAACAGTCCCTTTATTGAACAGGTGGTTGCCCGGCAGCTCCAGGATCATCTCCATGCTATCAGATTTGTCGAAGAAATCAGGACACACTCTGTGTATGGAAGGAATCTATCAAAGAAACTTTATTTCTACTACTAAGAGCTGTTAGGAGGGTCCTAGCTCTACAGGGTTTCCCCTATAGATCTAGAGTCCCTCCCTAGCCAGAGTTATAAAACCTTTTTATAGACTTTCCAGATTACAGGCAAAGAGGCATTTCTTATCAGTTAGAAAACCAGTTTGGAGTTGTGTTAGACAAAGAACTGCTACACAGATAGTTTATATTCTAGAGAAGAACATCTTCAAGGCTAGTAAAACAAACTTGCAGCTATGTGTAAAGGGCAATCTTTATCTATTGAAATTAGTTGTATTGAGTACATGGAGCATTGTAAAAACTCATCTCATATCTGTCATTACTGTCCCAAGTTTTCAGGCCTCAGCACATGAGCTTCCACAGAGACAATAACATGGCTCTGGACCCATTTCAGTTGGGCTTTTGTCCTGGGTATGGCACCATCTGGTGAGGAGGCGCAGCCTTTTCTTTCTGATTCAGATTTGGCCACCATCATCCACGCACGCTTTCATCACTTCAAGGCTAGACTACTGCAATGCATTCTATGTGGGGCTGCCCTTGATGACTGTTTGGAAGCTCCAGCTGGTGCAGAACGTGGTTGCCCAGCTCTTTTTGGGGACAGGCCACCAGGAGTATATTACACCAGTGCTCCGGAGTCTGCACTGGCTATTTATAGCTTTCCGGGCACAATTCAAGGTGCTGTTTTTTACTTTTAAACCCCTAAACATTCTGGGCTCCACATATACGAAAGCCTGCCTTTCCTACCGTACTCCATTGCAGCCCCTACAGTCGACTGAGAGTGCGCTCCTGTGGGCACCACCTGCCAATCTTGTCTGCATGACAACGGCACACAGGGAGACGTTCTCAGTTGCCGCACCAGTATTATGGAACTCCCTCCCCGCGGAGGTTCGTTTCAGCCCGAGCATCTTTCAGAGGTGGTGAAAGACCTTCCTTTTTAGTAAATTATTTTGACAGATGGGGATAGGGATTGGGGTGGAGGTTTTTGGGAGGGCTGGGTTTGGAGTGCGTGGCTCTGGGATGAGGGTAGGGATTTGGAGAAATGTATTTTAAGATTTTAAAATTTTATTATGGTTTTTTTTAAATTGTAAACTGCCCCAAGTCTTTGGGAAAGGGTGGGGTACAAATTTAAAATAAATAAATAAACGGACTTGGTGGGTCCCAGGTCTGCAGTCTGCCTGTGCAGTGCCCCTCCCTCCACACCATAGAGTTGCGGGCGGATAGCCAGACACTCTGGGCTGCTGCCCACAACTGCATGGTGTTGCCTGGGGTAATGGCCAGCTGGAAGGAGAGCTGCAGCATGGGTCCACTGAGCAGACTGACTGAAGCTCCGCCTCAGGCCGGTGCCCTGGGTTTGGCCAATCTGCTTCACTGACGGTGCTCTGGGATGTTCCAGAGCACCACAAGTGGGGCTGGAGCCTGCTCCGTTTCAACATCTGATGGCACACCTTTAGATGGACAGGCCACCTGGCAGCAGCCTGTCTTTCTAAAACCATACATTGTGAGAGTCAGTGCAGGATCAGGTCCAAGGGTCTGGGAACATAGTGCACGATTGAGGTCTGGGAGTTCAGAGTTTCAAAGTGGAGAGCAGGCACACGGCCCAGGGTTCAGGATGGACAGGCAGGTAGATTGATGGGCAGGATCAGAAGAGCAGTCTCATGGGTCAGTAGCAGAGCAAGCACATCAGCAGTCACATAGCAGGCTTCTGGGCAGCTGCAGAACAAGCCTCAAAGCAGATACCAGGTCAGCTCTAGGGCAGATGTCAAGCAGGCTCCAGGGCAAACACAATTAGGCATGCAAGAAGAGAACAAACAGGAACCAGAAAGAACCTGCCCTTTATACTGCAGGTAGCCAACAGGAAGCTGGGTACATGGAAAAAGACTGGAGAGAGGCGTGGCCTGACCAGCACCTCCAGAGCCCCAAGGGTGCCGATTCAAACCCAGGGTCTTTATGCTTTTTCTACTGGGACTCCTTTAATCTGATGCAGAAGGTGCTGCTGCTGTGAAAGCCATTGACCTGCCTTCTGCTCTGAAGAAACTACTTAGCAGGACAAGGGGCCACCTGGGGGACAATAGGCCCAATTCTACTCCCCCCCACCCTCACCCCACCCCACCCCATTGCAGCACGATAGAAGCCAATAGCTACCTTAGGGTAGATCTGGAGAAACACAGTGGAAAGACTGGCTGCATTAACACAGACCTAGAGAAAGAGATCTTTGTTTTATAGAGCACGATGCTCTGCTTGCTGAGGAGAGATGAAGAGGGGTTTAAATCCCCCCTTTCTCAGGGAAATAAACAGTGGGGAGCAACCAGAGCAGATTTCTACTGGGCAGGTGGAGTCACACCATTACTCTGCTTCCATTTCCGCCTGTCTAGGAAAGAGTTCTAGCATGACAGTGTTCCAGGGGCCAGGACAGTGCTGTGCTTAGGGCAGTGAGGAGGAGTCCATCTGGACAGGCCTGTCGGTGGTGAAAGTCAGTTTTGGCCAAATGGCTCCTTGCACCATTAGCTCACAGGGCTGCCATGTCATCAGGGCCTCTGGAAAAGGGTTGAGGTTTACGAAATTAAAATTTGCCACTAGCCACCGGATTATCCAAATAGTAGGAGACTGCAAATTGAATGATCCAGATTCTTCCCTTGCTACTGCATAGCATTACAGCTGGTGGGGATATAGGCCAACATGCTTCTCTTGGCCATGATGCACTCCGCTGTTCCATCTCCTCCCTGCTCATTTTCTTTTGCAGTCATGTTTCGTCTCTACGATACCGACGGCAATGGCCTCCTGGACAGCTCGGTAAGACCTTCCCCGGGGAATCTGCCAAATCAAAGGAGGGCACAGATACTGCTTTAAGGTTCTGGAATCCACCCACTGCCCTGCTCTCCTCATGTCTGCAGCACTCTAGGGGTGGTTGGGAAGTCTGTCTCTGGTCAGCAGGATGCTTTTGTGCTGATGGAGGCAGTGCCTGATCTCAGCAGTGGGGAAAGGGACATTTGGGGGAATCCTGATGAGAAAATCCAGCATCCCCAGAATCTCATGAAATGTGGCCTTTTGTAACATGGGGAGTCTGGCTTTTTCAGGGATTTCAGTCCACTAATCTAGTACAGGGATTGCTTTGGGGCAGTTGTGAGCTATTCATTGCTATGGGATAGACTTGCATTAGGTTACATGGTGTCCCAGACAGCTCTGATCATCAGGTTCTTTCACCTGCATTTTTGGAGATGCCAGGGAGAATCTTGGGTCATACCTCCTCAGCTGTGCCCTCAACCATCCCCTTGCAGTGCTTTCTCAGACCTCTTTAGCTGTGACCCCCTGCCCAGTCACTTCATAGTTCTCCCTCAGATTTCCTCTATGGAAATCTGTGCCCCCATCCATCCCTCTCACAGAATCCCCTCAGACTCCCAGAGCTGTGCCCGCTTACTTTCAACTCTTACACATTACCTATACCTGCTGGGCCTTTGCCTATGTGACCCAGGGATAGCACGTGGGTTCTGACTGGGCTTCTCCTTGTCTGTGATCCTTTTGTAAAGCAGGAAAAGAGCCAATCAAACCCTAGCGTCTCCAGGAACCTCCCTGAGATAACAATGCTGCCCACGCTCTAGATGAACAGATGCTGCTAGTGGATTATTTCTTGAGAGTCAATGCTGCTGTACTGGGCAATAGCCATAGTCAGTTACAACTACTCTCCTCTTTGGGAGAGAGGGAGGGGCAGAGAAGATAATTTTTATTCTGGCGTTCGTGCTATTGAAATGATTGTAGGGCCTGGGCGCTATAGGAAACAGCACCTAGTATAAACTTCATCAGTCTTAAATCATGTGGGGGATTCCCTCCCACCTTGATTCTCCTCAGAGCCTCTGTCTGCCGTGTCTGCTTGTAGACAGGTTCTTTGCTACTATCAGATGGCGCCTCACTGCACAAGTATCCCCACCACAGCCAGGGCGGCTCCAATGCAAAGTTGTACATCTAGGAACAGAGAATGTAGGTCACACTTGACAGACAGGAGAGCGTATCCTGGAAAGCAGTGTTCTGAAGGGTCATGGTGGGTATTCTGTTCACCCAGTTGCTGACACAGGATGTGACCAAGCAGTTTAGTATGATCCTTCACTGCATAGACAGAGGAATATCGAGTAGGAGCAGGGAGACTGTATTAGCTCTGTACGCAGTGTTAGTGAGAATGCACCAATGGAGTAGTCTGTGACAATAATATAAATCACAAAATAATATAAATCTCCGCCAGACCAGAATTTAAAGCAGGGATGGAACTGAGAGCGGGTGAACTCACACGTAACAGTGATCCGGGGATCATCCGGGGCTGATTATACAGCTTCCAGGGCCCCGTTTAGAAGAGTTACGTGTGAGTTCACCCTTAGTGTCATCTGCAAATTTGATCACCTCACTCTTTTCTCGTTTTTCCAGATCATTAATGAATATGTTAAACAACGCTGGTCCCTGTACAGATCCCTGCGGCACTCCACTATTTACTTCTCTCCATTGTGAAAACTGACCATTTAGTTCTACTCTTTGTTTCCTATACTTTAACCAGTTACCAATCCACAATAGGACACTGTCTCCTATCCCATGACTTTTTAATTTCCTCAAGAGCCTCTCATGAGGGACCTTATCAAATGCTTTCTGAAAATCCAGATACACTATATCGACCAGCTCCCCCTTATCCACATACTTGGGTTGTTTTTAGACGAGCGTAGCGGCGGCCGCACTTGTTTTCAAAAAAGCCGGCAGCCCGTTCCACACGTGATGCTGCCGCCGAATACACATGTGCGGGCGATGCGCTTCCATTTCTGGCCACGTATGACCAGTCTTGATCGCCGATCCGGTCAGTTCGTGCCCGGAAATGGATGCGCATCGCCCGCGCATGCGCGTATTCAGCGGCAGCTTCACGTGTGGAACGGGCTGCCGGCTTTTTTGAGAAACAAGCGAGGTGCCACCATGCTTGTCTGAAAACGGCCTTGTTCACACACACCAAAAATTCCAATAGATTAGTGAGGCACGACTTCCCTTTGCTAAATCCATCTTGACTCTTCCCTATCAAGTCATGTTTATCAATATGCCCACTAATTCTGTTCTTAATAATCGTTCCCACCATTTTGCCTGGCACTGATGTTAGGCTCACCAGTCTGTATTACCTAGGATTGCTTCTGGAGCCATTTTTAAATATCAGTGTTACATTCATTACCCTCCAGCCCTTAGGTACAGTGGCAGATTTTAGCAATAGGTTGCAGATTACCAGTAGATCTGCAGTTTCATATTGAGTTCCTTCAGAACTCTGCGGTGAATACCATCTGGTCCCAGTGATTTGTTACTATTTAATTTGTCGATTTGCTCTTGAACCTCTTCCAAAGTCACATTGATTTGTGATAGCACTTCCGTTTCATCACCTACAAAGAACAGTTCTGATGCAGGTATCTCCCCAACATCCTCTGCAGTGAAGACCAAAGCAAAGAATTAATTCAGCTTCTCTGCAATGGCCTTATCCTCCCTGAGTGCCCCTTTTATCCCCCGGTCATCTAATGGCCCAACTGACTCTCTAGCTGGCTTCTTGCTTCTGAGGTACTTAAAGAAGTTTTTAAATTAGTTTTTGCTTCTTAAGCAAGTCTCTCTTCAAATTCTCTGTTAGCTTGCCTTATTAATGTTTTATATCTCATTTGCCAGTCCTTATGCAATTTCCTATTTTCCTCATTAGGACTAGCTTTCCATTTTTTAAAAGATGCCTTTTTGGCTCTAACAGCCTCCTTCACCTCACCCTTTAGCCCTGCTGGCAGGCATCTGGTCCCCTTGCTACCTTTTTTAACCAGTCGAATATTTTAATCTGGGCTTCCAAGATGGTGTTTTTAAATAGTCTCCATGTCCAGACATTTAATCCTTGCAATTTCTCCTTTTAGTTTCCTTCTAACTAGTTTTTTCGTTTTAGCATAGTCTCCCTTTTTAAAGTTAAATGCTGCTTGTCGCCCTTCCCCTATATATGTGCCCTGCCTGTTTCCAGAGTCTGGGCCGGCGGGGCGGGGAGATCCCCTTTTTCTCCGGGGGGAGCCCGAGGGAAAACAGGGTGGGTTCCCCTGTATCCCGGTGAGACTCTCCCCGCAGGCCTCAGCCTGGTTCCTACCCTCCCCCCTTTCCAGTGCCCGTCCACACCCCTGGGTCCCTGCCCCTTGATCACCCACCTGTCTCTTCCCCTGTCCCTTTCACCCACCCCCAGAGTCCCGCGACCCCTCCTCGAGTCCCGCCTAGAGTTCTTCCCCCCAGTCTGGCACCCACGGGTACCTCCCTGGCTCGGTTGCCGCCAAGTCTCCGGCCTTCGGGCTCGCCTTCTCCTTTTCCTCCGGCTCCGTCTCCTTAAATGGCCATCGCCCCTTGCGTCCACGCTGGGCCCGCCCTGCCTGGGGCTTGGCTCCTCCCACTCCTTGCTCTCGGGCGCCGTTCTCTCTTCCGGCCGTTGTCAGGGCCACTGCTTGCCGCTGCTCCTCCTTTCCTGCCGCCGCTTCTCCAGTGAGTTGCATGGGGAGCGGGTTGCGGGTCTCCTCCTCCGTGCCACACTGCTGCAGTAGTTTTATTCACCATTCTCTCCAGTATTTATGTCAAATTTGATTAATTTGTGATCACTATTGCCAAGTGGCTTCACCATCATTATTCCTTGAGCCAGGTCCTGTGCTCCATTTAGGACTAGATCCAAAGTAGCTCCTCTTCTCATTGGTTCCAAGATCAGCTGCTCTAAGAAGCAGTCATTTTATGGACTCTAGAAACTTTAGCTCCATATCACACCTTCAGGAGACATTCACCCTGTCAGTATTAGGATAATTGAAATCACCCATTATTATTATTACGTTTTCAATTTTAGTAGCCTGTCTAATCTCTGCTAGCATTTCATAGTCAGTCTCAACGTCCTGGTCAGGGGGATGATAGTATAGCCCTACTGCTATCCTGTAAAATTTTAATCCTACTTGACTGAGTCCTGTCTTTAACATATAGTGCCACCCCATCACCGGCTTGATCTAATCTGTCATTTCTATATATTTTGTACCCTGGTATTATTCCACTAAGCCTCTGAGACGCCTTTTATGTCTAGATCTTCATTTAGTGCCATAAACTCTAATTATCTCATCTTACTTTTTAGAGTTCTAGCATTTGCAATATAGGCATTTAAATGTATTATTTTATTCTTATTCTTGATCTGTTTATATGTAACTGTTTGAGGTATTTTGGAATCATTTATATTTGTCTGTTCTGCACCGATTTCCACCTGAGCTCCCTTGGCTTCTTTCCCATTCTCTATATTAGGATACTGTAATTTCCCTGAAATAACATCTTGCTTTGGAGATGCCACGGTTCAAATCACATGCTCCGCAGCACCTGTCAGCTTTCCCCCAGATTCTAGTTTAAAATCTGCTCTATCTCCTTTTTAGTTTTTAGTGCCAGCAGCTGGGTTCCATTCTGGTTAAGGTGGAGCCCATCCCATTGGTATATGCTCGCTCTTCCCCCAGAAGTTTCCCAGTTCCTAATAAATCTAAAGCCCTCCTCACTGCACCATCATCTCATTCACGCATTAAGACTCTGAAGCTCAGCCTGCCTCTGGGGTCCTATGCGTGGAACTGGTAGCATTTCTGAGAATGCTACCCTGGAGGTTCTGGGCTTCAATCTCTTACCTAGAAGCCTAAATTTAGCCTCCAGAATCTCCCTCCTACATCTTCCTACATCATTGATACCCACGTGTACAACAACAGGCTCCTCCCCAGCACCCTCTAGAATTCTTTCCATGTGAGGTGCGAAGTCCGCTACCTTTGCACCAGGCAAGCAACCCAGCTATCTACATTTCTAACAATCGAATCACCAACTGCCACAGTCATCCTATTCCCACCCCACTGGGCATGCACCCCTGGAGACATATCCTCAGTGTGAGAGGATAACACATCGCCTGGAAGGCAGGTCCCAGCTACAGAATCACTTCCTGCCATTCCAGTTTGATGCTCTCCTTCCTGGAGGCCTTGCTCCTCCAAAGCAGCAAAGAAGCTGCCTAAGTGGAGGTGGGATTGCTCTATTATGTCCCTGTAGGACTCTTCTGTATACCTCTCTGTCTGCCTCAGCTCCTCCAGCTCTGCCACTCTAGCCACCAGAGACCACACGTGTTCTCTGAGAGCCAGGAGCATTTTGCACTGGGTACACACGTATGACCAGTCTCAATAGGAAGATAATCATACATGTTGCACTCTTTGCAAAAGACTGGATAGCTCCCATCACACTGCTGGACTGCTGTCTACATCTCCTCTTTTAAAGGGAGGAAAGCTTAAATCAAGTTTATGCTTCCCGAGTCGCTGAAGTCTTGGACCTCTTAGTTTAGGGATTTACGAATGGGTTTAATGCTACTTCCTTCTTTTAGGTCTAGCTAGGTACTGCAGCACTTTTCACTGGTTATTCAACTGTAGAGGGTCTCTAGTTTAATCCAGTTAGGTAAGAGAATGAGTCAATAAGTAGAGGAAGGTCTTATCTAAACTCACACCAAACAAGTCACCCTCTCCAGACTACCCCCCACAGCGAACCTCCATATTGTCTGGCCCTCTTTCCTGACAGCTACTTTTTCTTCCTCCTTTCCTTTTCTTTGTTTGTTTTATTTTTATTAGAGTTATTAGCTTCCCAAAGGCGTGGTGTCCTTAGACTTGTTACAGCTTAGAGCCTACCCCCCGCCCCAAGCCTCCTCCCCCTGTAGCCAAACTCTCACAGTAGCCTAACTCTTAGCAGCTCACTCTGCCAGCAGCTCACTCCACCTGAGACTCTCTGCTCAATCAGAGGCTCTCGCAGGGGATCCCATTTTATATCAGTGGCTAGGCCTCAGCCCCAACTACAGCTATTGCTTAAAAAGGATTAAGCAACTCCTTTGATGCCCTTTATCTAGGGTGAGATGTTCACACAGTTGCTAAAGTTGGTCATCATTTAGGCTTCAAAAACACAGGTCTTTAAAACTTGATAAAGTTCAGGAGAAAGATTCACTAATGATTCGAGGTCTGGGAAATATGCTCTATACTGAGGGATTTGCAACGTTCAAAGAACAATGTTTAAGCCTGATTGTAGGCTAACAGGATCTTCTTCACAGAACAGAGATAGCATGCTAGAGGACTCTTCCAACAAACAGACAAAGGTATAAAAAGACACAGTGGCCACTGTGATGTTCTGTGTATTAGAGAGACTCACACAGACTCAAGGATAACTCAAACCAAACTGAGTTTATTCTCAGGGCAGCCTTCCAAGATGGCTGCTTCACTCTGACTGAAACCTGTCCCCAGCCAGCCCAAACCAGTTGTGTTGAGCTAGTCTTAAAGGGCCAGCTCCCCACATCTTTTCCTTCTAGAAAGCATGAGATGAATAATGAACTTTGTTATTCTAGTCTCAAAAGATTAACATTAAAATTATACATAACAGTTTAGCATTGTTCAATTAGTCTTTGCGTTCAGCGGCATTGCCGTGCTGATCTGCGTGATCTCCCAGCCGTTTTCTCTCCGTCACAGTCAGGGAGGGGTTCTTCCTCAGGCCTAGGAGGTCCCCCTCCATGATGGTCTATTATACCATTATAATTGTCCAGTTCTTCCAAGTCTGTTTCACTGCAAACTGTAGATTCCTTGTCCGTCACCTCTTTCCCCTGAGGAATGTGGAGCAGGTGCCTCCTGTTTCGTCTGATTTTGTGACCACCTTGTAGGACCGAGGAGCCACTTGTTTTGACACCACTTCTCATCTTGACCACTGTTTACCATCAAAAATACATACAGCATCATGTTTCTGCTGTGGCAGAAGTTCCCTAGACCCTTTATCATAGCATGCATTCTGTTTTGCCTTTTCCCTTGTCTTATGCACCTGTACCTCCTTCCTCCCCATCATATCTGATTCCAGTTACATAGGCATTCTAGTTCTCAGTTTTCTATTAAATAACATTTCAGCTGGGGACAACCCATGTTTCGTTGGACCTGTTCTATAATTTAATAGGGCCAAATATGGGTTGTAGGCAGACTCCGCAGCTTTCATAAGCAAACACTTTTACTCCATTTTCTACAAGTCCGTTGGACTAGGGGTATCGAGGACTGGATGTAATATGTTGAAACCCATAATTGGCTGCAAATTGTCTAAATTCATATCCACTAAACTGTGAGCCATTGTCAGACATGACAATCTAAGCAATGCCATGTCTGGCAAAAATAGATTTAATATGTACTGTCACCTGCTTAGCAGTGGTCTCCTCCAGGAAAACGATCTCTGGAAAGTGAGAAAAATAATCCAGAACAAATATATAGTTTTTACCAACAAGTGTACACAAGTCTATGCCCACTTTACTCCAAGGAGCAGGTGTGTCCTGGGTGATTATCATGGGTTCTTATGTTCGTAATAGCATGTGTTTTTGACAGATGTTACATGCCTTCACAGTTTATTCAATCTCAGCATTCATCTGTGGCCAGTACAAGACATCTCAAGCCCTTCTCTTACACTTTTCTATTCCTAAGTGCCCTTCATGAATCTGTTTCAGCATGGTCTTCTGCAACACTTTAGGAACAACCAACCAACACCCTTTGAACAAAATTTCTTCTAGGACGGACAATTCTCCCTTAAAGTGATAGTAGGGACTGGGAATATGGTGCCCTGGCCACCCCTCATGAATACCTTTAATCACTTCCTGGAGCATCTCATTATCAGCTGTGGCATTGGCAATCACAGTCCACACATCAGCCAAAACTGCACATGTTTTCTTTATGAGATTAACATGCACAGTATACAGCTCTAGACCCTCTGACACTGCAGTTCTGTCAAATGCGCGGGGCACTACATCTGCCACCACCAGATCCTTGCCTGCTGTATATAATAGCTGCAAATCATAGAGCTGCAATTGAAAAAATAATCGCTATAATCTGGGAGGAGCCTCAGCTAACCCTTTCTTTGCAATGGGCACCAGTGGCTTGTGATCAATTTCAGCTAGAACAGGTCTTGCATAAATAAAGACATGAAACTTCTTGCATCCTTGGACCAGGGCCAATGCCTCCTTCTCTATTTGAGCATACTGAACCTCTGGTTTTGACAATGCTCGGGAGGCATAAACCACAGGTCTCCAGTGATCACCATACTGTTGTAATAGTGCTGCACCAATGCCTTCCTTAGAGGCATCTGTAGAGATCTTGGACCGGTCCTCCGGTTACTATCATAGTACCGCAGAACTGGGGCTTCTTTTAATAGCACTTTAAGTTTCTGAAACTCCTTGCTGAGATTAGCAGCCCAGGTCCACTGCACATTTTTTCTAAGAAGTGCTCTCATATGGCTGGTTCTGGCAGCCAGATTTGGTACATATTTTGCTAGAAAGGGCACCATTCCCAGGAATTTTTGAACTTCTTCTTTCTTTGTAGGGGGAGGTATGTTTGTGATTACCTCAATCCTTCTTGGGTCAATCTGAACCCCATGTTCTGCAAGCATTCTCCTAGATATGTTATTTGTTTTACTCAAAATTTACATTTTTGTTTATTTAATGTAAGCCCTGCCTGTCTCACCCTCTCCAGTGCTTTCTGGAGTCTTTGGTCATCTTCCTCAATTGTTTGTCCCCATACCAGTATGTCATCTATATAAACCTTTTTACCCAGAATATCATCAAAGATTTGTTGTATAGTTCTATGAAATACTTCGGGAGCAGAACATAACCTGAACGGGAGCCTGCAAAAACAGTATCTCCCAAAAGGGGTGTTGAAAGTGCACAACCTAGCACTTAGTTTTTCTAACGGAATCTGCCAGAAGCCGGCTGAAGCATCTAAAGTAGAGAACCATTTTGCTCCAAAAATTTTCCCCCCAAAATTTCTTCTCTTTTGGGCAATGGGCCCAAAATTTCTTCTCTTTTGGGGCAATGGAAAATGTTCCCTTTTTACATATTTGTTTAGTTCCTTAGGATCTAAACACAAGTTAAGGGATCCATCTTTTTTCCCCACTATGACCAGAGAGTGAACCCAGCCTGCGGGCTCTTCTACTTTCTCTATGATATCTAATGATATCATTCTATCAAGTTCTGTCTTAAAACAAAAGGGACCTTCCTGAGAGCGTGTTTGTAGTAGAGGTGGGACCCCGGGCCCATTACCAGATACCGGATTTACCGGTTACCGGTTCTAAAAAAACCGGATTCCCGGATTAAATCCGGTATACCGGTACCGGATTTATTTCATTGATTTCAATGGGGCACTGTGTCCCCATTGAAATCAATGAAATAATTTAATTCCTCCCCCCTCCCCCTCCCAGGCTGCGCGGGTGGAAGGGGGGACACCCCCCACCCACCCTGCCCAGCCTGCATTTTTGTTTAAAAAAAGAGCCCACCCCCCCGCACCAGCGGCCGCGGCGTCCCCGCAGCCGCCGGT
>QEPC01008833.1:1434476-1450447 GCA_003113815.1 Sphenodon punctatus
TGATCCCTGGGGGGTTGGGGGGGTGTTAAACACCCCCCACCCCGGGATCGGGTCTATACTTACCGGCGGCTGCGGGGACGCCGCGGCCGCTGGTGCGGGGGGGTGGGATCTTTTTTTAAACAAAATGCAGGCTGGGCAGGGTGGGTGGGGGGTGTCCCCCCTTCCACCCGCGCAGCCTGGACTCGGGGAGGGTTGGGTTTTTTTTACTTTTTTGGTGGGGCTTTTTTTTACATTGCAGCCATTTTTAAATGGCTGCAATGTAAAAAAATCCGGTACCCGGAATCCGGTAACCGGACCGGATTTACCGGGTCGAATCCGATAATACCGGTATGCCCAGTACCGGCATTATCGGATTCCGGATTTACCGGTTTTCCCGTGCCTAGTTTGTAGGGCAATTGGGTTCTCTCAGATCTATCCTGTACTCTATTGGGAGCTTCCCTTTCACCTGGAACACATATTGAAACGTGTTCTCTATGCATTCAGTCTCTTCTCCCTGCAAGGAGTACAATTTTTTTTATTGGCAGGTCTGTAGGTCAAGAAGGGGAACGATTTTACCTGGAACTATCACACATATCATACTTTCTATTTTGTTGTTAACCCTCACATTCAGTTCACACATTCCTATGGTGGGAACAAGCTCACCACTGAATGCTCTTAGTTTCACTTTTTTACCCCCAGTTGCCTTTGGCTTTTCTTTCAGAGCTAACATTACACATTCTGGTATTGCATTAGCTTGAGCCCCTGTGTCCAACTTAAATTTAACAAAAGTACCATTAGTTTCTAGTGTGATGTTTCAATCATCTAGCACAGGGATGTCATCCAAGACTCCAATGAAGAATTCCTCAGAGCTGGTGGTGCTGAGTTCCTCCTTTTCTTTGTCCATGCTGTGTGCCATGTGTTGTTGTCTGCAGAGCTTTGCAAAGTGATTCATCTTTTTGCAGCTTCTGCATCTCCTCCCATATGATGGGCATTGTTGCTGCTGCTGCTGCCTGTGATGTCCACCACATTGTGTGCAGCTCTTACTGTTGCTTTTTGCAGGATCCTCTCTCTTTTGTTTTTGGTCTTTTTTTCTATTCTTTGCTCTTTCTATACTGTCAATTGTCCCAGAGCCTTGCGCACTCTCAGTGACTTGCATTCTGGACTGAGTGACTTCACATGCCTTGCAAAATCTAATTGCCTTCTCCAGTGTTAAATCTGGGTCTTCTAGCAGTCCCTTTCTGAGTTTCTTGTCTCTTATTTCTATTACAGTTCAATCTCTGATCAAGGACTGAGCCAGTACCCCAAAATTGCATGACTGTCTCAGGAGCCTTTGGTCAGTCATAAACGCCTCTAATATTTCCCCTTCTCTTTGTGTCCTCTGGTTGAAGACATATCTTTCAAAAATCTCATTTTTATTTTTTTCTAGGATTGCAGTAGTCATCAAATTTCTGCAAGAGCAGCTTGTAATCAGACTGCTCCTCCTGACTGAGCTGCAAACTGTTGAAAACATCTAGTGCCTCAGGCCCAGCAACTGTGAGAAATAAAACTACCTTTTGGTTGTCTTCTTTGTCGGAGACGCCAATGGCAAGCAGATACAGGGTGAAATGTTGCTTAAATCGCTTCCAGTTTTCTTCTACATTGCCTGAGAGTCTGAGTTCAGGTGGGGCTTTCATGTGCTCCACAGTTACTCTTTCACTCCTGGTACCATGTAATGTTCTGTGTATTAGAGAGACTCACACAGACACAAGGATAACTCAAACCAAACTGAGTTTATTCCCAGGCAGCCTTCCAAGATGGCTGCTTCACTCTGACTGAAGCCTGTCCCCAACCAGCCCAAACCAGTTGTGTTGAGCTAGCCTAAAAGGGCCAGCTCCCCACAAGCTGAAGACAGACAAGTTCAGACTCAAAAGAGCTGGCAGTTTGAGACAATTAGAGTAATTAAGTATCAGCTCAGCCTTACCCCTGTGGCTACCTGGGACAAAAGAAATTTGGTGCCCCCTCCCCCCCCCATGCAACTCTCCACCTGGGACTTGTGCAGTGAATCGTAAAGAAGGCTGTCTGCTAGGGGTGGGAATTCCAGTTCTCCCGAGAACCGATATTGCTGGTGTACTGGCTTAAACCAATAAATCCAATAGCCGGCATACCGGATTTTTAACATTGGCCGTTTTACTGGATTTTTTACATTGCGGCCATTGAAGTCAATAGCTGCAATGTAAAAAATCTGGTAACGTGGCCAGTGTTAAAAATCCGGTATGCCGATACCGGTAAATCCGGTACCAGGGAGATCCGATACCAGTAAATCCGGTATCCGGTATTCTCCCCGGTGTCCCACCCCTACTGTCTGCTGCTCCCCGCTCTTACTGGAAGCCCCAACTCCCAGCTGGGAACTGCATTGTGGCTGGTAGGAGAGAAACATGTCCGTGTATCTCAAAGACTTCTCTTGGGAGTGCAGTGACTTTCAGGGAAATCTTAAATGTACTGAGGTATCTCATCAAGACTGTCTATCAAATGGGGTCCCAGAGACACCATTTCATTTATCTGCCTGGCTCTTGTAGCTGACCGCACTGCACAATGTATTTATAATCACAATCCCTTTGAGGCTGAGCACTGCTAATATCCCCATCTTGAGGCAATCTAGAGAGAGTGTAGTTGCCATGGCACAGAGACCTAACAAGGTCATGGGGTGGGGGAGAATCTTGGGCAAGCAGGGTACTCTGCCTGGCTCTTCCAGTGCCTAAGCTAGTGTCCTAACCATTGGTCCAACCTTCCTTACAAAAGCAAACTGACACCACTTTTAGACGAGGCACTGAAAAGCGCCTCCTGAGCTGCACATTAAGAGAGAAGCCACGCCACGCTGCTGGAAGTGACGTGCTCCCCGTTGCTGGCAACGGCGGCGGCTGAAGACACAGCGCTTTGCAGAGGCTTGTTCTAGAGACCTGAAAATTGAGGTCTCTAGAACGTGCCTCTGCAAAGCACTGCGTCTTCAGCCGCCGCCATTGCCAGCAACGGGGAGCATATCACTTCCGGCAGCATAGCGCGGCTTCTTTCTTAACACGTGGCTTAGGAGGCACTTTTCAGCGCCTCATCTAAAAGTGGTGTAAAACTCTCCATAGAGGCAGCTAATACTGGGCATCCATTGGCCTTTCATGTCCTGCTTCTTTCTAATAGTCTTTTCATGCTCCAAGGCCTGTGTCCTGATGTCAGACAGGCTTGCATTACTGTGAAGTGTGCATGTAGCTGCATTTTAAGAGTGTCTCTTGGTTCCTCCTTTTGTCTTATTTCCGAACTCAGGAGTTGGATCGCATCATCAATCAGATGGTGCATGTGGCCGAATACCTGGAGTGGGACTCCACTGAACTAAAGCCGGTGAGCTCCAGTTATCAATTAATTAATTATATTATTATTATTATTATTATTATTATTATTAATTTATTAGCTGAGTATGGCTGCTTTCCCATGAGCTCCCTTCCCATGCAAGTTCCCTTCCCATGAGCAGCCTTTGGCACCACAGGAACATGTACTATTCAAATGTAGTGCAACTCCCGTCTTGTGGGAAAGGAGGAAGTGCAACTCTCCCGAAAGCAAAAGCCTACCCTGTCCAATGCACAAGCTTGCCAATGGGAGAGCTTCACCTACTTTCCAACGAGACAGGAGCTTCGCTACATTTGAATATCGCATGCTCCCATGGCAGCCTAAGTAGCATGCAGAAGTTCGCAAGAGAGATTAAATTGCCAACGTGGCAGGGAGTGACACTTTAAGCAGCTACTGGAGCAGCTCTGAGAAATGCTTCTGTAGCAGTGATGTTTGATGAAGGCCTGGTGCCACGTCCACACACAGTGCATATCCTCCCTCCATCTGTGCACACACATACACTGCACACACTCTCCCCCCAATCTACCACATTGCACACAACCCCCCTTCTTCCACACACACCTCATCCATGCTACACACACACACACACACACACACACACACATACAGCATGTCCCCTCCCAGGAAAACAGGGGGTGGGGCAGAGGGGAAGGTAAGGAGAAAGGGCTCTGGCACCCTCATTCCCTCCCTGATTCAAGGATGAGAAAAGGAGGAAGAAACCCAGCTGGCTCCTTCATTCCCTCCCTGGCGGAGAAGGAAGGGGGAATAAACTAGACTGGCTCCCTCGTTTCTTCCCTGGTGTGGAGTGGGGGAGGGAATGGGGAGAAACCGGGTGGGCCCCCTCATTCTCTCCCTCTCTGGAGCACACATGCAGGAAGGGCAGGAAGGGCAGGAAGGAGGGAGACAGCCGAGTTTCTTCCACCCATGGCTTCTGGCACAGTGCCGTGACCCCCTGCCTCCCCCCGCAGGCACTGACACAGTGCCACGCCCCACCCCACTCTCCCTGTTGGAGCCAGCACAACACTGTGCCCTCCCCACATGGGTACCACCACAGCATGCACTTTGCTGGTTGCCTGGGCTGCTGCTGTTCCACCTCTCCACCAGTCCCCAAAAGTTAAGAGGTAGAGTGGGATCAGCACTAGACTGTCTCTGCTCTCACCCTCCCCCACTCTTCACTGCTATTGGCCTTGGGACTCTGAGAGGCACCCTGAGTCCAGGTACCCTCATTGACTGGGTCCCTCCATTGGGACTCAACCACTGAGTCCCTAGCCCCAACCCTCACCCTTCCCCTGCTCTCAAGAGCACCTGTGTGCTGAGGCAGTGGAGCTTGCTGCCCCCATGGCACAGGCACAGTGATCTCAGCCCTTGCCTCCCCACTCAGGCTGCATCGAAGTAGATTCTGCGCATTTAAAATAATACTATAGGCAGAGGCAAAGCCCTGGGATCCAAGAGGCTATTGCCCCCAGTGCCCCAATGGCCATGATTGTACCTTCTGAAGGAAGAAGTAGTCTTTCAGATACATGGGTTTAATCATAGAATTTTCAGGTTGGAAGGGACCTCAAGGGCTTTATAAGTCAAAAACAGCACCTTGAATCATTCCAGAAAGCTAAAGCCAGTGCAGATTCTGGAGCATTGGTATCCAGCTAGGGCAGAATGCGGCGGCCCGTCTCCTTACGGGGTCGGGGCGGCGTGAGCACATAACACCGGTGCTCCGTGATTTGCACTGGCTACCTATAGCGTACCGAGCCCGATTCAAGGTGTTACTGTTGGTCTATAAAGCCCTGCACGGTCTGGGTCCCTCATATCTCGGGGACTGCCTCGCCCTCCGCGCCTCAGAGTGATCTCTTCGGTCCACCGGGGCGCCTTTTTGGAGGTCCCCTGTGTAAAACGGAGGGCCACAATGGAGAGGGTGTTCTCGCTGGCCGGGCCGTGTTTATGGAATTCCCTCCCGGAGGAGGCTCACCTGGCCCCGGGCCTGTTGGCCTTCCGACGTGTTTGCAAGACTTGGCTGTTCGCCCAGGCCTTCGGAGGGGAGGGTGCGAGGGTGGGGTAGAGGGGCGGGTTGATTTTAGTGATGATTTATAAATTGTCGTGGTTTTTTTTTATTGATTTTATTTACTCTGGAGCCTCTCTCCACCTGCAGTGTAAATCCAAACCTGGAGGCTTGCAATGTTATGTAGCAATGGAGGGAGCACTCTTTTTTGTTCCCTGCAGAGGTTCAGCAAGGAACTGGGAGCACTCTTATCTGAAAGTGTAAGACAAGACACAAGATATTTTCCAAGGTGCCAGCCATGCCTTTTTTTACACTTCAAAATGTGCGTGTATGTGAGTTTAGGGTGGCAGGGCATGGAGAGGGGACAATGTAGGATGAGAGCTGTGGGAGGCTAGAAATAGACAAGCAGGTCTGAGCATTATGGAGTGTGGGGCTAGAGCTGACTGTTGCCTCTGGCACTATTCCGGGCTCTCTGTCTGCATGTCTGAGTTCTATGCTGATGCACGGGAAACTGTGCAACGTGCACCTCATGATGGTCATTTACAACGTGAGATGGCAGAACAGGAATTCATTTTAAAAATTTGATTGTGTTACACTTGGATTAAATAGAGATTATGGATTCTACTCCGACTACAAAGAATTATCTGAACTCACTCAACTCCAAAGATGGTTTAAAGACATAATTTTCAGCTATTATATGTCTTCCCACAGACACCGGTCGATCCTAGGGTATACCAGCATTAGAGTCTTTTGTGCTGCACTCTTGTCTCACGCTGCCCCTTTAAATGAGAAGGTGCTGAAAGAGATTCAAGAACCAGCATTCCACAACTGTTGTGTGCAGTTACTGTTTGGGTCCATCTGCATCTGAGGAAGTGGGTTGTTACCCATGAAAGCTCATGCTGAAATAATACTTATTCATTATATAAAATCTTTACTAAGTTAGTCTATAAGGTACCATACTTTGTCTTTCTCTATATATACCTCATGAACAGTAACTCTTATCGGGGGAATATGGCGACTCCCATGAGCTCTTGTCTCCTACAGATCTTGAAGGAGATGATGGAGGAAATCGACTACGATCATGATGGGACTGTAACGTTGGAGGAATGGATCCGAGGTGGGATGACCACCATCCCCTTATTGGTGTTGCTGGGTATGGAAACGGTGAGTAATAGGGGCTGGTTCAGATAGGATGCACCACTGTGGTACTGTTTTCCAGATCTAAAGAAATCGGCACCTTGGCTGTAGTACCCACAGGTACAGGAAAGATTAGAAAACCGCTTCCAAACTCTCTCCCTGGAGAACAGGATTCTGGGTAACCCCTGAGTGGAAATGAACACAGGAGGTGTTTGATTAGACTGCCTGAAATGTGGAGCCTTTGTTTCTCCCCTCCAGGTGCACCTATTTATTTGACATTTATACCCTACCCTTCCCCAAAGGCTCAGGGTGGCTTACAAAAAATACAATTAAAAGACTTTAAAATACAACCCACCCACCCCAAAAAAATCCAACCCACTCCAACCCTCCGACAACCTAATCCTTTTTCTTCTTCCCACCTGCCAAATGCTTTACCAAAAAGAAAAGGTTTAGACTGTCTCTGAAAGATACCCAGACTCAGACAGACCTCCAGGTGAAGGGAGTTCCACAACACAGGGGCAGCAACTGAGAATGCCCTCCTGTGCATCCCCATTGAATGAACAAAAGTAACGGGGAACCCAGAGGAGGACACCCCCAACCGACCACAGGGGCTGTGACGGAGCATGGTAGGAAAGGCGGTCTTGCAGATACATGGATCCTAGGCTGTTTAGGGCTTTAAAGGTCAAAAACAGCACTTTGAATAGTGCCCGGAAAACTATAGGAAGCTATAGGGAGCCAGTGCAGACTCCGGAGCAACAACGTAATGTGCTCCCAGCGGCCTGTCCCTGAAAAGAGCCAGGCCACCGCATTCTGCACCAACGGCAGCTTCTGAACAGTCATTGAGGGAGCCTCACGTAGAGCGTGTTTCAGTAATCCAGCCTCAAGATGATGAAAGCATGGATGACAGTGGCCAAGTCTAAGTAAGAAAGAAAAGCCTACTCACCAGATGATGCTGATGAAAAGCACTCCTGGAAACTGCCGCAACCTGATAGTCCAGGTGCAGCAGGGGGTCCAGAAACACTCCAAGGCTGCAAACCTGAGTGACCATAGGGGGCCAGACCCCATCAATAACAGGAGTCCCAATTCCCCCCAGGTCACAGGGCTGGCCAACCATCATCACTTTAGTCTTGTCAGGATTCAGTCTCAATCGGCTCATCCTCATCCAGTCTCCGACAGCAGCCAAACATTGGGTAAGCATCGAGACTTCAGGACCTTGGTTGGATGAAAAAGAGAGGTAGGGCTGAGTGTCATCAGCGTACTGATGACACTTCACCTTAAACCTCTGAATGACCTCGCCCAGCGGCCTCATATACACATTGAATAAGAGGGGGAGACAGAATAGACTCCTGCAGGACCCCACGGGGGAGGTCCCAAGAGGACAACGAGCAATCGCCTATCCCCGTTCTCTGTGATCTCCCTAATAGGAAGGAGCAAAACCACTGAAGAGCAGTCCCACACACCCCTACCAGGTCCCACAGTTGTGCCAACAGCACCTCATGCTCAACAGTATCAAAAGTTGCTGAAAGAAAGATCAACAGGGTAGAATTTCCCATGTCAATCTCCAGGTTCAGGTCATCGACCAAGGCCACAAGCGCAGTCTCCCAGTAGAGATGAATGTATTCAGTTCCAGGCATGGGGGACAGCAAAGGAGAAGGGACGGATACATTTTGAGAAACAAGGGAGTCATGAGCAGACGAGGGTGATAGCAGAGGAGGAGCAGAGCTCCCAGACAGGAGTGTGACAGGAAACAGGCGTAAAGAGAGAGCGAGGGCATGGCCATGAAGGGTCTTGAAAATAAAGATCTGACCAGGAGCTTGTGTTGAATGCATTCAGGTAAAGGGAGCCAGTGGAGAAAAGAATGAGCTGAACATGATCAAAGCAGCAGGTGAGGTGGATAACCTTGGCAGCAGAGGCAAGATGAGAGCAGAGAAGGTCAGGAAGGAGGAGGCTGCAATACTCAAGGTGAAATATATTTATTTATTCATTCAGTTTGTTACCCCACCCTTCCCACAATGGCTTAGGGTGGCTTACAAAAATATAAAAAATATAAAACATAAAACATATATAAACAAAAGACACTTAAAGAGCCCTAAACCCCCTTACCCTCCAACCCTGTCCTTAACTCCTCCACCCAATCCCACCCAACCCTATCCCAGCCTACCAAATGCCTGGCCAAAGAGGAAGATCTTACATTTCTTCCGGAAGTTGATCAGGTTTGGACTTAGGCATACCTCCAAGGGAAGGAAGTTCCATAAGTGTGGAACAGCAACCGAGAATGCCTTCCTGCATGCCCTTGTTGTACGGACCTCGTGCGCAGTTGGTACTCACAGGAGGATGCCCTCAGTTGACCTCAAAGACCACAACGGACCATAAGGGAAGAGGCGGTATTTCAGACACCTGGGGCCCAAGCTGTTTAGGGAGCCCCCAAAATGCCCAAGACCACTGTCTGCGAGTTGACTGATTTAATCTAAAAACAAAGGGTTTGAGGCAACAGGACATTTAGGCCGCTTTTAGACGAGACAAATTTTGTGCATGATTGGTGAAAAACGCACGTGTGTTTTAGGTGTTTTAATGCTTGTTTAAACACCTAAACCGTTTTAAATGTGCATTTTTCATGACCGTGTAAAAGCCAAAATCGTTTTGAATGTTGTCTTGTCTGATTTCAAACCGGTTTTGAGCCCCTTTGATGATCGGGGGATGCCAAAACCGGTTTTTAAAAATGCGCATTATTTAAATGCACATTTACAAAACCACATTAAAAGTGTCTCGTCTAAAAGCACCTTTAGTGCAATTATGTACTCGTTTAAGTCTGTGGCTCAGCTCCCATTGATTTCAGTGGGGGAGGACTGGTCCCAGACTCAGGCCGCTTTTGGACGAGACACATTTGCGCATGATTGTTTAAAAATGTGCTTGTTTTAATGCTCGTTTAAACACCTAAACCGTTTAAAATGTGTATTTGCCGTGAATGTATAAAAGCCCAAACCATTTTGAATGTGGTTTTTAAATAATGCACATTTTTAAAAACCGGTTTTGAGCAACTTTGATGATCGGGGGGATGCCAAAACCGGTTTTTAAAAATGCGCATTATTTAAAAACCACATTTGTCTCTCTCCGTCCTCACTCTCACTGGCGCTGCAAGTGGGGGCCATCCACAAGTGCATGAAATATACACAGTTGGCTGCCTGTTTATTAGGCTAAACATGCTAAACTTAGCACCTTACCTTCAAACCCTACATGGACTCCGTGGCCAAATCCTGCCACTCTCCCGCCACAACATTGCTAAGATCCGCCCTTTTCTGTCTGTCTCCTCTGCAAAAACACTCGTCCATGCCCTAGTCATCTCACGCCTCAACTATTGTAACCTCCTCCTCGCTGGCCTTCCCTGCTCTCACCTTTCTTCCCTCATCTCTGTTCAAAACTCTGCTGCCAGGATCATCCACTTAGACCGTCACTTTGACCATGTGCAGCCTCTCCTCTCCTCTCTCCACTGGCTTCCCCTTCCTGAGCGTATTCTGCACAAGCTCCTCGTCTTCATCTACAAAGCCCTTCACAACCTTACTCCCCCCTACCTCTCTGCCCTGATCTCCCTCCAAACCGCTGTTGGAGCACTCCACTCCTCTTCCATCCCTTCCCTCACCCTCCCACACCTCCCCTGCTCCCTCAACTGCCTTCGTCCCTTCTCCCTCGCTGCCCCGCATGCCTGGAACTCCCTCCTTGCCTACATCCGCCTTGCCCCCCCCTTTGTACCTTCAAGTCCCTCCTCAAAACCCACCTCTTCCGCTCCGCCCTTCCTAACTCCTGCTAATCATCCCCACCCAAGATTATCCCCCACCTGTTATCTGCAAACTCCCAATGTACTGTAACCAAGCCAAGGAAGTGTACCTGAGTTCTCACATCCTCATGAATGTTGCATACCTTGTCTCTCCCTCTGTTCCCCCTTCCCTGTCTCCCCTTCCCTGTCTTTAGATTGTAAGCTCTCGGGCAGGGACCATGTCTGTTGTCTATCTTATTCTCTGTAAAGCACCAGGTACA
Organism: Sphenodon punctatus; assembly: GCA_003113815.1. Classification (NCBI taxonomy): domain Eukaryota; kingdom Metazoa; phylum Chordata; class Lepidosauria; order Sphenodontia; family Sphenodontidae; genus Sphenodon; species Sphenodon punctatus. The sequence goes on from QEPC01008833.1 coordinate 1,444,990, forward strand.
TTGCTTGCGCTATATAAAAGCTAATAATAATAATAATAAATTAATAATAAGTGGAGGCTGAGTGGGGACTCCAGCAGACTATCATCTTGTTAACACACAGAGAGACTGCTTGTGGTGTGAAACTAGATGGAGGAAGAGAGGGGCAGGGTGGAGACATTAAAGACCCCAAAATGTCTTAATAGGTGTCTTACTTATCATTGGTGCTTCTGGCCCTCTGGCACTTGGGCTAAAATCAGTCTATGGGATGAACTGTCATTCGGAGGGCCCAAACTACAGCACATGGAGAGGGGGACTGTACCTGCTTTCTTTCCAGAGGAAGCCAAGCTGCTAAATGCCTCCCCAAAGTGAACAAAGAAAAACAGGGCTTAGCACAAATGGGAGATGATGAGGATAAAGGAGGACAGTAGAGGAAAGCACAAGTTTGATACAAACTGGGAGAGATTTCTGTAAGGAATGCCAACCACATGAGGGTGCCCTAGCCTAAAAATCCTACCTCTCTGTTGGATGTTTTAGACTGGTTTCCTAAGGGAAACCATAGAATGCTTAGGCCTGTGATTCCCAATACTTTGCCTGTGTGACCCCACTTTGAGATAGAGCTCTGTGACCCCAGACAGCACAAACACCTGCAAAGCCTAGCAGCTATCAAATAGGATTGTAGCTCGCTCTGCAGATGGCACAACCCCACAGCAGGTCTTGTTCCACAATTTGGGAAACTCTGCTTCACGTAGTGGGTGTTTTTAGATGGAGGCAGGACTGCCCACCCCAGGAGCTGCTCCAGGTGGGGTGCACCCCCGCATCTGCCCGCTCCCAGCCTCACTTCGGTCCACTTCAGACAGGCCCAGTGGGTTCTCCAGGCCATGGTCTGCCCGTGCAACCCCCCACCCCACCACACACCATAGAGATGCAGGTGATCGCCTGACGCTCTAGGTTGGCACCTACAAACCTATAATGTTGTCCAGGGCAACAGCCAGTTGGAAGCGGATCTGCAGCATGGGTCTGCACATCAGATGGACGCTGCTCTGCTTTGGGCCGGTGCCCCGGGTTTGGCTTGCCCACTCTGCTTGGCAGCACTCCAGAATGTTCTGGAGCGCTACTAGCGGGGCTGCCCCAGAGCAGGCACAACCTACTCCGCCTACACATCTGGCGAGGCCACCTTTGGATGGACGAGCCACCCAGGGCAGCCCAACCATCTGAAAACACCCAGTCTGTCTGCCTGTGTCCTCCTCAATAACTTTGGGTCCCACAAAACAATTTCAGCCAAATTTGGTGGGGGGTAGGCAGAAGGTCCCAAGGAAGGTAGTTTCATAACAAGAGGATGAATAGGATAACACCTCCCTGAAGCTGCCGGTCCTGCATGAATTGTTTACTGTCTGTGTCTAAAAAGACCATTGTTACTGCTGCATCGAATGACAAAAACAGCAGCTACTATAAGAAATAAATCCTTTATTGAGTAAACGATAGATCACCCAACAATTCCAACTTCCTTTGAGTCAAAGACTCTTCTTCAGGGGTCATGTTTCTAAAATCAAGAATACAAACATAAACAAGCTTTTTGTATCACACAATGTGCTTCTATAACATAAGCAAACTAGTTAAAGTGTTTTCATGACTCTTCTTACTACCTGAAAACCAAGTAGAATATATTTGCTAAAAACATCTGGATTAAAATATTGCGAGTCCTCTTAAACTGTATACAAATAGCCTAAAATAAAATAAACTGACCTTGCATGCAAATAGATTGAAATTTCATCTAGCTTAAATCTGTGTCTCTTCACTCCAGGAGCTGGCTACATAGACTAAAAGAATTCCCCAATGGCTATTAACAGCTGCTATATATTTATATCTATAATCTCTCAATCAAGTATCAATGAATAGTTAATAATCCCCAGGTATATTCAATAGTAGCATCTGATTCCATAGCAAATAAATTACATTCTTAATTATTAAAAAAGTTAGAAAAATAATTGTATTATTGAGACAAGCCCAGTGGATTTTTAAACTGAGAACTATGGGTGATTTCAGACGTGATGGTGGCCCTATTGGCCACGTCACAGAATCACCCAAATGATTCCCCGGCGGAATCAGACCAGCCCATCAACAGACGAGCTGGCAGATTCTGCCGGGGAATCGGGGAGGGGGCGGGGCTGCGCGGCGCAACATGCGGCCGCAAAGCCCCCCCCCCATGCTTCCAAGGCCACCCGCCCGCCCCCCCCCGGGGTATTGACCACAGCCCGGAATCGGCGGCGAGCATGGCTGCTGATTCCGGGCCGTGGTCAGGGGCCAGACGAGACATTACCACGCTCAACCACCATGAATCCCACCATGGTTGAGTGTGGTAACGTCACGTCTGTTGGGGGCAAAAAGTGATTCCCGCCGGGTGTTCACTGTGGTGAACCTCTGGCGGGGATCAAAGAGACATTACGGGACCATTCTCCACCACAGGGGATTGCCTGTGGTTGAGTGTGATCTCGTAACATCTGAACATACCCTATGGCTCCTGATAGCAACTGGTTTTGTCACTGTTTTGTACAATATTGTACCCCTTGTACCTTCAGTTCCCTTGTGCAGATGGATGGTTTGCATATGTTGAAACAGCTCATCCCCTCCTCTCAAGAGCTAAAGGGGGATTTCCCAGCCAGAACTCTTTGACAAGGTAGACAGGTACACACATGCCTGAGGTTAACCAGTTATTCACTGGACTAAACCTCCCCAGAAACAGAGTACAATATTCTTGAATGCATTTGCTCCAACTCATTTGCTGAACAACTTGACAAATATATTGTAAGCCCCTTAGGGCAAGGACCTGTCTCTAATCACTGTTCAGCACAGGTACAATGCTGGTGCTATAGAAATAATTAATAATAAAAATAGTTATTATTATATCTGATGACATATCTGATGACAAGGCACACTTTGTTGGAAATTTCCAAAGTTCAAGTTGTCCTGACAAATGGTACTTAGACCTACATGTTCTGTCCTCTGGCAGGATGAGCATAACCCTGAGAAAATCGGGTGTTTGAATCTCAGTGCACCTTGGGATATATTTTCAGAGTGCAGTTGGGTGCTATATCTGCCTTTGAAAACCTACCCGTTTATTTGAGCCATGTGGTGGTTTCCTTCCACAGCTATCTGAGTAAGATTACTGGCAGGAAGGTTTGAGGGAAGAATGATTTTTAAGTGTGCCTTCCTTAAAGCCTGAGCCTACTCTTCTATAGATTGCAGAGAGTCTTTCATCCCCACAATGAATGACACCAGCAACAAGCTCAAATAATAAAAGAATAAACCATGATCCTCCAACCACTTGCTCCAAGGTAGTCCCACTGAAGCCCATGGATCATGACCCCAATGGTAAATTGGACCCTAGATGCTGTCTAGGATGGACTGAGATGAACTTTCAAGTTCATACCAAAGATGCTTGTATTCATTCTGTAACTGAAACAGAAGCAGAGTAGTTGAAAGGTATTTGAAGGTGGGATCAGAAGTGGGTGTGGCTCGTCCAACTTTAGTCCTGGGGAGTTAAGTGTCTCTAACTATGGGCAGGGTCTCCACTGCCTGTCTGGAAAGAGTAGGGCAATGACTGACTGAAGTGCTAAGAATGGGCGTCAACAGCAAACAAAGGAAGCGTTTGAAATGACTGAGAAAGTTTGGGCAGAGATTGATGATCACCAAATCAATCATCATCATCATCATCATCATTTATTTATTTATATCCCGCACTCTTCCGACCACTGTCGGCTCGAGGCGGCTCGCAATATCAATATCACAATACAATAGGACTATAATCCCATGCAGGGGATACCCCATACAATAGCAAAAAATTTACAAAAAATACAGTTGGGCTTAAATCCCACACAGGGGACCCACCCAATACAATCAATAATGCATATAAGTACAGTATGCACACAACAAACCCCATAGCTACCCAAACCTCTGCCTACTATAAACCCCAATTCCTTCTCCACTGGCACCACACATCATTCTACTATTGCCTGCTCTCACCAGGCATTCAACTCCACCCCCCTGCTGCCACCAGGTGATGACCTCCTCCTCCTCCACCCCTCTCTCAGAGGGGGAAGACTTTCTCACCACTTTTACCAGGGAGAAAGACAATACACAAATCCACTACAGATTCCTCCACCCCAGCCTCCCAGCCCAGCTGAAGGGCACAGCCAAAGGGCACTACCTCCCTCCATCCTCAATACCTTCCTCCATTCTCCGCCCTTGTGAGAAAGCCAGCATATGTCTTGTATATACACCTCTGGCTAAGGGATGGGATCAAAGGGTAATTTATTTATTTATTTATTTATAAAAAACTTGATACGCTGCCCGTCCTGACGTAGCAGCTCGGGGCAGCTTACAACAATAATAAATATTTTAAAAATAAAACAACTCATAGCAGGAAGTTAAAAAGAACCCCACCCTAATCCACTCCCCTCATCCGTCACCCATCTCCCCCGCCAAATGCCTGGCAGAATAGCCAGGTTTTACAACTTCGTAGAAAAAAAGGAAAGGTTCGGGGGCAAATGGGCCTCCACTGGGAAGGAATTCCACAGCTTCGGTGCAGCCACCGAGAATGCCCTCTCCATCATGGCCTCCAGGAAGACTCGGGGGACCTCAAGGAGGGCACCCCTGGATGATCGCAGAGGCCAATCCAGAATCCGGGTGGTGAGGTGGTCCTGCAAGTAGGTAGGGCCTAGGTCGTTTAGAGCTTTATAGGCCCTTGAATCGGGCCCAGATGACTATAGGCAGCCAGTGCAGAGATTGGAGCACCAGTGTAATATGCTCCCGGCGGCCCAATCCCACCAGGAGACGGGCCACCGCATTCTGCACCAGCTGCAGTCTATGAGCCATCACCATGGGCAGCCCCACATAGAGTGCATTACAATAGTCCAGCCTAGAGGTGATGAAAACATTGATGACAGTGGCCAGGTCAGAGTCCGAAACATATGGCTGAAGCCATTGTACCAGATATAATTGGCGAAAAGCACTCCTCACCACAGCCTCCACCTGAACATCCAGGTGGAGCTGCAAGTCGAGGAGCACCCCCCAGACTCCACACCTGGGGAACAAGCGACGGGCAAACCCCATCAATAATGGGGGATGTCACCTCCACCACCTTTCCCACCAGAATCACCTCCATCTTGTCACGATTCAACCTCAGTCAGTTAGCCCTCATCCAGTCCCCCACAGCCGCCAAACACCGAGTAATAGGTGCGGGAAAACTGGTAAATCCGGAATTCAATAATGCCGGTACTGGGCGTACCGGCATTATCGGATTCGACCCGGTAAATCCGGTCCGGTTACCGGATTCCGGGTACCGGATTTTTTTACATTGCAGCCATTTAAAAATGGCTGCAATGTAAAAAAGCCCCACCAAAAAAGTTTTAAAAAAACCCTCCCCGAGTCCAGGCTGCGCGGGTGGAAGGGGCGACACCCCCCACCCACCCTGCCCAGCCTG
>QEPC01008833.1:1461670-1475781 GCA_003113815.1 Sphenodon punctatus
CTGTGCTTGGGGTTTATACGTTATTCATTTTAAGCTTGAAGTGCATTTTAGACTACTGTGTTTTCTTCCATCTTCTGATGTTCACCCTGGGAACTCCTTGCTGCTGGGTTGTGCCATGGCTCCGCCCACCGTTGCCCTGGCTCCGCCCACCATTGCCCTGGCTCCGCCCACCGTTGCCCTGGCTCCGCCCACCGGCTCACCGGTGGCTTTGCCACTGGCGGGCCAGACGGCCTTACTGCCCCTCCAAACTAAAAAGCCACCAGCCCCCCCTGACGCTAGGAGTGTGCTGCAGTCCCAGAGAGGAAGAGATGAAGCTTCCCAGAATGACTTGGGTTTGTCCTTGCACAATATGGAGACTCCAGGCAGTCTCAGCTAAACATAGGAAGTGACACTCTACACCCTGGGTTCTCCCAGTGCCTCTCACTGACTGGTGCCTGTGTTTTCTTCCCATAGAATGTGAAGGATGATGGACAGCATGCCTGGAGACTGAAGCACTTCAAGAAACCTGCCTACTGCAACTTCTGCCGCACCATGCTGCTGGGGGTCCGGAAACAGGGACTGTGCTGCTCCTGTGAGTTCCCCCCTCCTTGACACACACATACTCATGGCCCTTTGTATTCACTCCCTCACAAAGGCACCAGCGTTCAGCCCTGCCCCAACTCTGTAGCAGATACTACCCTGCTCCCTAGGCCTGGTGCCCACCTAGGAGCGAGATGAAATGCATCATTCCAGCATTCCAAAGCCTGTAGGGGTTTGTCTATGTTAGTGAGTGATTCCTTTTTTTGTCATTAAAGGCAGAACAAAAGGATAGACATTGTTTAACTCCTACAACAGGGGCTGTCATAGGCCATCTTCCAACAACCAGACGTAAACTGAAGTAATTATTTTGATTTCATTAAATCAAAGTAACTACTTCACTTTGGTAGTGTTCAGATGAACAATCTAAACCAAGGTAACCTTCACACTGATGAATGTTCATGTGAAACATTATTTTGAAATACAAACAAAGGGGAGTATGTGTACTCCTGATTTTTCAGTACATACTTCTCTTCCTACTCCTGAATAATTTTGGTTATTGTGAACACTTCAGGAGTAAAGCAGAAGTAATGTCCAATTACATTGAATTAACTGGTTGTTGAAATATGCCCTTAGATTTGCATCTTCCTTAGGGTACCGGTTTTCAGCAAGCTAAATGCCACCTTCACACTCTTTGGCCAACCCAGGTACACCCCCTTCTCGACTTCAAAACCCAGGAAAGCAGTGACAGGAAAGCTCAGAAGCTTGTGAACTGGAATCCTGCCCCCCTCTCAGCTCTTGCTGGCCCGGGTGCTGTTGCTGCCCTTCAGGCTGGTGGGAGCAGCTCCAACACACCAGTTGCTTCCAACTTTCCAGTACCAACCAACTCTTCCCTTTCTGCAGGAAATGCCAATCTCCACACTCCCTGGTAGTGGTGTGCACCGGAAAAAAAATTGTTTTCATTTTAAAAATATTATTCTTTTATGTTTTTAGAACATAAATGTGAATGCCCATTTTTGTTAATAAAAATGAAAAACATAAAAAATCAATAACATAAAACCAATTTATTTTGTTTCCATGCCTTCAAAAAGTGTTTCCAAAAGTGCCTTCCTGACACTGTCCCTTCCCCAAGCTTGCCGAGAGTGCCCCAGGGTGGCAGAAATATCAGTAAGAGATTGGTACGCAGCACCTGGGAAGAGGACAGAGCAAACACTGGCATGCAGCAGGTGCTGGGCATTGAAGCAGCCAGGCACTTGAGAGAGCTCCCAGGAGGCAGAATATCAGCATGAGATTAGCACACAGCAGGCAGACACAGGACTGAGAAACTGGCAGGCAAAGGGCACTGAAGTAGCAGGGACTAGCAGAGGAGGAGATGGTGATGCCCAAAGTATGGCGAGGCTTCTAGCTGAAGGGAGAGCCCCTGAGAGGCAGAGATATCAGTGAGAGATTGTCATACAGCAGGTGGACAGGACAGAACAGAACAGAACAGAACAGACACTGGCAGGAATTAGGAACTGGGTGCGGAAACAGCAGGGACTGGTAAAGAGGAGAAGACTTACTCCCCCCAACTAGTTAGTATGTCATGGCTTCAAGAGTTGCTAAGAGCACTCCAGGGGGGAAGGAGACATGAGGGAGAGAGACCATCATCACAGAATGGAGTGGCAGCAAGCCCAAAATGTGGCAGGGCATCATCAGCTTGCAGCAGCAATCACCCCAGGGAGAGAGAGAGAGAGAGACTGACCTTTGAGCAGCAGCAGGAGACATGCAGAGCAGAGAAGCAGTGGGTAGGAAGGTGGGGAGTGGCACAGGCTTTGTTTGTCATTGCAGGCACCCCAAGTTATGACAAGGTGTTGTCAGCTTGCAGGAACACACAGGGTTGTGACTGTGTAATTGGAGGGGACTGGGGGTATGAGAATGGGAAGAGGTCTATTTGGTCTATTACCAAAGAATGAAGGCACACTGAACAGCTCACACAGAAGCACAAGAGCCAAGCCTGCAAAACACTGAATGTGCACAGAGCAACAACCATCTAGCCACAGGTGCAGAGCTCTCTGTGCCCTCAACTTCTATAAGCTCCCTGTGCCCTCCCCCAAGGTCCCTGATTGGTGCAAGAAAGTTTCAATTATGTGCAAGCAAAGATCAGTCTCTTATGTCTGTTGCAGAGGTCTGTGATCTGTCTGTGCTGCCAATTGGCCAACGGAGACATCAATTTTAGGGGCCCATTTTGGGCTCTCACTCCCCTCTCCCCTTTGCACCTGTTGTTTGTAGCCTGAGCCATGTGCCAGGCTGCCCAGAAAAACATTTTAAAAATCATAAAACAATTTTTTTCCCTTTTTAAGTTATTATTTTTTATGTTATAAAAACATAAACGAATTGCACACCCCTACTCCATGGAGCATTTCCCCTACTCCACATGCATTCCTGTTGAAGTGTATGGGCCTGATCCCAGGGACATAGCTACAAATGGGGCAAGTAAGGCCACTGCCCGGGCCCAGGCTTTCAGGGGGCCCCAGTAGGGCCAGCCCCGTTGGGACATCAAAATGTCATAAGAATTATAGAGCTGGAAGTGACCACGAATGTCATCTAGTCCAGTTTGCACCAACACAGGATTCACCATACTGAAACTACCCACACAAGAAAATCCATCCAACAAGAAACAGAAGCTATTAGAAAATCTCCCACAATCGGAAACCAGAATCAACCAGAGCACACCAGTGCCTGAAATAACAGGGAACAATTTATAAAAAGAAGGATCGAGGTGTTCTAAACAATTGAGCCATACACATGCTGCAGGGGAAGGCAAAAACCGATCAGAGTCAACTATCAATCTGCCCCCAGGAAAAATTCCTTCCCAACCCCAAATATGGCGATAAGTTAAACCCTGAGCATGCGTGCAGGTCCACTAGCCAGGCACCTGAAATATAATTATAGAACCCAGGCATCAGAATGCCCCATCAGCCCCACCTCTGGTTGTGAACAACTTTGATCCTCTGGAAAGAAAGGAAAAAACAAAACAACAACAACAACATGTATTCCGGGTGGAAAAAGATATTTCCTCCTATAATATCAAATGGAAAACTCCTTGCAAGTTACATGTCCTACATGTATCTAATTCTGTTTTGAAACTATTCAGGTTCTTTGCTCCCACAACTTCTCTTCATTGCTCTGATGGTTAAAAACCTTCTCATTTCCAGCCTAAATTATTTATAACTAGCTTGTTTTCATTAGTTCTTGTACCCGTGCACCTTTAGTTTGAACAAATCTTCCCTTTCCATTGTATTATGTCTCTTGATATATTTGTACAACGTGATCCTATCTCCTCTCAGCCTTCTTTTCGTTAGGCTAAATAAGCCAAGGTCTTTTAGCCTCATCCCATAAAATAGGTTCCCCATTCCTCTGATCATCCTGGTAGCGCTTCGTTGCACTTGTTGCAGTTTAAATTCATCCTCCTTGAACATCGGTGACCTGAACTGAATGTAGTATTCCAGATGCGGTCAGGGCCGGACTTACTGCAGGGGGATCAGGGTGGCTGCCCTGGGCCCTGCACCCCGGGGGCCCCCACATCCAGCTTGTCTTGCTTGCTCCATTGTGGAAGCAGAAGTACTTCCCTTGCTGCAGCACAGGAGCCGGAAGTAAGTGGCAGTTGTGCATGGCTGCGCCACAAGGCAGTGCAGCCTTGGGCTTGCTCGGTGCAACCTGGACAGGGATGAGGGGGAATGAACTACCGTCCACCCATGTCTGCTGCTGCCACACTGTGACTGTTTCAAAGTCCCTGTGTCACTGCACATGTGCACACGCTGGAGCTGCCATGTTTCCTAGTCTGGCATGCTGGGAAATGTAGTCCCAGCATGCCAGACTAGACAACTGGAATGCACAGCATGGGGCCTTTAACAGTGGTAACAGCAGCAGGCGAGCTGGCCGAGGAACCGGAAGCAGTTCCTTCCCTTCCCCACCACCCCCTTCGTCTGTCTATCTGTGAGAGATGCGTGTATGAGAATGTGTGTGTCTGTCTGTCTGTGACAGAGAGGCGAGTGTCTGTGTGCGAGACAGGTGAGTCTCTGAGAGAGAAAGTGTGTGTGTATGACAGAATCTGTGTGTGTGTGTGTGTGTGTGAGAGAGAGAGAGAGAGAGAGCGAGAGAGAGAGAGCAGGTGTATTTGTGAGGGGTGTGTGTGAGAGAGTGTCTGTGTGCGTGTGTGTGAGAGAGAGAAGTGAGTGTGTGTGTCTATCCATGTGAGAGAGAGAGAGGTGTTATGACACGGACCCACTCCATGAGTGAATATTGGGGGCTGGTACCCCAATATCCAAACGACCACTTAAATTTAGGGGGAATTAGCCAAATTTATTCAAGTAAAAGAAAGGATCTGCACATGTCCACTGGGATCAGTCAGAGGACGTGACGCACTGCCAGCTGAATTTCCCTCCCACACCCCAACACAGAAGGGGGATACTCTGATAAAAACGAGGGAGTTTTATTGACAAAGAACCAAGTATAATACATAACCAATTCACCCACAGGCCAATTAGGATGCTACAAGTAATTTTCTATACCCTCCCCCCAAGCACAGTTGATATACATACACAATAATTCACAGAGAAAAACCCTCCGGTCTGGTTACCCTGGTGTAAGTGGACATTGCGGGAGGGAGGGGGAAAGGGGGGAAATAACCAATATTATCTATCCAGTCCTGTTGGAAAGGGACAGGTGACGCTATAGATCCAGCGGCGTTAAGGGGGAGGGGGAAGAAGCTGGACAGACATGAGGGGGTGTGGGTCTGAGAGAGATCCTTGAGGCAAGCACGCACAGAGTAACCTGCTTGTGTATGCGTTCAAGAATAACCCAACTTTCTCATGGGGGCAAGGGCAGTTATAGGGTCGTGAGAGGCAGGACAGGAGGGCTTGCACATCAGGGGTCCCAAAGGAATCTTGCACAAAAGGGATCCCAGAGGTGCTCAGGAATGCTAGGGCTGAAAAAGAAACCCTTGCATGATGTTTTGGGGAGAATAGAGCTTTAAAGAATTTCAATGGGAGGCATGGCCGGATGAACAAGAGGGCAAAAGGGAGTTTCTATAGACAGGGGAAGAAGGCTATCCTTAAAAAAACAGGTGTGGAGCTATCCGACTAAGATTGATCTATTGCTTGCTCAGAGTTTTAGGCGGCCATGGAGGACTCATCTCAAAAGAGGGAAGCTACCTGTTTTTGACTGCTCCATTGTTTACCCAGGAACCTCCCTTGTTCCATTCTCTTATCCCTTCCGACCAGATCGGTTTTGCATGGGGCTTTTTTTTCTTTTTCCTTTTCCTCCTTCTGTTCCCCTGCACCCTTTGACCTGTGTCTTGTGGGGTGCTACCAAGGGGAGGGGGGAATGGTGGTAGGTGAGTGTGTTCATGAGAGAGAGAGAGAGAGAGAGAGAGACCGGGCTCTCCTGGCATTGCGGCGTGCCCAGATGACGTTGTCTCTGCATCCCAGACTTCATTGCCATTGAGTCTGCCCACCACGCTGGTCACCCCCGCTGCAGTGTTCCCAGATCTAGAACCTTCAATCCATGAGGTCATCCTATTCATTCTGTATAATTTGTTTATCTTCTTCTGTATTGGCAATTCCACCAACTTAGTATCATAAGCAAATTTCATTAGCGCACCCCCACTACCATCACCAGTCAGTTACAACTATATTAAAGGTGGGTCCAGAGAGAGAGAGAGAGAGAGAGGTGAGCATCTGTGAGTGAGAGTGTGTGTGAGAGGGGGTACTCCCTCTCCTCCCCCTCCACGCCCTCTCTCCAATGGCTGTCCCTTCCCCCTACCTCTCCCCATGGCTGCCTCCTCTCCCTCATGGCTTCTGGAGGGAGGAGGGAGTCACCACCCAATCCAAGGAAAGACCCACCAGAATGTTCCTGCTCTCCCCTCCTGCCTAGCAGCCTAAGCCTGCCTCTGACTGACCACCAGCCCTCCTAGAAGACCCAGGCCCAGCAGCATCTAAGGTAAAGGGCAACTCAGCCAAGAAAATAGCTTTCCCCCACTTCTCCCGATCTGAACTTGCATCAGAAGTCCAGGAACGGAGGATACGTTGAGAATATTTTCCAGAGTCACTCTAACTTCCCAATATGCCCCTGGGTGCACTAAGCAACTAGCTGCACCTGCAGTCCAGTGTTCCCTGAGGAAAGGGGAGTTGTGTGAGGGCAGGGTCCAAGTCTAAGGCAAGGTGGGGGGCAGAGGATCAGAGAGACTGGGTAGAGTAGGGAGCATGGGGGTGTGGGCAGGAGATCTGGAGTGTCTGTGTGTGAGTTCTTTGTGAGGACTGGGTCAGGAGGCTGGAGGCATCTGAAGGCCGGGTCTGTGGGGGCAAGGAGGCTGGATACTTCATATTCATGTTCGCCTGGAAGGCTTGGGTGATCTCTGTAATAAGTAAGTAATTTATTTTATTTGGCTCTGGCTTTTGCCATGTCCAATATAAAACAAAAACACATGTCTGTAATCATGTGTGAGTGACTATATCACACCTCTGTATATCGTACCCTGACTAGACTATCTCCTCCTCTGTTGTTTCCAAATGATGAGGTCCATCCTAGCTGATAACTCAAATGCTTATTATTAATCCTTAAATGCATAACCTTGCACCTTTATGCTATTAAATTTCCTTCTATTTCCAACACCTGTGAAGGGAGTGAGCAGGGGGTAAGGCTCATCTCGTGAGATCTAGGGAATGTCCTGGCCCTTGCTAGGATGGGTAGGCACTCTGTTACTCTGGGTACAGGTCCCCAGGGTACCAGGAACAATCTTTCCTTGGCTCCACTGGACCTGCACCCCTCAAAAACTTTGACTCCTCCCCCCAGTCTTATGCCCTCCTGTATCCTGGCTATACCAGGGGTCCCTCCAGGTTAACCCCATTACCTTGCTTGTGGTTCAGGACACCTCAAGACCCTGTACTGCGACTCTGTGAAATGTAAGAGGAGCAACCCCGCAGGATTCCAGACAGCCAGGTTCTCCATTCTGTGAGGGGCCTCCCTGTACCAGGTGACCAGCCCCCCTTTATCCTCTTCCCATCCTGACGTTGGGCCTGGGCCCACCCTTGCAGCCCGGGCTCTCCTGGCACTGTGGCGTGCCCAGATGACGTCTCTGCATCCCAGACTTCTTTGCCATTGAGTCTGCCCACCACGCTGGTCACTCCTGCTGCAGCGTTCCCAGATCTAGAACCTTCAATCCATGAGGTCATCCTATTCATTCTGTATAATTTTTTTATCTTCCTCTGTATTGGCAATTCCACCAACTTGGTATCATCAGCAACTTTCATTAGCGCTCACTCACTACCATCACCAGTAAGCTACAACTATATTAAATAAGATAGGTCCCAAGACAGATCCTTGAGGAACTCCACTAGCAACCTCTCTCAAGATAGGAAATCCACCTCTCAGCACAACCTTGTGCTTTCTTCCAGGTAACCAACTCCTTACCCACCTATGTTTTTATTAATTCCAATCTTCTCCAGATTATGTAGCAGTTTACCATGCAGCACGGTTTCAAATGCTTTGCTAACAACCACATACATTAAATCTATTGCATTCCCCCTATCCAAAAACCCAGTTATCTTTTAAAAAGAAGATATGATTGGTCTGGATGACCTGCCCTAGTCTGGAAGACCGGCTTCCCTTTTTCAAAATGGCAGCGATGCTGCCAGTGCCATTTTGGGAAAGGACTGCACATGCGCAGAATGGTCTGGCATCCATCTTGTGCATGTGTGGTGGGTTTTAAAATATTTTTGAGATTCTCATCAGATCTTCTCATGAGATTCTCTCCCATTAGTGAGATCTTCTCAAAATCTCGCTAAGGGTTCTCAATTCTCACAAGAATCATTTTCTCATTTCAGTCCTACACAAAATCTTCCTGTAACTCCTCACAGTCCACCATGGTGTTAACTATCTTGAATTACTTTGTGTCATCTGCAAATTTGATCACCTCGGTCTTTACTCCCTTTTCCAGGTCATTAATGAATATATTAAACAACACAGAGCCTGGCATCCCATTATTTACTTCTCCCCATTGTGAAAATGGAAACTGACAATTTAGTTCTGCCTTTTGTTTCTTATCCTTTGACTAGTTGCTAATACACAACTGAAAACTGCCTAGTATCCCATGATTACTTAATTAGTTTCCTCAAGAGTCTCTCATGAGGGAACTTACCAAATGCTTTCTGAAAACCCAGATATACTATATCGGCCAGTTCAAACAATTGCAGTAGATTTATGAGGCATAACTTCCCTTTGTGAAAATCATGTTGGCTCTTCCCCATTATGTCATGTTTATCTATACCAGATAATTCTTTTCTTCACAATGGTCTCCAATCCACCATTTTGCCCAGCACTGACACCAAGCTCACCGTCTGTAGTTTCCAGGGTTACCTCTGGAGCCTTTCTTAAGAATTGACGTTACATTCACTACCCTCCAGTTGTCGACACACCTCCCATTAAAACACAGAGACATTAATTGGATTTTAAACAGGCCGCACTCTTTATTATAAACAATCATCAGGCCGGTGGGTATTTGCACTGAGCAATTGGGTCCAGTATGCTAGCTAATTATCAACTATATTAACTCAGGCACTGTTCTGGATGTGCCTTCCAGTGTCAGTGCCCATTAACTTCAAACTTCACCCCTTCGACAGGTCACTAGCCGTGGCCGAAGGGGGCAAGCCACTCTGGGCCAGAGTAAGGTGCTACCGTGCCCACAAGGTTGAGGACTGTGCCTGTCCTTACTCACCTTGTGAAGACACCCCTCCCGGGGACATGACCCCAGTACATGCTGTGCCCGGCATTGCCTGGGTATCACCTCCCCATCTCTTAAGGAGATTACTCTCTAAATTTCCTATAGCCTTACCTATTTATCCTACTATCGCATACTGGACCTCTGCCACAAAAGGGGTAGTCGTTAGACAAACTACCCCGACACCCACCGCCGAACACCAAGTAAGGACTCCAAGTGTCCAGTTAAAATAGACAAATACAACTCGTTTCCCATAGGGGATAACTGCACCCCATCCACTAGATACAGTTCAGGCCTCGTGTGCACAATGCCAGGATGCCGGTTCGTGGTACCTCCCAATCCTAACCATTTTTCTATTTCCGTATTAACATTCTTCCTAGTCCTATCAACTTTTCCAGGAGCTCTTGCCCCTCCCCATTTTATCCTAGGTATTAAACTAGTCCACACCAACTGAACCTGTGGGAACCATTTGCTAACCATTAACAAATCTCTCTTAATACTTATTATTAAGTTCACCCCTTTTCTGGCAGGTATATCATTTTTGCCCAGATGAATGACTACTATATGTGGTGCTGGCTTGTCCCCCATTCTTCGCAATGTAGGCAGCAACTGATGCCACCGCATCCCACTCCTTCTGAACCACAAGATCCTAGCCCGTTCAGCCAAACCCAACTGGACACCCCCGGGGCTGTTTGCGGCCGCACTGCTCGCCCAATGCACCAGGCTGTGGCCCTTCAATCCATACTACTCTTCTGTTATCCATGGAGGTACCGCGCCATGGAAAATAAACCATTTTTTAGTATGTGGCTGGCCTGACATACTTCTTATAGGCGCTTGATAGCCATCTACCCACTGCCTTAATTGCCTCCTCCTTTAAACCAGTGGCTGCAGCTGTTGTAGCGTCTCCAATCTGAAAAGAGTAGGATCCAAATTCGCCCTGTGAGAGCCCAATGCGCCCTAAGGCCATTCTTAACACTGCAGAAAATTGGTGACAAATCAACGGAGGCCGTCCCATATGTAGAAACAGCCTTCCTGGAAGGTGCAGATGTATGCTCATGTATTTCTCCATCTGCACAACCAGACAAATAACATCAACCCATCATTCAACTTGAGGTCATCTACCCCCATTGCACATCCGCTGTTATCTCTACCTGATAGGGCCGTGAACTCGCTGATCCTGAAGGCTCCAAAAAACGTTATTACATAGGCTGTGGCGAACAGTTGTGCTTCATAACTATCTCTACATACTCGCGAGACATAACTATCTCTACATACTCGCGAGAGAACCCCCACCAACTGTTGCAATATGGGGGTAGTGATAGGTGCCCTAACCAAACCAGAGGGAGGTGGAACCCTGGCCCAGCTTTCTAACATATGTTTTAAATAAAATCCCTTGTCTGGGGAGGGGTAACCCATAAGTTTACTTACAAAGGAGAGGGTGTGATCTTGCCTGCCATCGTACCAACCACCAAACCATTTTGTTTCATTGCCATGGCAAACTGAAGCACTTCAGCTTCCGCTATGGGAAAAACCCTGGCTCCACCCCTTCTCTGACCTAAACTGCTGAAATTCACGGAAAGCCCTACCGTATGCTGCCTGCATTCTCGGAGCAAGAGATCCCTGAACGATGGTATGCAAGTCTAAAACCCAAGGCTTGACACCCTAGGCAGCAGAGGGTCTGGGATGTCCCTGGCCTCTGGTGCCAATTCTCGAAAATGGCCCATCTGGAACCGAGAAAGGGCATCCGCTATGCCATTGTCAATACCAGGGACATGCTCAGCCGTGAATAAGATGTTATTTCTTAAACATGCTGCTACCAGTGTCCTAACCAGAGCCATCACTTGGGAAGATCGCGAGGTCAGGGAGATCACCACATGTACTACTGCTAGATTGTCACACCAGAATTTTACAGAGTGATTCGCCAATTGCCCTGCCCACAAACAGGGCCGGCCCAAAGGTTTGAGGGGCCATGTGCCAAGCCTTGCTGCAGGGCCCCAAAGGCTTGCTGGTCTGCTGGCGGCTTTGCCACCGGCGGGTTGGCAGAACCTTATGGCTGGCAGAGTTCTAGGGAGGGGCTTGTCCATTGTAGGTGGAGTCTCCAAAAATCCAGCAACAAAGAGTTTTCAGAGTTAAGATGTGATGGACAGAACATTAGTTTACACTGGGAACTCCTTGCTGCTGAGTAAAACCCTGCCACTTGAAGACTGAGAGAACCCTCCTAATAGCATCTCATCTAGTAAGTGGATGGGACTCCAGTAGGACAACTCGCTCTCTCTCCATCAGTGGTAGTGTCATAGCAGGATAAAAAAATCCTGTTCACATATTTAAAACATACAAAACCTCTGGGCCACAACAAAATAGCTGCATGCTATTAACAATACTGGATCACACAAGCACGTTCATATTTAGTAAAAATAGCATGTGAGGAGCCACTCGAAGAAGAACAGAAGGTTGCTACCTTGTAAATAAGGTCTTTTGAGATGGTTCCGAACATTCTCACAAATACCCACCCTTCCAGCCTCGCATAGAATTTTTTTCTTCTGTTTCTAGAAAGGGTTGGAAGGAACTGTCATTCTGAAGGGGAGCGCACTTTTTATACTACAGGAGCTTGAGACCATCATGTGGATATTATTTGAATAGGGTGAGGGTGAGCATGCACAACCCAGTTGTGAGAATGTTAGATGCCATCTCGAAGAACCTTCTTTACAAGGCTACAACCTTCTGATCACCACATGGGGAGGAGCTGTTTGTAAACAAACAGCTTTATCTGCTGCTGCTGCTGCAGGGTGAGCCTGGCAGCGGAGCCAATGGAGGGGAGGAGGGGGCATGTATCAGCTGTCAGGGGGGACCCAGGGCATGTGGGGGGGAACCAAGCCAGGACAGGTGGCCGTCGGGACTTTGCTACCAATGGGGGTGGGGGGGAAATTTAAGCTGCGGGGGTCCGACTCCATCTCTGGGGTGCGGGGCTCCTCCCTTGGAGGCTGCTGCAGGGCCATGTGCCTGGGCACCAGTGGCACATGCCTTGGGCCGGCCCTACCTACAAAAGGACTGCTATTACTATCGGGAATAGCTCTAAGAAAGTAAGGTCCCTGGTGACTCCAGCCTGGTGCCATTCTTCAGGCCACCGTGCTGCACACCAGCATGTTCTAAAGTATACCCCGAAACCAACACCTCCCACAGAGTCAGATTGAACCTGCAGGTCTGCCTGGAGCAGTAACCGCTCTCTCCAAAAACTAATGCCATTGAACCCCTCTAAGAATTCAAACCACATTCTCAGTTCCTGTCCCATCTCATTTGTCATCCTTATATGATAGTGGGGGGCTAAATCTCCACTCAGCTTGCCATACAAGCGGGACAAAAAGACTATTCCTGGCGCTACTACCCGACATGCAAAATTAAGACTCCCACTAATGACTGCAATGCCGTAACCGTTATCTTGCGAGCCTCAACACATTCCTTGATCTTCTGCCTAAGGGTAACCAACTTCTCCTCTGGTAGTCTCGACACCATGCACTCCATATCTAACTCAATTCCCAGGTACGTTAGCCTGGTTACCGGCCCCTCAGTCTTTTCTGGGGCAAGCAGGACTCCCAGTTCCTGAGCCAATTCCTGGAACACCTGAAGGGCTGAGGCACACTCGACTGATCTCGGTCGACCAAGTATCAAAAAATCGTCAAGCTATTTTGTCACATCGCCCGACCGCATCCTTTGCCTAAATACCCATTCTATCAGGGAGCTTAAGCGCTCAAATTCTGAACATGATATCGAGCACTCCATTGGCATGGCCCAATCATAATAATACTGACCAACAAAGCAGAAACCCAACAGGTGGAAGCTTCTAGGGTGCACCGGTAGCAAGCAAAATGCCAACTTCACATCACACTTTGCCAGCTGTGCACCCCACCCTAGTGCCCTTGCCTTCTCCACCGCTACATCAAATGAGGAGTACTTAATGGTTGTCAACTCCCTGGGAATGGCATCATTTACTGATCTTCCTCTGGGATGGGACAAATGGTGAATCATTCTAAACTCTCCCGCAGTTTTCTTCTGCACCACCCCCAAAGGCGACACTATCATGTCGGCCATTTGGGGGCTGGTCAAATGGGCCTGCCACCCTGCCTGCCTCCACCTCCTTTGAAATTTTATTCCTAACCACATCCTCGAGCCCCACTACAGATTTCAAATTACGTGGGACCCGCTGTGCCTGGTCTGGGCCCGCAGGGATCAAAAACCCATATGTAAAGCTTTGCACCACATACTGAACCTTGGTCTGGTCAGGATATCCTACCAATGCTTGCTCCAACCGATCAACTCTGACTGGTGTCGGTCCCCTTTGCTGTTCCCGCCCCGCTAGTGGGGCCCTGCCTGCCTCTACCATTACCATCCCCTTGACCATATCTCCCTTTTCCGCTCTTCTGTCTTGTTCGAAAACAAGTACTTTCGGGATGATTCCCCCAACAGCCGAAACCGACTCGACGATCTATTACATCTGCCCACCTTATTATAAACATTTATATAGCACCAGTCATGAGCTTGGTGCTGTACAGAAACATACAAGAGACGCGGTCCCTGCCTGTGGCTTACAGTCTAAAAGACAGGGAGGGGGGACAGTGGGAGAGACAGGGGAGAAGACAAACAAACATTCAAGCGAATGCGAAGTCTCAGGTGCGTGTCCATGGCTTGGTTATAGTGGTGGGACCCCGGGCCCATTACCGGTTACCGGATTTACCGGTTACCGGTTCTACGAAAACCGGATTCCCGGATTAAATCCGGTAACCGGTACCGGTTTTATTTCATTGGTTTCAATGGGGCGCTGTGTCCCCATTGAAACCAATGAAAT
>QEPC01008833.1:1478153-1493399 GCA_003113815.1 Sphenodon punctatus
AAGTAGATCATTGGTGATCTTGGCCAGGGCAGTTTCGGTAGAGTGGAGTGGGCGGAAGCTGGATTGGAGAGGGTCCAGGGAGGAGTTGGCAGAGAGGAGGTCCAGGCAGTGGGAGTAGATAACACATTCCAGGAGCTTTGAGGCAAAGGGAAGGAGGGAGACTGGCCGGTAACTAGAGGGGTCAGATGGGTCTAGGGTGGGCTTTTTGAGGATGGGGGAGACAGTGGCATGCTTAAAGGCAGAGGGGAAGGAGCCTGTGGAAAGGGAGAGATTGATGACGTGTAGAAGCCGGGGGGGGACAGTGGGAGTAATAGAGGTCAGGAGGCAGGAGGGGATGGGGTCGAGGGAGCAGGTGGAGGGGTTGGATGAAGAGAGCAGAGCGGAGATTTCCTCGAGAGAGAGGCAGGAGGGAAGGATGTGAGGAGAGAGGGGGAGGGGGAGGTACGGGAGCAGGAGGAGGAGGTGGGTGGGAGGCAATGTCCTGACGGATCTTGTCAATCTTGAGGTGAAGAATGATGCAAGATCCTGAGCAGCAAGGGAAGAGGGCAGAGGAGGGCAGGGGGGGAGGGAGTAGAAAGTAGAGAAGAGGCGATGAGGGTCGAAAGAGAAAGATACGATCCTGGAGGCATAATAGCGTTGTCTAACTAGGGAGATAGCCGAGGAGAGGGAGAATTTGTAGTGGAGGAAGTCAGGGAGGGAGCGGGATTTGCACCAGAGGCATTTGGCAGCCTGGGTGTAGGAGCGGAGTAGCGGATGTTAGGGGTGAGCCAGGGGTGGGGGTTTTGGGGACAGACGGGGCGGGAAGAGAGGGGGGCAAGAAAGTCAAGAGTTATACTTCCAACATGGGCCTGGTCCCCCTTTTGTCCCCCGCCTAAACTCTCCACGATATGGCTTGTTAGCCGGTGCCACTCCTCCCCGTACTAAGGTATGTCTGCTATCCGAACGGGGGGCACTCATCGCGTCGATCATGCTCTCTAACCATATGTCAGGAGCATGAATGTTCCACCGCAAACCAGGGGTGGTCACTGCTCTGTGACGAAAAGCTTCGTTGTATCACAACCATGATCTAGGGGGTTCCGTACCGTAAGTTCTTCTCACTATGTCGGCGTATTTGTGTAATTCCAAACCCCGCCCCAGGTAGGCCGGCATCATGACCCCCATCTACACCTCAAAAGCAGCCGTTCAGTTCGCCCAATTCCTGTCTGCCTTTGGGTGCCTAAACTTTTCCTTCTCCTTGCCATCCTCCACCTCAGTGTGGTCCACTATCAGGTCACTGAAGAGGGAGGGCGAACAAGTCAACATACTCCCCCCCCACCTCCCCGCCATATCTTATCCTTGGTGGCCTGGAGGCGATATTGTCCAAACGGTGCCGCTATATCTATACTTGCTCCCCCTGGGGGCGGGCACGTCTCCCCCTGCATTGGCACAGGGGTGACTGGCACGATGGTAGCAACTTCTTGTACCAGTGTCTTCTGCATACTTTGTCCCTCTGTGAGGGGGCCCACTGGTGTCCCCCCTACATTTTTTCCAACCACGGTACCCTGTGAGGAAGGGGTGACAGGCGTGACCATCACCCAAACCCCATTCATCCAAGCTAGTCGGGGTTGATCATGCCCCACCCCGAGGGCCCCCTACCGAGCTACCTGCACTGCTCCTTTGAACATTACCCATGCTCATTTGCTGCCCCACGGTGACCCCGCTAATTGGTGCCCCCGTTGCACCCTCAACCACAACTGCCTGTTGCACCTGTTCCCCTAGTTGGCCCCTCCGGTCCCCCAAGTTACCTGGCACGCTCACAGGCCCCTGTTGATGAGCTGTCCCGACACTGGGATTCGCACCAATGCTGCTTGCTGCCTGCTGATGTCCTGATCCCACAACTCGGACTCCAAAGCACAGATCATCCTCCAAAGTTCTTTGTCACCGCCCCGATCCAACTGGCTCTGCTCCACTTGCCTCCTGCGCTCTGGGGGTGCCTTGCTGCTGTGGAAAGATCCTGAGGCCCCGAGCCCAGCACGCCCGGCCTGCTCGCCCACCACATTGCCTACGAGGTTCCCAGTCTCCCAACTCCCGGTCGGGTGCCCCCCTTGCCAGTGGTTGTCCATCCCTGCACTCCCATTCCATGAGGTACTTCCCCTGGGCTCCCCCCAGCCACTCGAAGGGGGCATGCCCCTCCCCCCGTACAACGCATGCAGTAAGGGGCCTGTTGGCGAATTTACCTCAGTCCTTTTACCCCTCTGCACCACTGGGCCTGGGTCCTCCTCAGGTCCCCCCAGTTCTTCCCTTTGGGGCTCTGCTGTGGGGGGACTCACTACTGGGGTAGGGCCCATGGGACCCTCTCTTGCTTCGGTCCGGTACCGAACCGGGGGGGCAGATCACCCTGTCCCCCCTCGTGGTCTGACCCCCTTGCGGGCATGGCAGGGGCTCCTCACCACCTCCCCTCCCTATCACCTCCTGGGAGTTGGTCTCCTGTGGGTGGCCGACCAGCCCCATTCCACATTCCCAGCCCGCTTGCCCGCAGCGGTCCACGTGGCCTCCCAGTCCCCCACTGCTTTCCCCTTACTCCAGGGCACCTGCCCGCGCCCTCATCCTCACCTCGCACGCTGCAAGACGTGCAAACATCTCCTCCCTTGAGGAGGTGACCCCCATGTCCTCCCTTTCTTCTGCCCCAAGAGCCGTTCTCATAGCCCCGGGCTGCTGCCCTACCTGAGGCCGATCCCCTCCCCGAGATTGCTCTGCCACTTTTTCTTTGCTGTGGCCCTTCACCGCCGCCACCTTTTTTCTTCACTCTCCCCCATGCTGCTCGACCGCCGGGAAAAACCGCCCCTAAAAGGGGCAGACTTCCCTGCCCACATGATGCGCTTTTTTGCGCCTCCAGGGAGGGTTGCCTGGCAACCCTGAACCAAACACGGCGGGTAGCCCTCTACTGAAACTGCCCTGGCCAAGATCACCAATGATCTACTTGTCGCTAAATCGAAGCGCCACTACTCCGTTCTTGTCCTCCTTGACCTCTCTGCTGCCTTTGACACTGTCGACCACTCGCTCCTCTTGGACTCGCTTTACTCTTTGGGCTTCCGTGGCTCTGTCTTTGACTGGTTCTCCTCCTACCTCTCTGACCGCTCCTTTAATGTCTCCCTCCCCGAGTCGACCTCCCCCTCCCTTCCCCTCTCGGTTGGGGTTCCCCAAGGTTCTGTCCTTGGCCCTCTCCTCTTCTCTATCTACACCCTGTCCCTTGGCGAAATTATTGCCTCCCACGGATTCCAATACCATCTCTATGCTGATGACACCCAACTCTATCTCTCTACCCCCTCTCTCTCCTCCTCTATCCGCTCACGCCTCGTCGACTGCCTCTCTGATATCTCCGCCTGGATGTCCCGACGCCAACTCAAACTGAACATGGCCAAGACTGAACTCCTCATTTTTCCTCCATCCCCCTCCTCTCCCTCTGACCTGACCGTCTGCATTGATGGGGTCACCATCCGTCCTGTTCTCCGTGCCCGCAGCTTGGGCTTCATTTTTGACACGCACCTCTCCTTTAAACCTTACATTGACTCTGTGGCCAAATCCTGCCGATTCGCTCTCCTCAACATTGCCCGCATACGCCCCTTTCTATCTATCTCCTCGGCCAAAATCCTTGTTCATGCCATGGTTATCTCTCGCCTCGACTACTGCAACCTCCTCCTTGCTGGCCTCCCTCGCTCCCACCTGTCCCCCCTTGTTGCGATCCAAAACTCTGCCGCCAAGATCATTCACTCTGCCCGTCGCTTCGACCATGTAACGCCTCTCCTCCTCTCCCTTCACTGGCTCCCCCTTCCTGAACGTATCCTGTTCAAACTCCTGGTTTTCACGTTCAAATCGCTCCATGACCAAGCTCCCCCTTACCTCTCGGACCTAATCGCCCTACGCACTCCTGCGCGCGCTCTCCGCTCTTCCTCTGTCCCCTCCCTCGCTCTCCCTCGTTTCTCCTGCTCGCCCAACCGCCTTCGTCCCTTCTCCCTCGCTGCCCCGCATGCCTGGAACTCCCTCCCTGCCGACATCCGCCTTGCCTCCTCCCTCCGCTCCTTCAAATCCCTCCTCAAGACCCACCTTTTCCATGCTGCCTTTCCCAATGCCCTCTAGTCTTTCCCCTTGCTCTTACTGTCAGCCCTCCTCTGCTGACTGCTGCTACCGACCACCTTGTAACCAAGCCAAGTACACGCACCTGAGACTTCGCATCCGCCTGAATGTTTGTTTGTCTTCTCCCATGTCTCTCCCACTGTCCCCTCTCCTTGTCTCCCCCTCCTTGTCTTTTAGATTGTAAGCCACAGGCAGGGACCGCATCTGATTGTATGTTCTGTACAGCGCCAGGTTGCAACTGGCGCTATATAAATGTTTAATAATAATAATAATAATAGCGGGCCACCCCTGCAGCTGTACCCTCTCTGCTCCCCAGGAGGGGTGCTACAAATGGCCCATCGCCGCCATTTTGCAGCGAAGGGGACTTCTCAGGTACAGAAGCAGATTTTAGTTATAGGTTACAAATTATCAGTAGTAGTTCTGCAACTTTATATTTGAGTTCCTTCAGAACTCCTAGGTGGATACCATCAGGTCCTGGTGTGTTGTTACTATTTAGTTTGTCAATTCACTCTAGAACCTCTTCTAGAGTCACATTGATTTGTGACAGTTTCTCAGATTCACATCGCCTACAAGGAATAGTTCCAGTGTGGGTATCTCTCCAACATCCTCTGTAGTGAAGACTAAAACAAATAACTCATTTAGCTTCTCTGCAATTGCCTTGTCATCCTTGAGCATGCCTTTCACCCCCTGGTCATTTAATGGTCCAGCTGAGTCTCTAGAAGACTTCTTGCTTCGGATATACCTGAAAAAAGGTTTTATTATTAGTTTTTGCATGTTCAGCAAGTCGCTGTTGAAATTCCCATTTGGCCTGTTTTATTAACATTTTACTTCTAATTTGCCATTGCTTGTGCTCTTCCCTATTTTCCTCATTAGGACTAGCTTTCCATTTTTTAAAGGATACCTTTTAGCTATAATGGCCTCCTTTACCTCACTGTTTAGCTATGCTGGCATACGTTTGGTCCTCTTGCTACCTTTTTTTATTTGTGGAATACATTTAAACTGGGCCTCCAAGACTGTTTTTTTTAAATGGTTTCCATGCCTCTTGCAGACATTAAATCCTCACAACTGCTCCTTTTTAGTTTCCCTCTAATTAGTTTCTTCATTTTTGCATTGTTCCCCATTTTAAAGTTAAACATTACCATGGTAGTTTTATTTGGCATTCTTCTCCCTATAAGCATGTTGAATTTTATTATATTATGTGCAGCAGCTGCACCACCCTTACCCCTTGAACCAAGTCCTGCACTCCACTTAGGACTAGATCCAAAGTCGCTTCTCCTTTTGTAGGATCCAGGACCAGTTGCTTCAAGAACCAGTCATTTATGGTGTCTAGAAATTTTAACTCCACATCATGGCCCAAGGTGACAGTCACCCAGTCAATATTAGGGTAGTTGAAGTCACCCATTATTATTGTGTTTCCAACTTTAGTAGCCTGCCTAATCTCCCCTAGCATTCATAGTACAGTCCCACTGCTATACACTTTCCCGTTAAGCATGTAATTATCTGGAATCATAGAGATTCCAAAGTACAGTTTGTTTCCTTTAAAATTATAATCCTGCTCAACTCAATGCTGTCTTTATCGTATAGGAACACTCCAATACCAGCTCTATAATTCTGTCATTTCAATATATTTTATATCCCACTATTAGTGTCCCATTGATTATCCTCATCCCACCAAGTCTCAGAGATGCCTATTATGTTAATATCTTCATTTAGTGCCAAACACTCTCATTCTTCTATCTTACTTTTTAGACTTAAGTATATAGACACTTAAACATATCCTTTTTATTCTTAGTCTGCCCCTTATTAGTGTAACTTCCTCAGTTTATATGGAATCATTTAAATTTGTCCCTGCACCAGTTCCCAACTGAGCTCTTCCAGCTTCTATCCTTCCTTTCCACTTTCCTGAGATACCCAATATCTCTTTTACCAATATCATTCCCAAGGCATGCCTAAGGCCAAACCACTTGCTCACCAGCACCTGTCAGCTTTTCCCCAGACTTTAGTTTTAAAACTCCTCTACAACCTTTATACATTTTAGCAGCAGCAATCTGGTTCCATTTTGGTTAAGGTGCAGCCCATAGTTACCTGGGTCATTTTTACTCCCTTTCTTAAATATAGGTATGTGGGGCTGCCCTTGATGACTGTTCAGAAGCTGCAGCTGGTGCAGAATGCAGTGCCTCACCTCCTTTTGGAGGCAAGATGCCGGGAGCACATTACACTGGTGCTCTGAAGTCTACACTGACTCCCTATAGCTTTTCTGGGCACAATTCAAGGTGCTGGTTTTGATCGTTAAAGCCCTAAACATTCTGGGTCCCACATATCTGAAAGACTGTCAGTCCTTCCATGCCCCATTGTGGCCCCTGCAATTGGCTGGGAGCACCTCCCTGTAGGTACTGTCTGTTAGCCTTGTTCAGACAACAAGGGTTCAGAGGGAGGCGCTCTCGGTTGCTGCCCAGTGCTATGGAACTTCCTTCCCCAAAAGGTTCGCATGAGCATCTTCTGGAGGCAGTGTAAGGGCGCATTCAGATGTGCGCTTAATTCGCACAGCAGCGGCGGTGGCATCATGCAATTTAAAGCAACGTGCACTTCTGGGTTGGTGTGAATGCACCAATTCAGCATAATGCGAACTGTCGGAGTGCGGTTTTAAAAGCTGCTCGGAGCAGCTTTTAAAACCGCACTCCAACAGTTCGCATTACGCTGAATTGTGCGCACTAGGTGCAGTCACACCAACCTGGAAGTGCGCGTTGCTTTAAATCTCACGATGCTGCCGCCGCTGCTGTGCGAATTAAGCGCACATCTGAATGCAGCCTAAGACTTTATTTGAAAAGACATTTAAATTTAAATAAATAAGCAGTTGTTATTCCCCATTTATTAGGTACCACCCGTATATTAACAGATTTGTTAAATGCCATTGCCAATAGACCTGCAGTTCTATGTGCCAGCTCTTTCAATATTCTTGTAGATTATATCTAGTCCTTCTGATATGAATACATTGATTGAGTGCTTTGAGTGCTTTGCATCTTGTTTTATCTCTGATGGAGCCATCTGTATCTTGCTCAGTGAGCCAGGAGCCAGTGCCATGTCTGTCAGTGGCTGCCACCCCACCCTCAGTGCCCCACCTTTCCATTCTGCCCCCCACACCTCGCCTTCCCTACCCCAGCACCCCCCAAACCCCAGTCTGCTCCAGTGCCTCTCTCCCCTCCCCCACCACCAGGGCTGGCACAAGGATATTTACTGCCCTAGGTGGCCTCAGGCAGCCGCCACCCCTACCCCCACCATGAAGAAGAAGAAGCAGCAAGAGCTGGAGGGGGGCAGGAGAAACATCCCTCAACTTGCCACCCTAGGGGTAGGGGACAGGAAATGGTGGATTTGAGGTAGGTGGGTTAGCTGCATATCTCCACCAGCTCCTTTGCGTCTAATCCTACCTATGTTTCCAGTGTCAAAAGGCGAGATTTCTGGGGAAGGTTTAAGCTCCAACACCTCTTTCTTTTATAAATTAACTACTGTGAGGGTCACACCTTTAAAAATGACTTAAGCACCCAAGTTGCTAAAAGTTGTTATAAAATCTGACCATGAGTTCCTCTCACTCCCATTGGAAAGTCCTGAGCACCTTGCAGCATGAGGCCTGTGCAGCAGACTAGGATCAGAGGCAGCCCAAGTTTCTGTTTGGCTTGGGAAGTGGTTCCAATTCTGGCCTGGCCAATGTGATGCATCACGTCTGTAACAAGTGTATGCAAGCTGGCTGCAGAGCTGCATGAGACATAGGCATGTAGGGAGAATTCACAGCGGCCTCTCTTTCCTTCTCCACTGCAGTTTGTAAATACACAGTTCATGAAAGGTGCGTGTCCAAAGAGATCGCCCCCTGCATCAGCACCTATGTGAAATCCAAGAGAACTACAAATGTAAGTAAGCCATGGAATGCGCTGACTCCAGTGAATGCTAGGGCAGTGCGTTATTGTGGGGAGAAGGGAGGGGATGTTCTCACCACTATGATGAGGGAGAACGGAGATCCTGCTAACACATCCTGAGGGCTAGCAATGGCAGCCTTTGGCGCCACAGGAGCATATGCTAGTCAAATGATGCACAGCTCCCGTCTCACGGGAAGTAGTAGTTGTTCTTTTATTCAACTAGCTGCACGGGCCATGTCACAACAGGAATATACATAATAAAAATACAAAATATTAGAAAAATTAAAACTGTTAAAATATACAATGCTAACGTGCTAACCACAAAGGCTCCAAAATAAAAAAGAATCCTCCCAGGATACAGGCTTACTTCTGGGTAATTCTAGCCCTCCGAACCCTTATCTTTAATGCTGTAACCACAAAGGACGCTACCACACTGGTCAACTGGTCTCTAGTGTCCAACAGCAGAAAAATCAAAAGCTGCCTGGGGAGCTTTTCCCATCTCATGGGAAAGGCAGAAGTGCGGCTCTCCCACCGATAAGGTTGCACATCAGACAGGGTAGTGAATCCTACCCTGTCCGATGTGCGAGCTGCGCTTCTGCCTTCCCCATG
This sequence comes from Sphenodon punctatus, assembly GCA_003113815.1. Lineage (NCBI taxonomy): Eukaryota > Metazoa > Chordata > Lepidosauria > Sphenodontia > Sphenodontidae > Sphenodon > Sphenodon punctatus. Next base: position 1,486,784 of record QEPC01008833.1, read on the forward strand.
AGATGGGAGCTGCGCATCATTTGACTAGCGCATGCTCCGGGGCACCAAAGGCTGTGCAAGGAGTCTTGTGGGAAAGCAGCTGAAAAGCTCCCCTCCAATCCAGCAAAGGGCCAACGACCAGTCCAAAGGAGTACTAGAGTCAGCGAGTGCATAGGCAGGTCAGTTGCCAGTGGCCACTCCAGATCCCCAAACTCAGAGTAAAGCCGTCTTTCCCCAGCAGAGGATGCTAAGGGCCTCTGTCTGTATTGGGGGATGTTGCCTTGCTCCCAAACAAATTGAGCTCAAGAGTAGATCTGTATAGCAGCTGTTTTGGAGAGTGCAGCAATTGCTGGAGTTGAGCATACCTGTATTCAGCAAGCTTACAGAGCAGGTCTCTAAAGGCAAAGGAATTGACCCCTAGCAATCCGCCACATTGCCCAGTCCTCTGATCATCCCAGGCTTGCCCTTTGGGTAAACTGATGCACACACAGAGGATGAATCCTGTTCCTTCTCCTCTCCCGTTACCACTGAGCCTCTGAGTTGCCACCCCAGCCTTGATTCTGAGTCTCCCTGTCTCCTCTACTTTCAGGTTATGCAGCACACGTGGATCGAGGGGAATTCCCCAGTTAAGTGTGACCGATGCCACAAAAGCATCAAATGCTACCAGGGCATTACTGGGCTACACTGTGTATGGTGCCAAATCACAGTGAGTACTTGAAGAGGACCGTGTGCATTGCATGGCATTACCAGGGATGTCAGAGAGCTAAAATGCTCAGGCCAATGGGATTTATTTATTTATTTATTTTCAACATTTATATCCCGCCTCTCCAGCCTAGGCATCTCGAGGCTGCTTACAAAAATTAAAATATACGTAAAATATATATAATACATAAAAGGGAAGCATAAAAAATAATAAAACCCCACCCTCCCCCACCTCCCTCACCAAAGGCCTGGCGGAACAGCCAGGTCTTGCACCGTCACCAAAATGAGGCAAGGTCCAGGGCCACCTGGGATTCGAAGCCTTTCTCCCTGGGTTAGCAATTCAAGTGTCTAATGTAATCCCATATCAGTATTATGTATAGTAACCTGTGGTCTGATGGACAAAGAGTTTGTCTTCATCCTGTTCCTGGTGCTCAAGTGCCCACATCACATAATTGGCCATAACAATGAGCATTGCTGGTGGTCTCCACTGAGTAGCTGGTCGCTGAGTAGCCATGAAAAATTAGTAACCCTTCACCCCTCTCCCCACGCTGGTTAGGGTTCAGGCCCAGAGAAGCTTGTACTGCCAATGCCCTTAGAGCATCTGCTCAGGCTTCTGTATGCTGTGCTGTCCCAGGGGGATAAAGGAAATGTGCACAGTAGTGCCAGCTCTCTGGAAGATCTGAAAGGGAGGACTAGCATGCATGGCAAGTCCCATGACTTTCGTGGTCTGATGCGTCAGTTCTCTACCATAGCAAAGAGCCGTTGGCTTTTCAAGAGCTGTATGGGGGTGGGAGCATGCAGCACTCTGGTTGATTTGTGCTGCTGGACACATCCTTGTTCTTTGTGTGCTCTGGAAGCAGGCTGGCATGCCCTAGCTCAGATGGGTGGGTGGGTGTATCACACACCAGTGTTGTATAGAGCTCACACTATCATGAAGAAGGAGGGGTGCTCCTGGGCATGCTTTTGACAGCAAGTAGGCATGGAAGCATGGTAGCTGCTGGCTTGGGGTGTATAGGGTTATAAACAGCCAGTGTGGTGTAGTAGATAAGGTGCTGGACTTGGACCTAGGAGGCCAGTGTTTGAATCCTGGCCTAGCCATTAAGTCACTGGCCTTGGGCAAGTCACAACCTCTCAGCGTCAGTTCCCCATCTGTAATAAATAGGAGTGTGTGTATGTCTGTCTCTCCCTGTCTTCCTTCACCCGTGTCCATCTTAGATTGTAATCCCACTGAACAGGGACCTGTCTCTCTAATAACAACAGCTGTAAAGCTCCAGGTACACTGCTTGTGCTATATAAATGCTTAAAAATAATAATAATAATTTTGGGGTGTTGATATTGATTTTTGCCAGGTTGGCTGCTCTCAACACTAGGATTACTACTAGGGATGTGCAAACACGGTTCGGAAGTTCGGAGTTCGGACCAAACTTGGTCCGTTTGGATGACCGAACCCAAACCCGAACTGACCGAACCGAACCCGATACCGAACTCTGAAACGACCGAACAGTTTGGTCAGTTCGGATCGAGTTCAGATGAGTTCAGGCAGCAAAAATGTGTCACTGGAAGGCAAAACGTGACGGTGGGGGCGGGGGAGTCAGCTGAGAAGCAGACTTCCAGGCACCAGGGGTGGAGAGGCTTGGAGTAGCAGCCAGCCTGCCCAATCACCATCCCTTTTCTCCTCAGACCACTGGCTTCACAGGCTGTGATTGGCCATGAGCTAGGCTGCACAGAGCCAATGGGGCTTGCGGTGAGGTGGGCACATCAAGTAACAAAACTCATTGCCCTCCCTGCTTCCAACACCTTCTGAGCTAGTCACTGTTCCTGACAGCAGACGTTTTCATAAGACTCCCTCTCCCAGCAGTTTGTGTACCTCCCAGCTCCCCAATCCATTGCCATCCTCCTCCTATTTCACCCATCCAACCCATTTACCTCCATATTATAATTTATTTAGATTATATTAGATAGATTTAGGCGTTATTTTTATTTTTTACCTCTCACTGTGTTCTTCCTCCCCCCTCCATTGAATCCTTTCCCTCTCCCTCTATATATTCCATCCCGGATTCCCTTCTCCTGTTTTTGGATTTATTTAGAGTAGGATTATTAGATTGATTTAGGTTTCATTTCAGTTTTGTACCCCTCCCTGTGTTAGATAGATATTATAGTTAGTTACTATAGATAGATACATAGTTATAGGAGTTAGCTTAGTTATATAGATATAGTGTTAGTGTGTAGTTATTCAGTTTTGATATTTTAGAGTATGTTTGTGGGACTAGGCCTTTAGATATAATATTTACTTAATACTTACATAGATTTTAGTATAGTTAATACTATAGTTAGAGTTAGTGTAGATATTAGATTTAAAAAATTGAAATATATATATATATATTTGTGTGCATTTTGGTTGGAAGATATGGAGAAGGGAAGTAGGAGAGGCCAGTCTGCTGCCTGTAAGGCGGTCAATGGGGCACGTGGCAGAGGTGGTGGTAGGAGCCATGCCAGAAGAATGGCAGTATGCTGCAGCAGCAGCAGCAGCAGCCAGAGCCCATCACCATGCCCCAAGCTTTGCAGGCATGATTTTGAGAGACAGGGTTCAGAGGCTCCCAGCAGTGGCACTTGCCTGGGGGTGGTTCGGCGGTGCCTCCTGCCAGCGTCCTCCAGTGCCACGCAGGGCACTGGAAGGCCTGCAGTACATGAGGCTGCAGATGTCTCTGCTGCTGCAGGAGCAGGTGCTGCTTCCAATGTTCCTCCAGGGCCACCAATGTCCCCTATTGTTGAGCTGATCCCCAGCAGCCCAGGGCTGGTGGATCCCACCCTGGCTGCTAGAGGCAGGACCCGATCCCCGGGCAATGGCAGCAGGGAGAGGAGTAGCAGCAGCAGCAGCAGCAGTAGCAGCTCTAGGAGGCACAGGGAGGAGAATGGCAGTAGCATGGTGGGCAGTGAAGACCCAGGGTCCCAATACTCCCCTTCATGGGATATCACAGTGATTGAGGACAGTGAGGCAGAAGAAGACACTAGTCCCGCAGAGGAGACATCTGGAGCTGAGGCAATGGCTGTCCCGCCTCCCAGAGTTGTGTCGCCACCAGGTTCTGCCTCTCCCAGCAGCGCTGGCAGCAGCAGTGCGTCACCCGGGGTGGGCCAGAAGGCGGGGGGGGGGAAATTCTCTGTCTGGGCACATTTCAAGCTGGTGCAGGCGGATGATCCCAGGGAGATGCAGTGCACTGTGTGCAATAAGGTGGTGAAGCATGAGCAGGTTCTCACCAACCTTGGGACAAGTGCCATGGCGAGGCACCTGAAATCATGCCACAGCGCTCTGCTGCTAAGCGGGAAGGCAGGGAAAGTGGATGCCAACGGGTTCCCAACTGCAGCGGCCAGTCGCCCGCCTCCTTCAGCGGGCAAGCGTCCTGCACCAACTGGAGCCTCTAGCAGCGGGAGCAGTATTCCTGCTAGTGGGGAAGAACAGCAGCAGGAGCTTCGCCAGCAGCGTCAGCCCACCATGGAGGAGCTGGGGTGGGGGCAGCTGCCAAGGCCATCGGCAGCTGGAGGGCGGCGTGGATTTCAAGAGAAAGCCAACCGCCTGTTGGATGAAATGATTGCGCTGGATGGGCAGCCTTTCTCCCTTGTAGAGGACATGGGCTTTAAACAGCTGATTGGGTTCCTGGCCCCCCAGTTTAAGCTTCTGTCCCGCACCACCCTGAGTTGGACTGTGGTGCCACAGCTGTACAGGGCTTTGAAAGAGCAGGTGAGGGAGCAGCTGGCAGGGGCTGGGAGTGCCACTGTCCATTTCACCACCAACCTCTGGTCCACCAGGAACGCCCAACATGCCTACCTGGTAGTGATGGTGCACTGGTGGCAGGACCCAGAGGCAGCTTTGGGGAGTGGCAGGAGGGGTCCTGAAGCAGGGTATAGGTGGGCCCTGCTTCAGGCACAAGTAATGGACAACCCCCACACCACTAGGAACATTGAGACAGCCCTGACCACCATGGTGAGGGAGCAGGTCACGCCAGGTGCGCCCTTCACCAAGGGGGGTGTGGTGACGGATAACGCGGCCAATATTCTGAAGGCAGTCCATGACAGGGGCGTCACCAGCATCCCTTGCGCCGCACACACTCTTCACCTGGTGGTCAGGGACGCTCTGGGCTTGGGGGAGAAGGGGATTGGGGCAGGCACCCTTAGTTCCCTGATCAAGCGGGGGAGGAAGCTGACTGGGTTCTTTAACCAAAGCGTGAAGGGCAGCAAGCTCATCCAGGAGGAGCAGGCCGAGCAAGGCTCCCCAGTGCACCAGCTTGTCCAGGATGTCTCCACACAGTGGAATTCCACCTTCCTGATGCTCGAGTGGCTTCTTGAGCAGAAAGCTGCCTTGCATCAGGTTCAACTGGTGACAGACATCAGGACACCTCCAGGGTATGATGGGCGGAATGGAAGATCCTGTCTCACACGGTCTTTGTGTTGAGACCGGTTCTGGCTGTGATGGAGACCATGAGCAGCTCCACCGCCACAGCCAGGTAACCCCTCTAGTCCAGAGTCTCCACAGGAGGCTGGACGAGAGTCTCAGGGGGTGGGATTGTGGCCCCCAGGGCAGGAAGCTGGCTGATGAGGGGCTTGACCTGGCGCGGAAGCTGAAGGCAGGGCTGGGGGCGCATTTTGATGCGCGCCTGCAGCGGGAGGAATATGTCCTGGCCACAATGCTGGACCCCAGGGTCAAGGGCAGCTTGGCATGCCAGACAGCGCTCTATGGCCACTGGTGGACAGGGTTCGGTAGGCAGAGCAGGCTATGCAGCAGAATGCCCCTGGGGATGGTGGGAGTGGGAGCAGCCACCCCTTTCAGCCATCTGGATCTATCCCAGCCCTAGCGGTAGCAGCACCAGCAGCACCCCTATTGCCAGCAGCAGCAGAAGCAGTTCAGCTTATGTGCAGGCCACTCTGGGGAGCATGGGGTCCTCCACAATAGGGCAAGCAGCATGGCTGAGGGCAGTGGTGGAGGTGGTGCCCAGGCAAAGCTACCAGAGGGAGTATGGTGGCACCTCAGCAGCTGTGAAGACCTACCTGGAGGAGGAGCCATGCAGCGATCCCAGCAGCGATCCCTTGGCCTACTGGGGCGGCAAGTCCAACATGTGGCCAACCCTGTCGAAAGTGGCCAAGGGTATACTGTCCTACCCACCAACTAGTGTCACCAGCGAGCAGGTGTTCTCCATGGCGGGGGACATTTGCTCCCCGCACCGCCTGAGACTGGAGGCCAAGTTTGTGGAGCAGTTGTTGTTCACCAAGGTGAACCTTCCACTGCTGGGATTCCCCGAGCTGCCCCTGGACAAGGATTGATGGTGCAGTGGCACACACCATCCCATGCCCGGGGCAGTCTTGGGACGGGGCTCCTCCTCAATCTGGGCTAGGGCTACTGCTACTGAGGTGCTGTCCCTCCCTCCCAATGTCCAGCACCCGCCCTACCCCTCCCTCCCTCGCTCTCTCTCTCTCTCTCTCATACTAGATGACCTTGGCCAGCTTATCTGACTGACCGCATGATGCAGGGTGGCATTTTGGGAAACAAACTAAGTCTGCCAGCCGGCCTATGACTAGACGATCTCGGCCCACCTATCTGACTGGCTTTCTCTCTTGCGCGCTGTATTCTTTGCCAGCCTATCTGACTGCCCTGCCAAGGTCCCAGCCCACCTTCCTGTCTCTCATGCCATGCTGCCTGTCTGCCCGCCCAGGTTGCTGCCAAGCTCAAAGCCTGCCTCAGCCCGCCTGTCTGCCCACCCAGGTTGCCTAGTTCAAAGTCTGCCTCAGCCCGCCTTCCTGCCTCTCATGCCATGCTGCCTGTCTGCCCGCCCAGGTTGCTGCCAAACTCAAAGCCTGCCTCAGCCTGCCTCTCATGCCAAGGTGCCTGTCTGCCCACCCTGTCAACACTGGGTGATGTGTCCCACTTGCCTGGTAATCCTGCTGC
>QEPC01008833.1:1493499-1520058 GCA_003113815.1 Sphenodon punctatus
CAGGGATGCCGAGGTTTAGGAATGGAATCGCGGAGCGGTAACAGCTGATTTCGCATCAGCCCTACCTCAGAGCCCAGCAGGTGTCCGGCGCGGCCTGAAAGGCCCTCCTCCACACCCAGGGTCAGGCTGCGGTGCTCTGTGAGGCAGCCGGGCAGTTCCAGTGGTAGAGGGAGACCATGGACCATGCTGCCCTGCTCGTAATACCCATTGACTGGCGGGTATGGGTCACAGAGTGGGCACAGGGGTGGTGGGACAGGGCACTAGCCTAATGGGATGAAGCCACCTGTAGAGCACACTTTCGGACGGCCAGGCACATCCTCCTGTGACTCGCAGAGCTGTTAATGCCCTGGCTGGAGCAGCAGGCCACCCCCATGCAGGCCCCCATACCCCTGGTTCAGCGGGTCACCATCGGGGTCTGGGCTCTTGCAACACCGGACTCCTGCTGCTCCCTCTTGCAGCACTTTGGCGTTGTGGTGAGCACCATTGCTGGGATCCTTCGGGACGTCTGCAAGGCGGTGGAGGGCGTGCTCCAGGACTGATCGATCCAGCTTGTGGACCAGGAGGCTGTGAAGGCTGGCTTCGCGGCAGGTGGATTCCCCAACTGCATATGCACCGTGGACGGCACCCACATCGAGATCCTGCGCCCATCTGCTGGGGAGGCCTCGGAATATATCAACCAACACGGGTACCACTCCCTGAAACTGCAGGCAGTAGTGGACCACCATGGTCGGTTCATAGACATTACACGGGCCACTCTGGTCACAGCCACGACGCCTGGATCATGACCATCTCTCCCTTCTATGCCCAGATGTACTGCAGAGACTTCGCAGACATGGGGATGACCCAGATTGAGGGGGTGATGATACCCCCCTGCATCCTGGGAGACCCAGACTACCCACTTACCCACTGGTAGATGAAGGTGCACCCGGTCGCCAGGAACCCTGTGGAGGTGCTGTTCAATACTCACCTGTGTGCAAGCAGGACGGTTGTCAAGAAGGCCTTGGGGTTCTCAAGCAGCACTGGAGGAGCCTTTCAGGCCGCCTGGACTACACGGTGGAGACCTCCTCCCTTGTGATATGAGCCTGATGTGTGCTGCACAATGTGTGCGAGACCGAGGGGACTGTCCTCGACTACACCGTGCCCCGGCACCTCCCGGCCCCGTGCCTGTCTATGTGAATGCTGAGAACCCGCGGTAGTACCAATATGAAAAGCGCATCCGTGATGTCCATGTGAGGTGGATCAGCGGGGAAGCCGAGGGCTGAGACCATGCACACCCCACTACCACTTCAGGGGCCCCAGCAGCACCTTGGCTGTGCCGCTATCAACTCTGCACCCCTGACCCCAGGCCCACTAACAGACACATGGAGGCGACTGTGGTTCCCGTGCATTTATTGTTTCAGCCCTCTATACGTGCTCCCACCACCTCGCCCTCTCCCCACACCCAGTGTGCCCCCCATAAGGTCACCCTCCCCTTCCCCCCAACCCCCTTCTCCCCCATCTCTGGGGCTGCCCTCATGGCTGCCTGATGGGCACCGTGGAGCTCTGGGAGCTCCCTTTCCCCCCCGCTGTCTGTGTCCCCAGAGGTGTCTGGGAGGCCTCGATGTCCTGAAGGTTGGGCTGTGGTGGGAGGGCGGGTGGGCCTGGGGCCGGAGGGGCCCCNGACATGGGGATGACCCGGATCGAGGGGGTGATGATGCCCCCCTGCATCCTGGGGGACCCAGCCTACCCACTTACCCACTGGCTGATGAAGGCGTACCCAGTTGCCAGGAACCCTGAAGAGGCACTCTTCAATACCTGCCTGTGTGCAAGCTGGACCATGGTTGAGAGGGCCTTCGGAGCCCTCAAGCAGCGCTGGAGGAGCTTCGCGGGCTGCCTGGACTACAAGGTGGAGACCTCGGCCCTGGTGATTGGAGTCTGCTGTGTGCTGCACAATGTGTGTGAGACTGAGGCCTTCAACTATCCCGTGCCCCGGCACCCTCCTGGCCCCGTGCCTCTCTATGTGAACGCAGAGAACCCGATGGAGTACCGATATGCAAAGAGCATCCGTACCACCCTGGTGAGGTGGTTCAGCCTGGGGCCGGAGGGGCCCCCTGGCCGGCAGATCCCTCCGGAGGCCTACAGGGACTGGTTGTCAGATGCGCGGCCTCAGCAAGCATGCAGGCAGATGGGGTGGAGGTGGGGGTTCCGAAGGGCCCGGCATCGGGACTGGGACTGGCAGGTTGCCTGGAGGGGCGGCTGCCATGACATAGGCACTCATAGTACCCGCCTGTAGGAGCAGCGAGGTGTCTATGTCATGGGACCAGTCCATCTTTGCAGAGTGCTTCCTGACCATCTGGTTTATGACTGGCTCCAGCCGCATGAACACCTCCACCTGCCTGATGTGCTCCCGGTGCTCCCACCTCCATTCGAGATGCATCTCCACCTGGTCTCCTGGCCTCTGCCTGCTGCACGGCCCTTTTGGTGGCTGCCTCCATGCAGTCGATGTCCACAATCATCAGCTCATCCTGCTCTGTGGTGGAGTGAACAATGTCCTCTGCCTGCTCCTCCCTGTGGCGCCGTACCTGTGCCCGGTGCTCCCTCATCTGTTGTGCCGGGGGCACAGGTCCGCTTTGCTGGTACCCAGTGGGTCGCCCTGTTGGGGTGCATGGTAGGGCATGGTTAGCCACCCCAGTCTCCCGCCCCCCATTCTGTGCCACAGATGGTGGGCCCTGCCCCCCCCGGTCGGGATGGTAGCTGGCGCCCTCCCCTGGCTGCTCCCTGCAGCCGGACCCAACCCAGGGTCCAGTTTCCTCATCCAGGCTTGTCGGGCCTCCCCTCCCCTCCCCACCCCATGTCGTGTTGCCTCACCTGGGGCTGCTCTCCTTCATCCCCCTTGCCAGGCTGTTGCAGGTGCTGGGGCGTGCTGCAACCTGTGCACGAATGGGGAGCTGTGGGTGGGGGTCGGTGTTCCGTGTCCCCTGGTGGCCCCTGGATCCCTCCCCCGGGATCCGGGGCATCAGGGGGTTGCTGAGGGCGGCCCCTTGACCTGTGTGCCCCCTTCCCCCCCCCGGCCTTCCCCCCAGTCCATGTCCCATCCCACCCACCTGTTTACCCTCTAGATAGATAGATATGTTTATTCAGCGTGACACCATGTCATTGCATAACCAATAACAAACATTAGAAGACATAGATAAATAATCCATTATTAAAACAAGGAAACTAAAACACTAAATCTAGGATTTAACTAAATCCTCAGGTTACCAGGCCACCAATTTAACAATAAGCAATCAGAATTGCTTATGGACATTTTCTCATAATACATTTCCTCATAAAAATGATATACTAAACTCAAAGTTCGACAACCGCACTAAGTTTCGCTAAATTCCTCCAGGGAAATTTTACCCATAAAGAGAAACATAGTCTCCCCTTTGCCAAACTAACTTATACATTAAAAATAAATGTAATAACTAATTACGCACCAGGAAGGTCAATATCCACCCCCAGATAATAGCCCAACGAATCCACAAAAGTGGAAACCCTATCACTCATCGAGCAGTAAATAAAACACAGAACAAAACAGCACATAATTCAGTCTGTGATCCCATCAAGAGGATAAAATCCAATCCATATACCTATAAAGGTTCATCTAGAGTCAATCCACACCCCAAGAATCTCCTCCATGCTTGCACTATCTGCAGGAGAAATTCTGCGGTAAACTAAGTTTGGCTAACATCCGTATTGTCCAACAGACTATCTAAAATTGCTCCCTCCAATCTCCCCAACAGCTTAGCCAAAAGTGGTCCAAAGAGTGTTTCCCTAAAGTCATCATATAGGTGGCAGCGCAGTAGCATGTATCCAACAGTCTCCACCTCCATTGAGTCAAAGGGACAGAGTCACTCCAAGAAAGGAACCCCCACAAAGTGGCCATCCAGAACCCTAGATAGTAGTGTGTTTACTCTTGCCTGGTTGATCATCTGTTTGGTCTTCGCAGGGATCAGCATGGCAAGATATGAGGCCATGCAATCAGGGAGAGGGGCCCACTGATTTTAGTTCCCCAAATGAGGGGAAGCCCTAGTCCTGGCCATCTCCATTTGCCTATTAATATCCCCTGACTTCTGGATGACCTCCCTCAGAACTGTCACTGGAGGCCTGTGGGCCAAATACTCCCTGGATAGTCCCATTTTCTGCAAGTGAGCCTCCACCTTACTCCGCCATGGGCTCAAATGGAAGTCACAGCTCAATTCCTTAAGAAATTCAGACTCCTGACCTGTAAATACTCTGCACCACATCTTGAAAGCTGACGCCAAAGCCAACTGCTGCCATCCCCTTTGGCCCAGCTCCAACCTCGCAACTGCATGTGGGGTCCCTTTGATATTGCCCAGAAGTCCCATCAGGAACCTGGCCTGGACAGCATCCAGGTCCTTCCTAACAAAAGGAGCCCAAAGTTCAGTGCCATAAAGGACTTGTGACCTAATTTTGTTTTTATAATCTCTCAAAGCCCCAACCCAAGGTCCAGTTTCACTGGCCAGGCTCACCGGGCCACCCCTCCCCTCCCCTCCCCCCAATGTTGTCTTGCCTCACCTGATGCCTCTGGTTGCTCCTGGGGCTGCTCTTCTCCATCCCCCTCGCCAGGCTGTCACAGCTGCTGGGGCGTGCCACGACCTGTGTGGGAATGGGGAGCGGTGGGTGGGTGGGAGAGCGTTTCATGTCCCCTGGCGGGCTCCAGGCCCCTCCCTCAGACTCGGGGGGTTGCTGAGGGTTGCCCCTTGGCCTGTGCACCCCCTTACCCCCTGGACCTTCCCCCCAGTCCGTGTCCCATCTCACCCACCTGCTTACCCTCGATGTCGGTCTCGGAGTCCTCTGAGGCTGGCTCCTTGGTGTGACTGAGGTCCCCATGTGTCCCAGTGGATGGTGACCAGGGTGCCAGCCTTGGATCCTCCAGCTTTGGACCTCAGCCAGGGGCTCTCAGGGCTGGTGCGCGAGGGGGGTCTGCTGGTCCCTGAGGTCCTGGAGAGTTCCTCTTGGGAGGCGTGGCTCCTGGAGCCTGTGCCTTCAATGGGGGTGGCGAGGGGAGGGAGCACCTTGGTCCATTCCCTGCCCTGGACCACTGCGCTCCCCACGAGGCATGGGGCGACTATTGAGCACTTCATATGTAGGATGCGTTCCAGGGATTCATAGTAGGGGGCGGTCCAGGCTCCGTGCCCAGACCACCGGTTGTTGTTCTTAATGGCCTTGTACCCCCTCTTCAGCTCTTTGGCCTTTGACCGGCACTGGGCCACTGTCTGGTGATGCCCTGCCATCTCCATTTCCTGCACAATCTCCTTGAAGACATGCTCGTTCTGTTAGTTGACAGTCAGCTCCAGCTGGTGCTCCAAGGTCCCCCAGATCCGTATAATGTCCTGGGTTTTCCTGTGCCCCCATTGCCCCCCTCGATGGTATGGCCATCTTCCACGAGCACCCTCCAGGTCATGGTCTTCCCCCTCCACCTCCCGTTCCTGCTCCTACTCCTGCCCTCCGGCCGTCTCCTCTGGGGGCTCGGGCTCCCGGACCCATTTCCATGTCTGCGGGTCATAAGAGGGGGGTGTTGATTACCAGGTTGCCACAACCCCATGTCCCTCCCCCGTTCCCCCCCTGCCAGCTGGCACACCTGCCTTGGATCCCCTGTGCCACTGCCCCCACCTTTGGTCCCCATACCCATTTCCGAGGTGCCTCATCCCCCAGGCCGTCAGCAGGCACCAATTTGGCCCATCCCAGCTGCTGCTGCTGCTGCTGCTGCTGCTGCTGCTGCTGCTGCTCCTGTCCCTCCACAGCCTTCAGGTTCAGCACGACCACCACCTCCTCCTCCACCTTTTCCTCCTCCTGCCTTGCTCTCTCTCCCACTACTCTCCTCTCCCTTCCGCCTTGCTCCATTCCACCACGTTCCCCTGCTGCTGTGTGCCCTTTAAATCTCCCTCCCCGGCCTGTGTTGTCGCTGGTTGCCTGGCAGCGATGCTGCGTGCTTTGTCCCCAGCTGGGAATCATTTTGCTTGATTCTGGCCAGTGGTTGCCGTCCAGATGTTACTTTTTTTTGTTTCCCGTTGGCAATCACTTTGACCACGCTTTCAGAGATGGTCCAGGCCAATGCTCTGGAAGCGTGGTTGATTTAACCCCTGCTGGGGATATACTGTGGTGAACATCTGGCGCCCGTGGGACAGATGTTCAGGCTGCTTTCGCCCCGCTGCGGGATTGACCGTGGTTCACTGTGGTTGAGTGTGATCTCATAATGTCTGAAAATACCCATAAATTAACTTATAGGACTACCATTTGGAGTGTCTTTCTGTTGAAATTGTAGCTTTTAATTACACTGATGAAGGAACTTATCTGAAACACCTTTGTGTGTTTTAAATTTTAATGCTACATTCTATCTGGATAGTTGGATTTTGTATTGTATTTTTTAATGTAATTGTATACTTTATGTGATAATTTGTTTAGCTTATTTATCCCTTATTGTATAGCTTAGGAGTACATGGGATTGGATTTATATTCGGGATAGATGATTGTATGTATTAGTAGTATATAGGTATTTTATATTTTCCTAAATAGACACCAGTACCATTCTGACCCTCACCACCTGTCCCCTTGAGGAAGATAGCCTTCACTTGGGGCAAGAAGAACCTGTGGTAGAAGAGACATGGCACATGGTGTCCCTGGTGACTGGTAAGTTGTTGCAACTGATAGGACCAAGTGATGGGGGAAGGGAAAGACTGATTAGAGATTTATTTATTTATTTATTTCACACATTTCTAACCTGCCCATCTGCCTCAGGCAACTCTGGGTGGCGTACAACATCAAATATTAAAAGCATTAAAACAACTTTAAAATAAACAACAAAGGGAGGACTAAAAATCCCTAACCACCCACCACCCTAACCCATTCCCCCCACCCTAACCATCCTCCCCACAAAAAGCCAGGCAGAACAGCCATGTCTTACAATAGCGTCAAAATGAGGAGAGATCCGAGGCCAAATGGGCCTCCACCAGCAGGGAGTTCTACAGCTGTGGGGTGGCCACTGAGAAAGCCCTCTCCATTGTGGCCATCCAGCAGACTCGGGGGACCTCCAGGAGAGCACCCCTCGATGACCGCAGGGGCCAATCCAGAACCTGGGTTTTTTTGAGGGAGACCCGCAAATAGGTTGAGTTGAAGCTGTTAAGGGCTTTATAGGTGAGAACCAACACCTTGAATTGATCCTGGAAGACTACAGGCAGCCAGTGCAGAGACTGAAGAACCAGTGTAATATGTTCCTGGTGGCAACGTGGGTCAGAGTGGTCAGGTAATGGCAACCAACAACACAAGTCCCATTTATTGCTGTGTTCACAGGTGTCTGGGAGGCAGAGCAGCATCCCATTGTGGAGGCCACTGACATTCGGGGACCCTCTCCTGAAGGTAGACACCAGGGATTGGTGGTAGGGCTGCAAGGCACACACCATGGGGGGTTATGGGGCAAAACAAAGGTGAAATAGACATAGGACCTATCAGTAAATACCAGTCACCAACAGGTGTCCCTGTATGTGCTGCCTACATAGATGTCCGGGAGCCCCAGGGCCAGCAGCCCCAGCAGCCCCAGCATGAAGGCTGGCTATGAAGATTGGCGGGCGGGCTGAAAGGCACACATCATGGTGGGGGGAAGGGGGAAGGGGCAAAACAAAGGTGAAATAGATATAATAAAGATCGATCCGTAAATGACAACCACCAACAGGTGTGTCTGTATGTGTTACCTACTCCTGAGGAAGGTAGGTACAGGATGTTAGTGGAGTCCATGCTGAAAAATAGGCTCTTGTGACTGTGCACCACTGTTGCAGTGCAGTCAATACAGATGGGGTAGAAGAATGTCCTGCATGGAAGGTAGGGCTGTTGTGGACCCTAACAAGGACATCCTACTCCTTCCATTAACAGATATGCAACCAGAAGTGTTGGATTCCATGACAAGACTGGCACCAGGTGTACAACAGATGAGGGACCACTGGGAATGGGTGTGCCAGGGGTTGTTTCAGGGCCAAATGATACTGATACCAGAAAAAAACCCTGAATTTGGTATCAATATCGATAGAACTATTTTCAAATGTTCGGCCAAGTTCGGCCGAACCGAACTCCGCTGAACTGAACAATCGAACCTGAACTTGGGTTTCAAACCGAATGACCGAACATCCAAACATCCAAAACGCATTCTGTTCGCACAAACACTATCCTGAGGCAGCCTAAAGTAGCCACAGCTGTATACGTGAGAGCCTGCCAGGGGAACCAAGTGACCACAGCTGTCTGGAGAAAAGCAGTTTACCAGGAGAAATTTTTACACACAAAAGTTCTAGGAGAAGTTAGATGCAGAAGAACAAAGAGCCAGATGTTTAAGATCTGGGTGAGTGATTTAGATACACAGAAAGTTCAGGATGTAACAACAAGCATGCAGGAGAAATGTGCGTGTAAGAACACTCACTTTGTCCAGGTCTGGGCACCACATTTTAAGAAGGATGTTGACAAATTGGAACATATTCAGAAAAGAGCGACAAAGATGGTCAGAGGTCTGGAAACCAAATCCTATGAGGAAAGGTTGAAGGAGCTGCGTATGTTTAGCCTGGAGAAGAGAAGACTAAGGGAAGCCATGATAACTGTCTTTAGATATCTGAAGGGCTGTCACATAGAAGATAGTGCAGACTTGTTCTCTGTTGCTTTTGAGGGCAGGGCTAGAACCAATGGGCTCAAATTACAACAAAAAAAGATTTCAGCTAAACATTAGGAAGAACTTCCTGATGGTAAGAGCTGCTCAACAGTGGAACAGACTGCCTAGGGTCATGGTGGCTCGTCTTTGCGAGAGGTTTTCAAACAGAGGCTGGATGGCCCATCTATCAGGGATGTTGTAGCTGTGGATTTCTTGTATTGTGCAGGGGGTTAGACTAGATGGTCTCTGAGGTAATGTCAGTGGGGTAGGGGAGCTGGAGGGATAGGAAGCCCCCTTTCCACTCACACAAGACAAACAATTGCACACTCTGTACTGGCGGCCCTGGAAGAAAATGCCCGTCAGGATAGAATGGTGGCCCTATACCCCAACAGGGGTAGCGGCCTCTATTATCATTGGGTGCAGAGCTATGGAAGGATGGTGTGACCCACTCATTCACCCAAACGCTCAGAGGAGGGCTAGGAGGGAGAGTGAGGTGGTGCAAGGGGGAGGATAGGGCCCACGGGTCAGGAATAAGGGTGCGGGCAAAAGGACTTTCACACTCCAGGGGGAGGGGGAAAGGGGGGCCGAGGAAGGGAATACTCATGCTCCAGGGGAACACTTGAACCAGGGGAGATGACGGAGACCTACAATCAGTCACCACACGCTACTGCCAGTTATACCCCAGTCTGCACAAGCACTACACAATCAAGGGGACTCGAGGAAGGAAGGGGAACACAGGGGGGATGAGGGTGAGGGAGAACAAGGGGATACGAACTAAACAACGAAGAAACCAAAGGAATAAACACAAAAGGAACTTAGCTCAAGAATCAGGGAATCACATACAATTGCAGGACACTTCCAGCGGACAGCTTCTAAGCCTTTGATTACTGGCACCGACATCCTGGAGGTGCCGGTGACATAAAGTCCAGGCCCCGCCTGCCTGCATGCCTGCAGGCGAGCGGAGCAGCGTTCAGGTGGTCGGGGTGGCTTGGCATTGCATCGGGAGGCCACATGGTCCACCAGTGTCATGTTGTCAGGGGTTACCCTGGCAACCAGCGAAGGCGGTGCTGCTGGGGGCGCTGCTGGGATTGATGTGGCGGGCACGGATGCTGCATCTTGTACCGGTACTGCAGGGGTGAGTATGTGGGGCCCCTGCCACAGCCATCCCTTATGGAGCCAGTGACTGTGGCTGACAGGTACTGTTCAACTCTAAGATTCTATGATTCTGTGATTGTAACTGCCACCTGTGACAAATGGAGGACTTCCAGCACTCTATGGAAAGGAAGGGCCAGCAACTCCTGGATCCAGTTGACCAATATCTAGGGATTGGCAGGGCCTTCCTGACTCATGTGAGTGCTGCAGGTGCCTCCATCACTGATGCACTAGGGCACAGCAACATTATGGACCTCTCTCAACCGCCCCCACCATTGGCCTCCGATGCCATTCACTCAAGAAGGACTTGGCAGCAGCCACAGCCGTGGATGCAGGGCTCACCACTCCGCTTCCTTGCTACCACCCTGGCACACCCAGATCCAGATGCACATCCCTCCACCAGCCATTCAGTTGACCAGCCAGAGGTTGTGCCAACCACTCCAGCCATGGCAGAGACCCGGGGTGGGGGGGATGAGGAGGAGGAGGAAGAGGTCTGCTCAAACACACAACTCTAGCCTTGTTTTTCTGCCTCTCCCCTGACAACTGTTCTGTTGTATGCTGGTCAGCCCCTGGCATTGTGAAATGAGGAATGCTTTCTTTCTGAAGTAAGGCACCAATTCATTGCAGAGGCTGTGTAGGACACACACACACACACACACACACACACACACACACACACACACACACCCCAGTGCTCCAACAAGGCTATCTCCTGCAATGGCTCTCTTACGGGCAAACAGTGCTGTCTCCTTAGTGTTAGGCATTAGCCATGGCGCACGAGGATGCTGCACAGGGGAGCCAGACCCAGGCAACAGGCCTCCATTTCAATGGCAATGTTGGGGAGGAGTATGATGTGGGTGAAGCCAGAATCCATGAAACTGTGTGCTCAGTTTCAGGGTGGTGCTCCTAGACCCATGGCTATGCCTGGATGTCCAGGTAGCAGCTGTGGAAAAGGGTGCATTTCACCAATTACATCTGGTGTGACGGCTTAGGCCTTATGTCTCAGACTTAGACCTTGTCACTATCATCCATGCTTTTATCGCCTCAAGACTAGACTACTGCAACGTTTTCTATGTGGGGGCCAGGGGGTCCCCCTTTGGAAATCTCAGCCCTGTTTGAGTTTAATATCACAACATCCAACTCTGTCCCCAATTATGCCCCACCCACCCATAATGTTAGCACCAGTGGATATGAAGGGTCATATTTGCTGACCCGTAGGTGGGGACCTGAATTGAGTGACAGAACTTTGACAGGGGCATGTATTTTTTCTTACAAAACTACTTCTGATCCTGAACTTTCACTCCAGGAAAGAAAATACGGGGGTGGGTTCTGTCTGGACAGTAGCCGTTTAGGGGCTTTTTTGCCAGCTCCTGCCCCAAACTAGGAATATTGCAGTTATTCTCCCTTAGGGACTCAAACTGTTGTTGAAAATCCCTCTGTTATGGTCTCCCTTGTCTTGCCAACTGTAAACTCATCCTCAAGCAATAAATGACTCGATTCAAAAGGTCTTTGTGAGCTTACCATGGTTAGCTGGAATATCTCGGGTTGGAGATCTCGCCAGCTAGATGTGGATTTTCCTGTCTTCTTTACTAATTTTGACATTGTTCTCCTGCAAGAAACATGGGCCTTAAATGTTTTTGCCTTCATGGACTTTGATGTTTTTTGCTTGGGGGCTGTGCCTTCTGTGACGTAATGTAGGCCTAGTGGAGGTCGGGGGACTTACCTTTATGGCCTCTTCCTCACTTAGCTTAAAAGTAAAATTAGTGGATTCTCTGATGGCATACTTCACTATTTATTATTGTGTTCTTTCTTCTGGGTTGGAATTGTTGATTGGAAATGTCTATATTCCCCCCTCATCTTCAGTATACTATTCTAAAGACATCTGGACTCTGATTATTGAGAAAATGAAATCTGTCGTCAGGATTTTCGGGAATGCTATAATTTTAGTTGGAGGTGACTTTAATACAAGGATGGACAACTCCGCAGTCTTTCAGGTTATTCCTGAATTGGACAGATTTGCCCCTTCCTTGTTTAGTAAAAATTGGATAATGTACTCAGTACTGCGGTGGGTCAGATGAAAGAGCTGTCTGATAAGTTAGAATTGGCTATACTAATTGGTCGCACATAGGGCGATCTGGAAGGCAATTTTACATTCCATTCCGTGCAAGGATCTAGTGTTATCAATTATTTTTTTGTTTCTGATAGTTTTCTTTTTATTATTCTAGAATTTTATATTATCCCAAAATTTGAAACAAATCATTTTCCATTAGTTCTCTTGATTTATGACCCTTTAGTTCAAAGAAGGGATTCTTTAAATCATCCCGCTGAATCGCTTGCAGCAGTTCCAGGGTCATAGCTATTCCATGTTAAATGGTCTGAGGATCTAAAGATGTCTTTCTTCCATCTATTACAAGATGGTACAGTTATGGAGCTTTAAAACAGGATATTGGCCCTGGAAAACAACTATTTATTGTCGTTTGATAAATTGATAGAACTTTTTAACCCTCTATTAGTGGTCAGGAAAACAGCATGTATCCAGAATAGTCGGTCACCTCTCTGGTTTGACAAAGAGTGTCGGAGTATGAGGACAACTCTCCAGTGGATTGCTAGACATCTAAAGCATGAGTCTTCCTATGAGCTTAGAGTGTTACTCTGGATTTTCAGGAAGTCCTATCACCATCTGTTACTAATTAAAAAGCTTGAGCAGCAAAGGAGAAGTTGGTCCCAATTACTTTTTGATGCTAATCAAAAGGATCCCAGACAATTCTGGGACCTTATTCAAGCATCTAAGCTGGGAAGAAGAGATTCTATGTTGCCTTCGGAAACATGGCTTAACTTTTATGAGGGTATTTTTTCAAAACCCTCACTGACCACTAGTTTTCTGGATCTTGCCCCTTTAGATAGGTTCCTGAAGTGGCACTCTGTGACCGAGGAAGAAGTCTTGACTCTTATATCTCAGCTCAACTTGGGAAAAGCTCCAGGAGGCGACTATATCACCCCAGAATTGTTCAAGAGTGCCCCTGAAAGGTGGGCTAAATTGTTTGCCCCACTTTTTACTCAAACAAATAATACAGGGGAAATTCCCAAATCTTGGTTAGATAGTATTGTCATTCCATTCCATAAAAAAAGGAGATCCTTTGCTCCCTGTAAACTATTGTCCTATTAGTTTGCTCGGCGTAATTGGAAAGCTATACACTAAGTTCCTGCTGGGGAGACTACAATCATGGCTTGACAATAATAATATATTAGAAATGGAACAAGCTGATTTCCAGAAGGGGAAATCCACCACAGACCAGATATTTGTCCTGTACCATTTGTTAAGTCAGTATGTAGCAAGCCAGAAAAAAATCTTTCTTTGCTTTATAGATCTTCAAATGGCATTTGACTTGGTAAATACGGACCGATTGTGGGCTAAATTAAGCTCTTCTTAGCTAGATCCTAGATTGCTATTTTTATTAATTAAATTGTACACAAACAATTCATTACAAATTTGGTATTCTCCTTTTTACCTGCCATGTAAGAAAGTACAAGTCTCGTGTGGCCTAAGGCAGGGTTGCATATTGGCCTCTGCCTTATTCAATCTTTTTGTTAAAAATATAATTGCATTTCTGAAACGCATTGACACTCATGTGCCAAATATTGGAGACAGGAGAATCCCGGCTTTGTTGTACGCCAGTGACACGGTTCTAATTTCTGAAACACCTATTGGTTTAAGAAGAGTTATGCAAAAGTTTGAGGAGTACTGTTGTAATGAGAATCTTTCCATTAATTATACCAAAACAAAGGTTTTAGTGGTAGGGACACTAGTTTCCAGTAAAATTCACCGTTGTTTTAAAGGGTCCAATCTTATAGAACAAGTAAATATCTGGGGGTTATTTTATCCTCATCTTTAAGTAGGAAGCATCATCTGGAGGCATCGGTATGTCTGGCTAAAAGGACCTCAGTGGCTATTATTAATTTTTTTCATAGAGGTGGGGGGAAATTAGTCCCCCCAGTCCTTTGGCTATTCAGGGCAAAAGTTATTCGTCAGAGCCTTTACACATTTCCAGTCTGAGGTACTCACTACCTAGATAAATTAGAGGTGGTGCAGGATGGTTTTCTTCATGCCATGCTGGGAGTCCCCAAAGGTACACCTCAGGCAATTATGAGATATGAAACAGCCTGTTCAACTATTAGAACTTGGGCCCTGCTGTTACTCATAAAGTATTGGTTGAAAGTTTCATTCTATTCCCCTCAAGAAAATTCCCTTTTGTATTTGGCCTTAAATAATGGGATTTTTAGTACATGCGATTCCGCTATGGAGTTGGAAATTTTAAAGTTAGGATTTTCCAAGGTCCCTCTTGAACATCTAGGTTTTAAAGGAGCCCTTGCACTTATAAAAGGGAGACTCTCGGATCAGGAGTTACAAACTGAGAAAATCCATCTGGAATCTCAAAAGGCAGCTCCTGCTTTTTTAAGGATTAGTTACTGTAGTAATGGGCCGAGATATTTGGATACATGGTTGGACCCAAAGCAAAGAAGTGCATTCACCAAATTTAGATGCAACGTCTATCCATCAGCTTTGTTGGAAGGGCGTTATATTGGTATTTCATGCCATGCTGGGAGTCCCCAAAGGGGAGGCCTTTTGTCCCCTCTGTGATCTTCAGGAAATTGAGTCTGCTGAAAATATATTTTTTTATTGTCTAATTTATTCTGAACCTAGATGTAAACACTTGAGTACATTTATTTCTAACTCCATTGGGAGGCAGCACGACGTGTTACTTTGGAAACTTCTTAGCCCAGTCGATTCCGGGGTAACAAGGTCTGTGGCTGTGTTCTGTTCAATTGCCATTCAGATAAGGCAAAAATGTATTAAAACTTTCTGTTAATTTAGGTGTTGAGTATTGTTTGGATTCAAAGCAACTTAAACAATAGATTCGGATTGTGATGATTAAATCTTGGGTTGTTTTGATGTAACCACCTATATTCATATTTATTGTGTTTTTTAGTTTATTCCCCCCTTGGGTTTCAAGTTTGCACATATTTTTATTATTTGTATTGTTTTGATTTTAAATTGATATAATGTTAATATGTTTACAATTTTATATAAAACTATATTGTATATATTGTAACAGCCAGATGGCTACACAATAAAATTTACCTACCTACCTACCTACCTACCTACCTACCTTCTCTATGTGGGGCTATGCTTGGTGAAATTCTGGAGACTGTAGCTGGTGCAGAATACGGGTGTACAATTCATTTTCATTACTATAACAAAAACTATTTTTTAAATTTCATTTTTGTTATGTAAAATAATGAGAAAAAACTGAAAAACATACTTATTGCTATAACTGTTTTGTTTCTTAATCACTTCTGATGATATTGGGGAATACTGTACCCCCAATGTAGAGCACTAAGTGTACTGAATATAAGAAAGATTGGATAAAGAGAACCAATTTTATAAGCAATTGAATTTTGTGATTTTAAGAAAATCTATGTAGGCATTTCTGTTTACAAGTTATTTGTCTTCCATCCAATCTTCCTGGGAAGATTATGACCCTCCAGAAGGTTTCCATCCCTGCCAAATTTCAGAAAGATTGGATAAAGGATCCTGATTTTTTAAGCCATTAACTTGAATTTCTGGATTTAAGATTTCTGGATTTAAGATTTTTATATTCCATCCTGTTTACAGACATTTGTGAGGAATGTATCCCACACCTTCCCTGTCATCTCTGCCAATTTTATAAAGAGATAGGACAATTTTATAAAGAGGCCCAGTTGTATAAACAATTGAAGTTGTCCCCTTGAAGACCAATATTCAGATAAATAGCAGCATTAGCAGTGCCTGTCAGACAGGAACCTGGCATGGCAGGGGGAGGGAGGCTGTACAAGGTAGGATGGGGTGATTTTAAACATGCCAGGCCTCCCTCTAACCACGGTCCGGGATCCGTTTCGAATCCCAGGCAGGAATCAGGCCGACTGTCCTTTAGACGTGCTGGCCTGATTCCTATAGGGGATCTGGGAGCGGCGGGGCTGTGCGACATGACACACGGCCTCACAGTCCTGCCCGCCCACGCTCCCTCAGTCACCCGCCCTCTGGGAGGTGTGTGGGCACAGCGGCCGATGTGGCCACTGCGTACGATCCCACAGCATGGCCTGGGCCATGATCTGGGCCAGCAGTGATAACAGATGTTACATTCCAAAGATCCCAGATCGTGGTTGCGCTAACCATGATTCTGGAGGTGAGGCTTCCCTCACCTCCGGAATTGTGGTTAATCTGATTCCCACCAGAGGTTCATTGGGGTGAACCTCTGGCAGGAACCCTATTAGATGTTACAGGCCTCTCCTCCACCACAGGGGATTGACTGTGGTAAGAAGGATACCCGTAATGTCTGAAATCACCCAAACTGACAGACACATTCACTGGCCAATTCACTGCTTCCAGCTTTACAGTACCAATTGCTGGTGCCTTCGAGATGGGCATAAAAGGGACATAACTGGGACTTCAGGAAGCAAGGCAGAGGTAGCCCTTCCAAATTTCATGTACATTGGCCGGACTAAAAAGCCAATTGGCTATAGCCCATTGGCTATAGCTCTTCCAAATTTCATGTACATTGGCTGGACTAAAAAGAAGTTACAGCCAGAAATACATTTATAAGTTAATTTACCACCAGAATCCTTTACTCAATCCTTCTGAAAATTTCAATGATAGTAAACATGGAGAGGGGTGTATATATATATATATAAAATCTTGCTAAGTTGCATCCACTATAGATGGGATACAAAAAATTTACAGCCAGGTATGTATATGCAGATTTTTACAAAATAACATAATTCAACTTCTTATAAAAATGGCTTCCTTTACCCAATCTTTCTTAAATTTGGCACACATAATGCCTTATATTGGAGGTACAATCTTTCCAAGTTTCATCCAAAATATAATTCAAAACAAAAATGTTACAGCCAAAAATGTGTTTCCCTTGAAACTTAAGGAAATAGAAAACGAAAGCAAAAACAAAAATGAAAATTTGTTATTTATGAAAATGAAAATGAACTATTTAAATAATGAAAATGGAGAATGAAAATGAATAATGACATGGGTCTCTGGTGCACACCTCTAATGTAGAATGCGGTAGCCCAACGCCTTATGGGGATGGGTTTCTATGAGCACATCACACCAGTGCTCTGCTCTCTGCACTGGATGCCGATAGCCTTCTGGGGACAATTGAAGGTGTTGGATTTGACCTATAAAGCCCTAAATGGCCTGGGCCCTGCCTATCTGTAGGGTCGCCTCATCCTCTGGATTTTGGCTCAACCCCTGCAGCCATCTGGGAGCGCCCTCCTCCAGTCCCTGTGTATCCCAGGTAGCTACTATGAGGATGGCATTCTCGGTGGCCACTAGGGATGTGTGAACGCAGTTTGGGCGTTAAGCGTTCGCCCAAAATCGGACCATTCAGACGACTGAACCGAACAGCTTAACCAAACGCGGAAGCGGCTGAACAGTACATCCGTGTTCAGTTGAGATCGGTGGCGTTCAGGTGGTTAAACCACGACTGGAAGGCGCAGGGAGGGAAAAGAGGTAACTGAGGAGCAGACTTCCTGGCACCAGGGGTGGAGAGGCTTGGAGTAGCAGCCAGCCTGCACAATCACCATCCCTCTTTTCCTCAGACCACTGGCTTCGCAGTCTGCGATTGGCCAAGGCTAGGCTGCACAGAGCCAATGGGGCTTGTGGTAAGGTGGGTACAGCAAGTAACAAAAATCATTGCCCTCCTCCCTTCCAATTCCTTCTGAGCTACCCACTGATCATGTCAGCAGGCGTTTTCAGAAGTCTCCCCATCCCAGTAGTTTCTGTTCCTAATCCATTGCCATCCTCCTCCTATTTCACCCATTTACACACATTTACCTCCATAATTAAATTTACTTAGATTAGATTAGATAGATTTAGGTGTTATTTTTATTTTTTTACCCCTCCCTGTGTTCTTTCTCCCTCCCGTCCATTGAATCCTTCCCTCCTCCCTGTATATATGCCATCCCTGATTCCCTTCCCCTGTTTTAGGATTTATTTAGAGTAGCATTAGATTAAATTAGCTTTCATTACAGTTGTGTACCCCTCCCTGTGTTGTTTGTTGTGAGCTGTGTCTGTATTCATCCCCCTGCCATCCCTCTGTGTGTGTGTGTATCTATATCTATATCTATATCTATATCTATATCTAAAATTTCAAATTGCATTCTTTGGGTTGAGTTGGAAGACATGGAGAAGGGAAGCAGGAGAGGCTGGTCTGCAGCCCGTAAGGCAGCCAACGGGGCAAGTGGCAGAGGTGGTAGGGGCCATGCCAGCGGAGTGGCAGCAGGTGGAAACAGAGCCCATCACCACGCCACAAACTCTACAGGTCTGATTTTGGATGACAGGCTTCCGAGGCTCCCAGAAGTGGCACTAGGGGGTGGTTAGGTGGTGCCTCCTGCCAGCATCTTCCACTGCCATGCAGGGCACTGGAGGGCCTGCAGTAAAGGAGGCTGTGGCTGTCAATGCTGCGACTGCAGAAGCAGGTGCAGCAGGTGCTTTGTGGTCGGATGTTCCTCAAGGGCCAACAATGTCCCCCATTATTGAGGCGATCCCCAGAAGTCCAGGGCTTGCGGATCCCACCCCAGCTGCTAGAGGCAGGGCCCGATCCCTGGGCAATCACAGCCGGGAGAGGAGGAGCATCAGCAGCAGCTATAGGGGGCAAAGGGAGAGTGGCAGCAGCACGGTGGGCAGTTCATCAGCCTCAGGATCCCAGTACTCCCCTTTGCAGGACTTCAGTGTGATTGGGGACAGTGAGGCAGACACTAGTTCCGTGGAGGAGATGTCTAGATGTGAAGTGATGGCTGTCCCTCCGAGAGCTGTGTCACCACCATGTTCTGCCCCTCCCAGCAGCGCTGACAGAGGTGCAGGCCAGAAGGCAGGAGGGGAAAATAAATCCTCCATCTGGGCGCATTTTAAGTTGGTGTAGGCAGAAGATCCCAGGAAGGTGCAGTGCAGTTTGTGTGAGAAGGTGGTGAAGCATGGGCAGGTGCTCACCAACCTTGGCACAACTGCAATGGCGAGGTACCTGAAGGGATGCCACAACACTGTGATATTAAGCAGGTAGGCAGGGGCAGTGGACGCCAGCGGGTTCCTGATTGCAGCGGCCAGTCATCCGGCTCCATCAGTGGGCAAGCATCCTTCTCAAATACCTGCGTCTAGCAGCAGCAGGAGCGGTATTGCTGATGGGGGGGAGCAGCAGGAGCAGCAGCAGCATCAGTGCACCATGGAGGAGCAGGGGTGGGGGCAGCTGCCATGTCCATTGGCAGCTGCAGGACATGGAGGGCGGCATGGCTTTCAACTGAACACCTCACGTATCTTGAGGGAAATGATCACCCTGGATGGGCAGCCCTTCTCAGTGGTCAGGTACATGGGGTTCAGGTGCCTGGTTGGCTTCCTGGCCCCCCAGTTTAAGCTGCTGGCACACACCACCCTGAGTTGGCAGGTGGTGCCAGCCTTGTACAGGGCTTTAAATGAGCGGGTGAGGGAGAAGTTAGAAGGGGCTGGGGGTGCAACCATCCACTTCATGACAAACCTGTGGTCGAGCAGGAACGTGCATCATGCCTACCTGGCAGTGACAGCGCAATGGTGGCAGGACCAGGCGGCAGCATTTGACAGTGGAAGGAGGCATCCTGAAGCAGGATATAGGTGGGCCCTGCTTCAAGCGGAAGTCATGGACAGTCACCACACATCCCGGAACATTCAGGCAGCCTTGACCGCCATGGTGAGGGAATGGGTCATGCCTGGTACACCCTTCACCAAGGGGTGCGTGATCACCGATTACACGGCCAACATATTGAGGTCAGTCTGTGAGGGGGGCTTCACTAGCAACCCTTGTGACACAAACACCCTTCACCTGGTGGTCAGGGATGCTCTGGACTTGGGGGAGAAGGGGATTGGGGCTGGCACCCTTAGCTCCCTGATCGGGCAGGGGAGGAAGCTAGCTGGTTTCTTTAATGGCAGCATGAAGGGCAGAGACCTCCTCCAGGTGAAGCAGGCTGAGCAAGGCTCCCCAGTGCACCAGCTGGTGCAGAATGTGTCCACCCAGTGGAATTTGACCTTCCTGATGCTCAAGCGGTCAACACCACCAACAGCACTGATGGTAGGGGCAGAACGTGGTGGCAAAACAGCTCTCAGAGGGATGTGTTTCTGACCCTGTCCAAAGTGGCCAAGGCTCTGTTGTCCTGCCCACCAACAAGTGTCCCCAGCGAGTGGGTGTTCTTTATGGCAAGGGTCATTTGCTTGCCGCACCGTCTGATACTGGTGGCCAAGTTGGTGGAGCAGTTTCTTTTCATCAAGGTGTCTGTCTGATGCTGCTGCCATGAGTACTGCTACCAGATAATCCAATGTCTGCCACTGCTCCACCAATGCCTTACAGCCTGAAATGCCTGGCCAAGTAGTGGTGCCAGCCCAGCCACCAAGCCCCAAGCCTACCTGGCTTCTTCTGCTGCTGCTGGGTCTCAGGTGACCAACCCTGGTGCCATGTGCACCCCTGGGGGCCAAGCGCCAAGCCTACCTGCCCGAGCAAGCTGGGGAGTCAAGCACCAAGCCTTCCTGGTCTTTCCTGCTGCTGCTGCCGCTGCTGCTGCTGTGTCTCTGATGGGCTGCCATGCTGCCACGGGCACCCCTGGGGGTGCCTGGAGCACCACAAGCCTCCCAGAGGGTCCTAACTCTGCTGAATGTTCGGCGGGACCAAACTCTGTGGGACCGAACCTATGAACCTAAACTTAGTTTTCAGTCCGAATGGCCGAACGGCCAAATATCTGAACCCCGTTCTGTTAGCACATCCCCAGTGGCCACACTGCAGTTGTGAAACTCCCTCCCTCTTTCCAAAGACAATGTAAGACCTGGCTGTTCTACCAGACTTTTGGTGAGGGAGATGGGTGAAAGGGGTGGGGGTGGTAGGGAAGTTTTATGCTTTGTTGTGGGTTTTTATTGCTGTTTTTTAGTGTTCTTAGTTGTAGCACATTGTTTTTAAGATTTTGTGAGCCACCCCAAGCTGCTGTGGCTGGAGGGGGCGGCAAGAAAATAAATAAATAAATAAATAATCAACCACTGGCTGCAGGACTATGGAGTGGTAACCAAGTCAGTTGATATACTTGTCCCCACTGTGGGGGTGCCTAGGATGGGTATTGATAGCCCTGATGCAATTTGGAAACCCCCAGAACAGACTCCCTACATTAACTCATGCTGGTCTACAATAGGACTGAAATGATTTCTCGCCCTTGACAAGAATCTCAATGAGAACAGCCTTCTCAATGAGATTCTCAGGGTTGAGAATCAGTGTTCTTGCCACTGTTCTCACCAAGATTCTAGAGAACATCAAATAGCCTCAAAAAACTTCCTGCACATGTGCAAAATTGCTACGTGGGCTGAGGGGCACACATGAACAAAATGGTCATGGCAGCCATTTGCAACATGCAGAGTCTTTTGGATTTTTTAAGAATCTTGTTAATTTTTAAAAAAACCTCAAAATCCATTTTGCAAATGCACAAAATAGCCACCGGGGCCCACACATGCATAGAATGGCAGCAGTGGCCATTTTGTGCATGCACAAATGTTTTTGAAGATTTTCAACAATCTCGCGAGATTCTCTAAAACCTAAGCAAGAACGCATGACATCTCTTTGGAGTTTGTGAGAATCTTGCAGGTTTTGGGGAGAACGCATAGCATTCTTCCTTCAGCACTAGTCTATGTACTGCACCACCCGGTCAAGTAGCAGACCCTCTATAGACTCACAGAACTCCAGCATGAAGTGGCCAACGGTGATACTTCCAACATCAAACTGCTGGCCTATGAAGTGACATGATTCCGGGTTGGTGAGGATCCATATCACTATGGCCACATGCTCCTCAACTTGGGTTGAGATCCTTGTCGGCATGTGTTTCCTCTCCAGCCATGAGAGAAGGATGTCTGCCAGGCAGATGATGATTTGTCGGACCATGTAGAAGTGTGCAATCCATGGAGCATCCCCCCAGGTGTTCGGGACCCTTTCCCACCACTGTGTTGTCCAAAGCATGACCCAAGCAATGTATTGAATAGGAATTGCCTGGAGAAGGGCTATAATGGCTGCACAGTCAAACAGAGGTCCGCTCCAGCTTCCCTTCAATCACAAAATGGCTCTAATGGAGGAATGGAGACCCCATAGGTGGGTGAGCCACCAGTGATAGACCCATCAGTCACCATGTTAGCAGTTGTACCTGAACACCCTGGATTGCCTGTGGAAAAGTTCC
This sequence comes from Sphenodon punctatus, assembly GCA_003113815.1. NCBI lineage: Eukaryota > Metazoa > Chordata > Lepidosauria > Sphenodontia > Sphenodontidae > Sphenodon > Sphenodon punctatus. The sequence goes on from QEPC01008833.1 coordinate 1,515,599, forward strand.
TCAACCTCATGACGATGTGATGATGGCAGGTGGTACAGAATGTTGGCAACACCTGGAGCTCCCTGTACCATTCATCTTCACATAGCAGGAACACCCTGAGGGCAGCGAGCTGCTCCTCTGCAATGTTTTTCTGTAAGATGGCCAAAGAGATATCAGAGACATGCCAAGGAAGCCTTGAATGTCTTAGAATGCAGCTGGGAGGTAGGGATGGGTGAACAGATCACAGTTCGTGTTCAGCCATTCGGTTTGCTCATTCGGTTTGGCAGTTTGGTTTGGTTGCTGCGTTCAGGCTCAGCCATTTGGTTCGGTCATGTTTGGTTCGGTTCGGGCATTCAGAAAAAAACCTCTCTGTGTGAGGAATTATGGCCCCAGATCCATGGCGGTGGGTCTTGGAACTAGAGTGGCAGCTTCCAGGTATTGGCCACAGCCTTCCCTGCCTGTAACTTTGCCCCAGAACCCTGATGGTGGGTCCTGGGACTGGAGTGACTGTTTCTTGGTGCGGTGGAATGACATCGCCTCTGTGAGGAATGATGACCCCAGACCCATGACGGTGGCTCCTTGGACTAGAGTGGCAGCTTCTAAGTAATGGTCATTGCCCTCCCTGCCTATAACTTGACCCCAGAACCCTGACAGTGGATCCTGGGGTTGGAGTGGCTGTTTCTTGGTGCGGTGGAATGACATCGCCTCTCTGTGAGGAATGATGACTCCAGACCCATGATGGTGGGTCCTGGGGCTAGAGTGGCAGCTTCTAGATACATATTGGCCACATCCCTCCCTGCCTGTAACTTGGCCCCAGAACCCTGATGGTGGGTCCTGGGGCTGGAGTGGCTGTTTCTTGGTTCAGTGGAATGACATTGCCTCTGTGTGAGGAATGATGGCCCCAGACCCATAACAGTGGGTCCTGGGGGTAGAGTGGCAGCTAGGGCTGTAGCAGAAAGTCGCAGCGGTAGCTATTTCCACCAGAAACAGAGTTTCCGCTATTAGTAGTACGGCGTGGCAGAGGCTTTCATTCTACTAGTTTCATTCCGCTACTTCCTCAGTTCCGCTAATTTCATTCCGTTACTTCCACAGGCTTCACAAATAGCTGAAACATGCCATTTTTGCTACTTCCACCGTTCCGCCAGCACCACAAAATAGCTGAACAGCAGTTTTCTGATAGTTTCCGACAACTCCACAATTTTTCTGATAGTTTCTGAATTTGCAGAATGCCGGTGGAATTAGCGGAATGTCAACAGAAAAGCCGCGGTGTGGCACGGGCAATTCCGAAATGGCAGAATGGAATTGCGGCATGGTAAAAGCTGCTGCCGTTTCAGCCCCAGTGGCAGCTTCTAGATACATATTGGCCACAGCCCTCCCTGCCTGTACCTTGGCCTCAGAACCCTGATGGTGGGTCCTGGGGCTGGAGTGGCTGTTTCTTGATGCTGTGGAATGACAGCGCCTGGTGCGAGGAATGATGGCCCCAGACCTATGATGGTGGGTCCTGGGGATATAGTGGAAGCTTCTAGGTATTGGCCAAAGCCCTCCCTGCCTGTAACTTGGCCCCAGAACCCTGATGGTGTGTCCTGGGGCTGGAGTGGCTGTTTCTGGATGCGGTGGAATGACATCACCTCTGTGCAAGGAATGATGGCCCCAGACCCATGACGGTGGGTCCTGGGGCTAGAGTGGAAGCTTTTAGATACATATTGGCCACAGCCCTCCCTGTCAGTAACATAGGCCCCAGAACCCTGATGGTGGGTCCTGGGACTGGAGTGGCTGTTTCTTTTTATATATATACACTAAATCTAACTGCTATTAACTATTCTAAAACCTATTGAACTAAATGGAAAATCCTAATAATTAACTACAAAGGCCTTGTCCTACAAACACACTGTATCTCTATCTAGCTCTATAACTAAGCTAACTACTATGTATATCTATCTAGTAACTATCTATCTAATATCTATATATCAATATATACAATATTACGCATGGGAAAACACAAAGAACACAGCAAGGGGTAAAAACTTAAATGAAAATCAATCTAATAATAATCCTACTCTAAATAAATCCAAAACTTAAAACAGGGCAAGGGAATCAAGGATGGAATAAGAGGGAGAGGGAAAGGATTCAATGGAGGGGGGAGGGAGGAAGGGAGATTGAACACAGGGAACACAGGGATGGGTAAAAGGAAAAAATAACACCTAAATCTATCTAATCTAATCTAAATCAATGATAATGTGGAGGTAAATGGGTTGGATGGGTGAAATAAGAGGAGGATGGCAATGGATTAGGAATAGGAAGGAACAAAAACTGCTGGGAGAGAGGGAGCCTTCTGAAACGCCTGCTGTTCAGGAACTGTGACTACCTCAGAAGGTGTTGGGAAGGGGAGAAGCAATCAGTTTTGTTTCTTCCTGCGCCCGCCTCGCCAAAAGCCCCATTGGCTCCATGAAGCCTAGCCCATGGTCAATCACAGACTGCGAAGCCAGTGGTCTGAGGCAAAAAGGGATGGTGATTGGGCAGGCTGGCTGCCACTCCAAGCCTCTCCACCCCTGGTGCCTGGAAGTCTGCTCCTCAGCTGACTCCCCCTCCCTGCCATGTTTTGCCTTCCAGTGACACATTTTTGCCACTCGAACGCAATCCGAACTGACAAAACTGTTTGGTCATTTCAACGTTCGGAATCGAGTTCAGTTCAGTCAGTTTGTGTTCAGATTCAGGTTCGGTTTCGGTTGTCCGAACAGGTTGAGTTCGGGCCGAAGTCTGAACTTCCGAACCGCGTTCGCCCATCCCTACTGAGAGGCTAGAATGTGCCACATCTTCTTGGGTTGCATGCAGTTATATTAGCTTGAACATTCCTTACACAGCGGGGGGGTCTGATTATGAACCGATTGGGAGGGAACACCCTGTCAGTATTGCTCAGGTCCACCCTTTGGCCATGGGTAGATCACAGGACATTTTTGTGGCTTGAGGTCCATCTACAGGGGTCTTGTCAAGGGACAGAAGAATGTATTTGTGCTATCAAAGTTTGGGTGAAGTCCTCACCCATGGCCAAGCATGCTGTGCTCCTCTCTGGCTTGTGAACAATGAGGTGTCACAGTCTCTCTCACTGGGTTTTTTTTGGACCAAGAGGGTTAAAAGGGCTTCCTCTTCTTCCCTATTGTGCAGTTCCCAACTGTCAGGGTCTGTCTTATGTTTCCCTCTGAAGGAGTTGCTCTTCCATATGACTGATGCCATTGATGTCTGAATTCCTTATCTAGTAGTGACCTTGGTAGTGCGATGGCTAAAGGTTTTTCAGGCTCCTTCTTGCACAGCTGTGTAATTCTTCAGCCAGTTGCCCACGTTACACTGAACAGCAATTCTTCCACTGAGGAATCTCCTAGCTGGGAAACTTACGCTATGATGTGCGTATGGCCGTGGGACTAAAAGCATCATTCGATGCATCCAGTGGCTTTTTTCCCTCCAAATGTTGTGGCTGGATTTTGAGCTTTGATATTTGGAGGGAAAAAAAAACACTGGACATGGCTGATGATGCTTTTAGCACCATGCCCACGTGCACAGCTCGGTGTAAGTTTCCCGGGCGGGAGATTTCCTGCTGGGAGAATCTCCGGCTGGTGTAACATGGGCACATGGCCTTTGAGCCACATCACTTTCTTTTTCCATCTCCTGTTCTTGGTTGCCATGTGTCTTGGGAATACACCAGTCCATTGCCCCCTGTCCTGGGGAATGTTCCCCCCGGTAATTGGAATGTGTGTGTAATCATGTCATTGGCTGACATTTGGCATAGGCATGATTGATGTTGAACAACTTACTGACCCCTCCTTGTGCCATTCAGCCTATGACCTTATCTGACGGTATCTGCATTTGCTTGAACATATAACAAGCTGGGTAGGGTGTACCTAGCATGTACAGGCACTCAGCTTCTGAGTGTATTGGCCCATCAAATGCCCTCCCCCGTGGGGTGCCCCAAAAAACATGGCATACTGAGGAGAGCATGTATATCTCCCCTGGCCCATCATATCTCCCCTGGCCCCATATCTCCCCCATATCTCCCCTGGCTCATCATGACCCCAATAGCTGTGCCTACCCCCCGGATACCCCCCAGCCCCCCTTGCACCCCCATTCTCCCCCTCCTGGGGACTCCCTCTCTCACAGGGCGTCCACCCGCACTATCCCTCAGGTGGTGCCCCCCATCACACTGGGTGGCAGAGCATCCCCACCCCCTGGCCCTCCCCTTCCACCAGAGGCCAAATACCACCCCCCTTGGATTCACTCCTGCCCTCACACTGAGGGGGGGTCACCCTACCCCTCTACCCTAATCCCACCCCCCTACCCACACATCCCCAGCCCCTCTCTGTCACCAAGGGGTACCCCAAAGAGCAACCCCCATACCCTCTCAAACCACATCAATCCCTCCCAACCCCTCCCCACTCCCCATCATCCCCTGTCTAACTAACACATTCCCATCCCCCATATCTTCATTATCC
>QEPC01008833.1:1520158-1545388 GCA_003113815.1 Sphenodon punctatus
TCATGACCCCAATAGCTGTGCCTACCCCCCGGATACCCCCCAGCCCCCCTTGCACCCCCATTCTCCCCCTCCTGGGGACTCCCTCTCTCACAGGGCGTCCACCCGCACTATCCCTCAGGTGGTGCCCCCCATCACACTGGGTGGCAGAGCATCCCCACCCCCTGGCCCTCCCCTTCCACCAGAGGCCAAATACCACCCCCCTTGGATTCACTCCTGCCCTCACACTGAGGGGGGGTCACCCTACCCCTCTACCCTAATCCCACCCCCCTACCCACACATCCCCAGCCCCTCTCTGTCACCAAGGGGTACCCCAAAGAGCAACCCCCATACCCTCTCAAACCACATCAATCCCTCCCAACCCCTCCCCACTCCCCATCATCCCCTGTCTAACTAACACATTCCCATCCCCCATATCTTCATTATCCACCCCCACCAACATTACCCACCTCACCGACCCTGACCACTCCAAGGACCACGCCCAAGGAACCTTGGGTGCGGCCCCTAGGCATGCTGCCCAGTGTGCCAGAAGTCCCCACTGGACTGCCAGCTCTGCCCCTCCTCCAACTTGAGGAGGGGGAGATGGAACCGGGGACTGGCTACTCACAGTCCTGGTGGGGCCCAGTCTGGCACTGCCACTCTCGCCACTGCCACTGCCACCTCCTGCTGTCAGGTCTGTTGTTGGTGGAGGGGGGGAGAGAAGATGTCCCCCCCTTGTGGCGCAGCCGGGATATCAGCTGCCTTTGGCCCTGGTGGTCCAGAAGCCCCCGCTGGAGCACCGGCCCTGCCCCCTCCTCCAACCAGGGGAGAGGGAGATGGAACCGGGGGCAGGATACTCACAGTCCTGGTGGGGTCCGGTCTGGCCCTGCTGCTCTCGCCACTGCCGCTGCCACCACCCGCCATCATGTCTGTTGTTGAGGGGGGAGAGAAGATGCTCCCCCTCATGAAGCAGCTGGGTCTCTGGCTGCCTTTGGCCCTGGTGGGCCGGAAGTCCACACTGGAGCACCGGCCCCACCCCCTCCTCCAACCAGGGGAGGGGGAGATGGCACTGGGGGACAGCTACTCACAGTCCTGGTGGGGCCCATCCTGGTCCTGCCGCTCTTGCCACTGCCACTGCCACCGCCTGCCATCTGGTCTATTGTTGGGGGGAGAAAAGATGTTTCCCCTTGCAGCGCAGTTGGACTACCGGCTGCCTTTGGCCACTCCTTGCTGCACAGGCCCACTGTTTTCAGCTTTTCAGCAGTGGCTTCAGCAGACATGCCAAGGCCCTCTATAGTTCTTCTGAGCACTTCCCAGCTCCAGCACCAACTTCCTCCCAGGCGAAGGGGCTGCCAAAGCAATGGAAAACAACAGACATGGCTACATCTGCCAGAACCCGCCAACGACCCCAGCAATGGCTGACACCCTTTGGTTTCACCCTTCGGCTGGCGCCCAAGGGCTTCAGCCCTTGTGTAAATACCTGAGGGGTCGAAGGAGAGCCTATGAGCTCTTGGGATGACACGGGCAGATCTTGCTTCACCAGCACTTGCCCCAGATGCACCCACTCAACCCCCAAAGGGCTTCAGCCCTTGTGTAAATACTTGAGGGAGAGAAGGAGAGCCTATGAGCTGTTCGGATGAGCACTTGCCCCAGCTGCACCCACTCAACCCCCAAAGGGCTTCAGCCCTTGTGTAAATACCGCTGATGTCTAGTCTTGTGAGTTTAAGTTTCATTGATAATTTTGATGTTTAGTCCTTTTATATATTGTATTATGTTAATTGATAGCGGTCGGGTGCTGCTTTGTAAATAATGTTGATAGTAACTGTTTTGTCGAGTTATTCTGTTTTATTGTAATAACCATTGGCTGATGCAATAAAAGGTTTTTTATTATTATGTGTAAATACCTGAGGGGTCAAAGGACAGCCTACGAGCTCTTGGGATGACATGAGCAGCTTCCCTTCACCAGCACTTGTCCCAGATGCACCCACTCAACCCCCAAAGGGCTCCAAACCTTGTGTAAATACCTGAGGGGGACAAGGAGAGCCTAATAGCTCTTGGGATGGTTGAACAGGCCATGGGTTTGGATCATGGGGATTTCTAGCTTGAGGGAGAGTGAGGCATGAGGCTAGCTTGAGAGAGGGGATAATGAGGCATCGGGTTGGCTTGTAGGGAGTATTCATTGGTTGGTGGTCCACAGAACTGGCTTCTATGCCATCAAAGTGGGCTTTGAGCAACTCCAGCACTGTGCCCATCCCTGCACATTATGGCCATACCTCATCTCCTCCCTTCTCAGAGACGTCCATAGCATTGGTCTGGACTGAAGTTATCTGCCTTGTGTAGGTGTGTCCTGCCTGCACTGTACATGTACAGAGCCATGGCTATCTCTGGCAGATGAATGTTGGACAAACAAAATCCAGGTTTTTATCTACTGTTGAAGCAGGAGATATTGTAACAGGCAACAGGCCACCAGAGGCTTGTGAAGCCTGTGGTGCCTGGTGTGCTGAAGTCATAACTCAATGCCACCAGCCTTAACTAAAAATATTAATGTCAGGAAAATGCTCCCAGAATGTCCAACATTACACCCCTCCCCATTCAAACAGCTCTATAATTGCAACAATGGGTACTTTCAGACGTTACGGGGCCCTTTGGCCCCGTACCGTAACGAACGTCTTCGTTCCCCGCCGGGGTCACCCCTGCACGGCCCAACAGACGTGCCGGGGGGATCCCGGTGGGGAAAGTGGGAGGGGCCGGGGCCGCGCGGCGCAACGTGCGGCCGCATGGCCCCGCCCCCTCCACGCACCCCGCCGCCCGCCCTCCGAGGAGACGGGCGGGCGGCGGGGCCAATGCGGCCGCCGCGTCTGGCCGATCGTGCCACGGCCCGGGATCCCGCCGGGGATCCCGGCCCGTGGCACGCGGCCAGACGTTACTTTTTGTTGGCCACGGCCCGCGGTCCATTTGACCACGCTTCCCGGGACCTTCCCCCGGCTAGCCCGGGAAGCGTGGTTCAAATTGACCCCATGTGCAGATTCAGCGTGGCCAACATCTGGCGCACGCTGTGCAGACGTTCAGGGGCCTTTCGCCCCGCCGCGGGGTTCACCGTGGTTCAGTGTGGTTCAGCGTGATCTCGTCACGTCTGAAATCACCCAATATCTCTGTCTCAAGCAGTGTCATTCCCTGCTGCTCCCCTGTTGTGCCTCAGAGTGCAAAATCTTCTATTATTTTACAGATATGCTGCCACAGAGGTGTTATCACTTAATAAGAAAGAGAATGCATATTACAAGTATCTATGTCGAATCACAAACAAGGCAAAATACACTGACTGCTGGTGTGACTGTGCAGGAATAATTCTCTCATACCTGGATATTGTCTACATCAGGGGATGTCAGCACGGGTAAGTAGCCTTATTGAACCCAATGGGAATACTGGAGTGAGAAAGCAGCCTGTGTCAGGACTCTGTGATCCAGTCCTTGGCGCTCCATCACTAATGTGCTGTTCTGCACTTAGGAACAGTCATCACTTTACAGCTGGAATTTCACTCCTGCATCACATACCAAGAGTAAACAGCAACATGAAGAGAGAAGGTAATTAAAGCAAACTACTGACATTAAAGCCACAAAATATTTATGGCTGAGGAGCGTCACAAAGAGAGATGAGGAAATTTGAGGTTATAAGAGTCGGGAGTGAGATGGAATTAACCAGCAAACCAGGTTTGTGACTTCACTGGAACACTGGAGGGGGAAATGGGTTCTAACGGAAAATTCTTATTCAAACCCAAAGATATGTGATGTTATGGAGTCATGGGAGAGTTGAATAAAAATGGACTTGTCTACACAGTCTCTTTGACTTGTGTACCAAAATATTAAGAACATTGGGTATTTTTAGATGTGACAGGTCTCCCTTTTACCACAGCCTAGGATCCATTTCCGATCCCGGTCCGGAATCAGGCAAGCCGTCCTTTAGATGTGATGGCCTGATTCCACTCGGGGACTGGGGAGAAGGCGGGACTGTGCAGCATGACATGCGGCCACACAGCCCTGCCCCCCCCCACTCTCCTGGCCGCCTACCCTCCAGGAGACAGGCGGGTGGGTGCAGCGGCCAATCCGGCCACTGCGCCCGATCCCAGATTGTGGCCTGGATCACAATCAGGGATCGGCGGAAGGTAACAGATGTTACTTTCCGCCAATCCTGGATCGTGGTTGCGTTAACCACAATTCTGGAGGTGAGGCCAGCCTCACCTCCGGAATCATGTTTAATCTGATTCCTGCCAGAAGTTCACTGGGGTGAACATCTGGTGGGAATCCTTTAGACGTTACGGGCCTCTCCTCCACCACAGGGGATTGACTGTGGTAAGAGGGAGGCCCATAATGTCTGAAAATACCCATTGTTCTTAAATTGGTGGAAGCTTTGTATTTGGAAGCTATTTTTAGACGTTATTCAGAAGCATCTGCCATTATTAAGTATTTCAAACTGTTCCCAACAAATCCACCTATTGACTGATATTTTGAGGACTGCAGACTCAGAGATATTGCCAAGATTAATTCTCAACTGAGGGCTTTGAGAGAGTCTATGTTGGAAAGGGCAATGGAAGGGGAAAGTACTTGTTATACTATAAATAAATAGAGATGGGCGAACGCGGTTCAGAAGTTCGGAGTTTGGACCAAACTCGACCAGTTCGGTTGACCAATCCGAACTTCCGAACTGAACTCAATTTTCAAACCGAACCGAACCAAACCAAATTTCCGAACTCGGTTGTGTTCGCCCATCCCTATAACATAATATTCCTTTTAGTTCAATGGGGTTTGAATTTCTGAACTCTATTTGGAAGTTCAGAGTTCGGACCGAACTCGAATAGTTTGGTCGACCGAACTGAACTTCCAAACCGAACTTGATTTTCTAACCGAACCGAATTTCCGAACTCAGTTCTGTTATCCCATCCCTATAAATAAATGGCATATGCAGGTCCCAGGGATGAACCCAGTTCTTTCTTTCTTTTGGTTGATTCCTGAGGCCTCCAGGTCATACTGCCACCCTCCCATCCTTCATGTCCCTTCCTCTTGCTGCCACAACCCCAAAATCATCCCCGAAAGATTGCTCTTACTGCTGACTCTGAAATGGTCCTGATTCCCTTGCCCTGATACTGTGTCCCCTGGGATCCAGGTAAAGCCAGGAGGGGAGGAGCAAAACAAAAAAAACTGAAATGAGTACCCCACTGGGTTTCCTTCACAGTCAGACAGTTGGAGTACCATGGAATTTGATGGGAATCCCCATTTTAGAAGATACTCATTTCAGTTCTAGTGAAGTGTTCAAATATAACTTAGATATTATACGTATATGTGATTATTATTATTTTTAAGTTTGCTTGTCTAATTTTTTTTCTTGTCTAACCTCAATATTAGTAGAATAGCATGGACCTGGCCTTGGTAAGTCCCCGAGGTTCCCTGCCCTGGCCAGTCCATGTGGGTGATCAGCTCCATCATTAGATCTTTATTAGCAGTTGTCCACCATCTCCCCTGTTCCAATGTTCCCATAGCCAGGCAGTGCCCTCCAGCTCTTCAGGCATCACCATCTTGGCCCCTGCCACTATTCTCTCCAGCCCTCCTCCTGGATGTCATGTACACCTTCCCAGGAGGACTTCCCTCCAAGTCCTTGCTGCTTCAACTCTGCTGGCCAAGCACTAACCCTCCTAGGGCCAACCTTGGTCCCTGCCTCTATTCTCTCCATTACCCCAATTCACCTGGCTACAGGCTGGCCCAGCTGAGGTGTCTCAGGCACGATCCTCCCTTCACCACCTTCACCTCTCCTGCTGGCACCACCTCAAGTTGGTGCTAGCTCACTTGCTTCTTAAAGGACCAGGCACTCTCTAGTCTGCCCTTCTACAATTAGACTATCAGGTAAAATTACATCTGAGAATCCACAAAGAACTGGGGTACCTAGTAAAAGGCTTACAGAAAATCCACACAAAATCAGGCTTTCAGATAATTTACACAGAATTAGACTGTCTGAGACTCCACACAGAGTGAGCTATCAGGTAATGGGATATCAGAGTATTCACACAAGAAAGAAATCCTAGAATAAAACCATAGATACCAGAGGAAAGAAACCCTAGAAATATCCTGATTGTGGGAAAACCTTCAATATAAACTCAGCCCTTAGTGTAAATTTCTCCCAAATGTTCACTGCAGAAACCCATTTACAGACTTAAATGTAATTCTCTGTCCCTCAAAGAGCAACAAAGTCATGAAGAGTGTATCCACGATCAACCAGGATCATGACCCCTGTGCAGATGGCAAGACCTCAGCTGAGATCACAGTCCACAATTTGGGAACATCTGCCTGATAGTTCACCAGAAAATACACATGGGAGATACACCCTATACAAGCTGAGAAAGTAAGAAAAATTCAGTTACATTTTTCCTTTTGAGTAGAGCTGAAATGGGTACCCATGCAAATGGGTCAAACCATCACAATGCTGTACCTCCTCCCCCGCCTCCCACCATACACGGGGAACCAAATTGGGTTACCAGAGGTTATCATGGTCTCAAGTGTTAAGGGAAAACATGTTGTTATCTGCAGGGCTACCTGCATACCAGGCAGGTACCATGGGGTACACATTTAACTACCCATTTCAGCTCTGCTTTAGAGTGCCTCAACTGCAAGAAAATCATCAGTGTGAGTGCCAATCTTATGTGGTGGCCATTTTGTGCAATTCTCATTTCAGCCCCAACACAATAACATACCGATTAGTACCCAATGTTGTTCAGTTGATTTGGATACCAGAAACCTGATGGGCATACCCATCTTGTGGGTACCCTCATTAAGCTCTAGGCTGGATAGCTGTCTGTCGGAGATGCCTGTAGTTAGGTGTGGAGTCATCATGTATCCAAGCAGAGAGTTGGACTAGATGACCTGTGAGGGTCCTTCCAACTCTCTGATTCTATGATAATATGAAAAATTCTCCTTCAGCAGCAGCTGACTTAATAACAGCACACTTCTGTAGCTCAAGTGGAAGATGTTTGAAATGGAAATCCAAACATCAAGGGCTCAATGAGATATGCAAGGGAGAAGCTACATATGTGTAAATGATCTCTTTTTTGTTTCAAAGTGCGTTCGTTTTTAACAAATAACCCCATCTTTTTTTGCCCCACCTCAAAAATAGGCAATGAGTTTTTCAAATTTGCATAATTTTACAAAATCAACACCGATAAACTTATGTTAATTATAGAGGGTGTTTTTGCACTGAATAAACTTGTGTGGTATTTGTGTATTGTAACAGCATTTTACATTGTCTGAATGTCCAAGCTATTTTTGCATTGATTGAATCAAGGCAGCAGGGCTTCCAGGGGCCACACAGTGGGGCTTCCATCCCACTTCAGACATTGTCGTATTGGGTGGTGTCATGTAGAAGCCTAGCAAAGCTGGTAGTATGTGGAATAGACTATGTTGTGCTTGGTTTCCCTTACACTAATGACATGGCATGTCATATCCAACAGAATTTTCTGACTGGCAATAAGTATATAAATAATTGATACCAGAAATTAATCTCTGTTATTACATGCCATGTGTAGGCAAAAAAGCTACTGTTCACTGGTGATGCAAGTTAATTACCACACTGTCACCAGATGTTATGCAAGTCCTGTCAAGATCTTATGATGGGTCTGAGTATTTTGAGTCTTCATTTCGGTTGGAAATAAATGGCAGTGCACTTGCATGTGATATTACTGTCATGTCATCCTTTGATGAGGCTGTAATGAGCTTGGGTTAGCATGTTCCCCGCAAATAGTGCCGATAAAGTTACTTTATTCATAGTGAGTGCAGCCAGACGAGCCTGGCCAGGACAGATTGCTGTGCACATTGGGGCGTGCAATTTCAGCCATGACACTGCTGATGGGGTTATGATTTCAACAGATATTTGATGTAATTTACATGTGCTTGTTAACACCTTGGGTCACAGGATTATAAGTCTTAAAGTGGGTCATACAGGGGGGGAAATGGGAATTGCTGCTGTATACTTGAGATGAAATGAGTACACCCAAAAATGGGTAAACCTATTCAATATACTCTACTCAAACCTAAAATGGTGGTGCAGACAATAATCAATGGGGTGTGGTAGAGTGGAGTGGTGTTTGTGGCCGTTGAGTGGATCAACTGCAGAGCAGTCACTCAGATGGAGTGCATGAAGGGGGATTCTAATGAGCAGTTCCCAGCATGGCTACCATGGCAGCCACCTCACACTCTCCCTGCCACAGGACCATGGGGGAGGAGGAAGCATGCCAGATTGGCTTTGAAACTGACATGGGAACCTGGCTCCCCATGGCCCATGGCTCACTGCCAGTTCCTGTGACAGTGCCTATGAGTGAGGGACCTGTCTGCTGGCCTGGGTGGCCATCCCAGTTCATATGGGCAAGAGATGTGTGGACGCCCGTTGCCACATACACATGGTGCACTCCAGATATCTCGGCTGAGTGGCCATGAATGAGTGCTGAATGGCTCATGGGAGTGTGCATCCTCCCACACCATCTTCAGACTGGTGGTTGGATGAGTGTCTCCTGGGTGGACACTCATATTTACACCTCATCAAGTATCTGTTTCAGTTATTTTATTTTATTTTTCAGTTTGGTTATTTTATTTATATTATTTGGTAAAGTTAGCACTATTTCTCATGCACAATTTCCAAAAAATTATCTAACTGTAATACTGAAATGAATGACCAAAAAACAGAAATAATTGAACCAAAAATATAAAAAACAAAAAAATGAAACAAATTACTCCAAGGGGAAAAAAAAAAAATGCTTGCCTTGTTGATGGATATTATTCAGGTAAACAAAGGATTACTTAAAAATGCAAATAACACACTTGAATAACAAATTCACTACCCATTTCAGCTCTAATGTGCATTGCCTTATGTGCTGCAGTAAGGCACTCAAGTTACACTATAAGTTTTAGTAAACCTACTACTGTTTTAAAATTACATATGATAGCCAGGAGTGAATCCAAATGTTCAAAAGTGAGATTGGGTATTTTCAGACGTGCTGGGCCGTTAGACCTACCATGCTGAATCCTGGACCAGGATCCACCTCAGATCCCAGTCCGTGATGAGGCCAGCGGTCCTTCAGACGTGCTGGCCCCATCACTATAGGGATTCAGGGAGGGGGTGAGCAGTGTGGTGCGACGTGCAGCTGCATGCCCCCCCCATGCTGTCTCGGCTGGTCACCCTCTGGGAGATAGGCGGGTGCAGTGGCCAATGAGGCCACTGTGCCTGATCCCTACCTGTGGTCTGGGTCACGATCAGGAACGGGGCAAGGTAACTGATGTTACTTTTGCCCCTTTCCTGATCGTACCATTGCCCATTTCCTGAGGCTAGCCTCAGAGCCAGAACCATGGTTAGCTTTGAACCCCACCAGGGATTCACCATGGTGAACATCTGGCAGGGCTCCAACAGATCTGCCACCCATCACAGCCACCCCACAGAATCCACTGTGATTCAGTGGGGTTGACTATGGTGGCATTGCATCTGAAAATACCCATTGTCTCCCTTGATTACTCCCCCCTCTCAAGCTATACAATTTGACCCCTAAAAAGGCAGTGGATCTAACCATTTGTCTACCTTCCAGAAAAATCAAGTGTTAGTGAGGAGCAGTGTGGCATGGGGGAGGTCCGTCAATAAGTTTGCCTCCCCTTAGCAATTGACATGTCACTGTTGTGGAAGCTTCAGGCAGCAGTAATTAAGGAAGGAATGGTTCCTTGAATCTTAAACTGAAGTGGGGAGGAGATCCTTTCCATCCCTCCTGACCCACCATGAGGACAGCAGTAAACATGAGAAGTCTATCATCCTAGGTACTTGTTTGACATGGGGCTATCATAGGGCTCATCAGAGTGGGTGTTTCCAGACAGACACCTGCTCCACCTCTGTCCCACCTCATCCCTAGGTGACCCGTCCATGTAAAAGTGCGGTCTGCCACAGAGAGAGAGGGTGGGGCTCTTCCAGCAGCCAGGCATGAGTTTAAGCACCCTCCCAGACATATGCCAGCCAGAATCTCTTACTGACATCCCTAGCACTGCAAGGAGGGAAGGATTTATACATGTCTTAGGTATGGATCTGCCACAGAGAGAGAGGGTGGGGGGGCTCTTCCAGAAGCCAGGCACAAGCCGAAGCACCCTCCCAGGAATGTGCCAGCCAGGGCATCACCATAAATTCATGATATTATTTTGATGTTGTTTATGTGTTCTGTTTCAGAGAGGATGATGATGATGCCGCCACTGGTGCCAGGTCCAGAACCCCATACTGGCGGAGGTCACAGCTGGAGGAGTCACCAGAAACCAGGCTGATGAGGGCCGTGGTCTGGTGGTATTGCAACTGACTGAAAGGTGGATTTGCTGAATGCAAAGTAAGGCATGGGGGCTGGAACTACAGGGATTGGATTGCCCTATGACATCTTAGGAAGTCCCCCGCAGACAGAAAGATTGGCCATCCATCCACTTGTGGAGAGGTAGACAGAATGCAGGCAGGGCTTGATAGACCATTGGTCTGACACAGTATGGCACTTCTTATGTTCCTATATTTTTATGTTCTTTAGATCTGTGACAAAAAAATAAAAAGAGGGTCACAGGGGACCACATCTGGGCTCATCACCCACCTAGAGAATGTTCACCTAATTGAGGTGGTCCTTCCTGGACTGGAAGGCACAGCAGCAGCAGGGACTCCTGGGTAGAACAGCTGGCACAGGAAGGGGGAAGGTCCAGAAGAAGTGCCGCCACCACAGCCCTTCCCCC
Source organism: Sphenodon punctatus (assembly GCA_003113815.1). Taxonomy (NCBI): domain Eukaryota; kingdom Metazoa; phylum Chordata; class Lepidosauria; order Sphenodontia; family Sphenodontidae; genus Sphenodon; species Sphenodon punctatus. The sequence goes on from QEPC01008833.1 coordinate 1,530,904, forward strand.
TCCAGCTCTGCTGAGGAGTTTCCAGCCCCCCGTGAGGAGACACATGGGGCACGGGCCTTTCGATAACAGCTTCAGAGGCCCACAGATAAATATTTTGATGCCACAAAGAAATATATTGATGGGCTAAGGGTCCAAGCGCACACGATGGAGGATCGGCTGGTGGAACGTTTCAAGGAGCTCCAAATAAGGGAGTGAATGGCGGAGGCTTATGCGGAGTACCTCTGCACAGAAAAGGAAGCCCTTGAAAACTACTGCCAGTTGGTCGGCAAATGGAAGGCGTCCTTGGTGGGGGCCCTTGACGTAGCTCAGCAACATGGGTACGAGGTGGAGGAGGACGTGCTGCCTGCCCCTCATTCCTGCACACCCTTTTCTCCCTTCCCCCATGTTCCAGGGGACAGATACACAGACTCCTAATTTATTTTCCTTCGTTTGTATATATATATTAATGTTTGTTTTTTGTTTTATAAAGTTGTAATGTATGTTTTAAAAGTTTTTATAAAAGTTATATTTGTTACCAGCTTTGTTTTACCTGCCAATCTTTTATCCCTCTTTGCTGCTTCTTCTGGCAGGTGGAAGAATCTAATTGTATATACAGCTTGTCCGATCCCTACCTGACAGCAGCAGCACATGTAATGTATTAGCCCCAAGATGTGCCAGCAGGGTCTCAACTTGCAGACAGGCCCCCAGGAGGGGCAGTGCTTGTGTCTGTGTGGGTGTGCAAGAGAGAAATACAGAGAGGCTCTTTGGCAGTGGGCAGCAGGCGGCGGGTGCTGGGGTCAGAGGGGCTCTTTCAGCAGCTTCTGCAGGCATCCACAGGTGGATGCAGAGGAGTAGGCTGGTGGGGGGTGGGGCAGACTTGCAGGGGTCGCAAGTAGCCACTGGCCAATCTGGCACAAATAGCAGCAGCACCCAGTTCTTGGGACTGGATTGACTGCTTCAGGTACAGTGGAATGACAGTCCATGGGAGTTGAATGATGTCCCTAGAATTAGTGCTTGGTTGGGCACACTTCATTCAATCATTGCAATAGGTGGTACAGGTGGTACAGGTAGGCACACAGGCAGGGGCACATAACTACATTGTGTGTTATTTCTGTCTCATTCTGGTAGGCTTGCTGCTGGGTGTGGACATTGAGCATGAGCACAGATGAGATCTCTCACTGGTTCTGGCAGGTGGCAGCTTCAGCAAGATGCACCTCTTTATCCCCCACCCCATCTCTCTCGTTCTAGCCACGGGGAGCCTATCTCTCTCCCCCTTTCTCTGGTCATGTAGTTCAGGTGACATCATGGGTGGGAGCGTGTCTTTCTGTCTATATCCTAGCAGTGGGGACTTGGGAGACTTTCTCTCCACAAGCAGCAGGTTGCTATCTCGTAAAAAAAGGTTATTTGCACTGGCTCTCATCATTCTCACCACATCATCCTGCGTTCCATTCCCATATGGAATTGTCTCATATCCCTAGAAACGTTTGGTTGGAAATGTTTGTGGGTTCCAGAGAGAGAAAGAAAGGCTCTCTGGCAGTGGGCAGCAGCAGATGCCTTTTATACTAGAGGAGCTCGAGAAGTTGATGATGGTTTTTCGGACTGGAATGCCTGCTTCTACATGCAGTGGAATGAACCCCACCCCTGCCTGGAACGATGGCCCCAGAACCCTGTTGGTGGGTCCTGGGGCTGGAATGGCAGCTTCTGGATGACATGGATGGTTGACCTCCTGTGCCTGTAATGTAGGCCCTAGAACCCCAATGGTGGGTCCTGGAGCTGGAGTGGCTGTTTCTTGATGCAGTTGAATGATGGCTCCCCGTGAGTGGAATGATGGGACCCAGAACCCTGACGGTGGGTCCTGGGGCTAGAGTGGCAGACTCTAGATGATGTGGATGGGCAGACCTCCCTGCCAGTAATGTAGGCCCCAGAACCATGATGGTGGGTCCTGGGGCTGGAGTGGCTGTTACTTGATACGGTGGAATGAAAGTGCACTGTGCGAGGAATGGGGCTAGAGCACCCATGGATCCAGGATGGTAGGATTTGCCAGGGAAGAGCTCTCATACAGCAGCAGATGGCAGCATCAGGATTCCATGGGCATGTCTGGATTGGCCAGGGCAGAGCACCCATGGACAAGCAGACAGCAGCAGCGGGATTACCAGACCAGTGGTGCACATCACCCAGGGTTGCCAGGGCAGGCAGACAGGCACCGTGTCTTGAGAAGAAGCTCAGGTACTGTCATGAGAGGCAGGCATACTGAGGCAGGGTTCAAGCTTTGCAACCTGGGTGGGCGGAAAGGCAGGCAGCGTGGCATGAGCAGAAGGCAGGCATACTGAGGCAGGGTTCAAGCTTTGCAACCTGGGTGGGTGGGCAGGCAGCATGGCATGAGCAGAAAGCAGGCAGACTGAGGCAGGGTTCAAGCTTTGCAACCTGGGCGGATGGGCAGGCAGCATGGCATAAGCAGAAGGCAGGCAGACTGAGGCAGACTTTGATCTAGACCACCTGGGCAGGCTGGCGGATGGACAGGCAGGCAGGCAGGCAGCCTGGCATGAGAGGCATGCAGACTGAGGCAGGGTTCAAACTTTGCAACCTGGGCGGGCGGCGGCTGGGTGGGCGGGCAGGCAGTATGGCATTAGGGATGGGGAAATGTGGTTTGGAAGTTCGGAGTTCGGACCAAACTCGACCAGTTCGTTCGACCGAACTGAACTTCCGAACCGAACTCGATTTTCAGACTGAACCAAATTTCCGAACTCGGTTCTGTTTGACCATCCCTATAAGATAATATTCCATTTAGTTCAATGGGGTTTGAATTTCTGAACTCTGTTCAGAAGTTCAGAATTTGGACCAAACTCGAATAGTTCAGTCGACCAAACCGAACTTCCAAACCGAACTTGATTTTCAAACCGAACCAAATTTCTGAACTCAGTTTTGTTCACCCATTTCTACGTGGCATGAGCAGAAGGCAGGCATACTGAGGCAGGGTTCAAGCTTTGCAACCTGGGCAGGTGGGCAGGCAGCGTGGCATGAGCAGAAGGTATGCATACTGAGGCAGGGTTCAGACTTTGCAACCTGGGCGGGTGGGTAGGCAGCATGACATGACCAGAAGGCAGGCAGACTGAGGCAGGCTTTGACCTAGACCAACTGAGTGGGCGTGCGGGTGGGCAGTCAGGCAGCATGACATGAGAGGCATGCAGGCTGAGGTAGGGTTCAAGCTTTGCAACCTTTGTAGGCAGCGTGGCATGAGCAGAAGGCAGGCAGACTGAGGGAGGGTTCAAGCTTTGCAACTTGGGAGGGCAGGCAGGCAAGCCGTGTGGCATGAGCAGAAGGCAGGCAGATTGAGACAGGATTCAAGCTTTGCAACCTGGGCGGGCAGGCAGGCAGCATGGCATGAACAGAAGGCAGGCAGACTAAGGCAGGATTCAAGCTTTAAAACCTGGGCGGGTGGTCAGGCAGCATGGCATGAGAGGCAGTAGGGAAGGCAGGCTGGGACCTTGGCAGGGCATTCAGCTAGGCTGGAAAAAACTGTGCAACATGAGAGAGAGAACAAGTCAGTCAGATAGGTGGGCCAAGATCATCTATATAGAGTCCAGGTGGCAGGCTTACAGTTTCCCAATGCCATCCTGTGTCATGAGGTCAGTTAGATAAGCCGGCAGAGGCCGTTTAGTATGAGAGAGAGGGGGGGGAGGGAGGAAGAGGGGGGGCACCAGGCATTGGGAGGGAGGGACAGCACCTCAGCACAGCAGCAGCAGCCCAGATTGAGGAGGAGCCCCATACCAAGACTGCCCTTGGCATGGGATGGCGTGTGCCACTGCACCATCAATCCATGTCCAAGGGCAGCTTTGGGAATCCCAGCAGTGGAAGATTCACCTTGATGAACAGCAACTGCTCCACAAACTTGGCCCTCAGTCTCAGGTGGTGTGGAGAGCAAATGTTCCCTTCCATGGAGAACACCTGCTCTCTGGGGACATTGGTTGGTGGGCAGGACAACAGACCCTTGGCCACTTTGGACAGGGCCAGACATATGTTGGTCTTGCTGGTCAGTAGACCAACAGATCGCTGCTGGGATAGATGCATGGCTCCTCCTCCAGGTAGGTCTCCACTGCTGCTGAGGCACAGTGGTACTCGCTTGCATAACTCTGTCTGGGCATCACCTCCACCACTGCCCTCAGCCATGCTGCATGCCCTATTCTGCATGGCCCCATGCTCCCCAGAGTGGCCAGCACATAGGAGGATCTGCTTCTGTTGCTGAGAATAGGGGTGCTAGTGCTGCTCATCCTGCTGCTGGTGCTGCTACCGCAAGGACTGGGGGCAGGGATAGACCCCGTGGTCTGAAAGGGGTGGCTGCTCCCACTCCCACCATCCCCAGAGGTGTCCTTCTCCTGCTGCTTTGCACTCTCCATAGCCCACTCTGCCTGCCAGACCCTCTACACCAGCTCACCCTTCCACTACCCATAGAGTGCTGTCTTGTGTACCATGTTGCCCTTGGCCTTGGGGTCCAGCATGGTTGCCAGAATGTATTTAGCCAGCCATAAGAGCTCATCAAAACGTGCCTTCAACCCTGCCTTCAACTGCCACACCAGGTGAACAGCCTCATCAGCCAGCTTCCTGACATGAGGGCCACAATACCACCCCCTGAGAATCTTATAAAGCCTCCTCAGGAGAGTCTGAATCAGAGGGGTCACCTGGCTGAGGGTGGCTGTGGACGAGCTCATTGTCTCCGTCACGACCAGGAACGATCTCAGCACAAAGACTGTGTGCAACAGTATCTCCCATTCCACGCCATTGAACCCTGGAGGTGCCCCACTGTCCACGACCAGTTGAACCTAATGCAAGGCAGCTTTCTGCTTGAGAAGCCACTCGAGCATTAGGAACGTGGAATTCCACCGTGTGGAGACATCCTTAAACACCTGGTGCACTGGGGAGCCTTGCTCTGCCTGCTTTGTCCAGAGGAGTTCGCTGCCCTTCACGCTCCAGTTAAAGAACCTGGTCAGCTTCCTCCCCCACTTGATCATGGAGAAAAGGGTGCCTTCCCCAATCCCCTTCTCCCCCAAACCTAGAGCATCCCTGATCAAAAGCTGTAGGGTGTGTGTGAGGCAAGGGATGCTCATGAAGCCCCCCTCGTGGACTGCCCTCAAGATGTTGGCCGCATTATCAGTGACCACACTCCCCTAGGAGAAGGTGTGCCTGGAGTGACCCACTCCCTCACCATGGTGGTCAAGGCTGCCTCTATGTTCTGGGACGGGTGGGGGCTGTTCCATTACTTCTGCCTGAAGCAGGGCCCACCTATACTCTGCTTCAAGACCCTTCCTGCCACTGCCAAACACTGCCTCCGGGTCCTGCCAGCAGTGCACCGTCACTGCTCCTTTAAAGCCCGGTACAGGGCTGGCACCACCTGCTGACTCAGGATGGTGCATGAGGGCAGCTTAAACTGGGGGGGGGGGCAGGAACCCAATCAGTTGCTTGAACCCCATGTCCCCAACCACCGAGAAGGGCTGCCCATCCAGAGCGATCATTTTGCCCAACATGCATGTGGCTTTTGCTTGAAAACCACACGGCCCTCCATGTCCTGCAGCTGAAGAGGGACTTGGCAGCTGCCGCACCCCAGCTCCTCCATGGAGGACTGACACTGCTTCTGCTTCTGCTTCTGCTGCTCCCCCCTAGCAGCAATACTGCTGCTGCTAGGGCAGCTGTTGGAGCAGGACACTTGCCCGCTGAAGGAGGCGGACGACTGTCTGCTGTAGTCAGGAACCTGCTGGTATCCACTGCCCCTGCCTGCCCGCTTCACAGCACAGCTCTGTGGCATCCACTCAGGTGCCTTGCCATGGCAGTTGTGTCAATATTGGTGACCACCTGCCCACACTTCACCACCTTCTGGTACAAAGTGCACTGCACCTCCCTTGGATCATCCGCCCGCACCAGCTTAAAGTGTGCCCAGACAGAGGATTTTTTGCTCCCTCCTGCCTTCTGGTCCACCCTGGGTGACGCACCACTGCCAGTGCTGCTGGGAGGGGCAGAACCTGGTGATGACACAGCTCTGGGAGGGACAGCCATTGCCTCGGGACCAGACATCTCCTCCACAGGACTAGTGTCTGCCTCGCTGTCCCCAATCTGAGATATGTCCCCCTGTGAAGGGGAGTACTAGGACCCTGAGTCTGGACTGCCCACCATGCTGTTGCCACTGTCCCTGTGCCCCCTATAGCTGCTACTGCTTCTGCTCCTCTCCCTGCTGCCATTGCCCGGGGATCGGGCCCTGTCTCTAGAAGCCAGGGTGGGATTCACTAGCCCTGGACTGCTGGGGATCACCTCAACAATGGGGGACATTGGTGGACCTGGAGGAACATCGGAAGCACCTGCTCCAGCAGCAGAGACATCCGCAGCCTCATGTACTGCAGTCTTTCCAGTGCCCTGTGTGGCAGTGGAGGATGCTGGCAGGAGGCGACGGCGAACCACCCCCAGGCTAGTACCACTGCTGGGGGTCTCTAAAGCCTGTCTCCCCAAATCAGAGCTGTGGAGTTTGAGGCCAGTGATGGTGATGGGCTCTGGCTGCTGCTGCATGTTGCCACTCTGCTGGCACGACCCCTACCCCTCCCACCTCTGCCACATGCCCCATTGCCCACCTTACGGGCATCAGGCCAGCCTCTCCAGTTTCCCTTCTCCATTTCTCCCATCCAAGTAAGTAATCTAATATTATATACATCTACACTAACTCTAACTGCTATTAACTATTGTAAAACCTATGGACCTAAATGGAATATTATCAGGGGGGGATTGGGAAATCAAAGTGGCCTGGGAAAATATAGTCTTAGTGGCCCTGTGCTGGCAGCTTTGCCGCCGGCGGGCCGGAAATGGGCCAAGGGGCGTGGCTTGGAGGGGCGTGGCTTGGGGCATGGCTTGGATGGGCAGAGTGCACCAGATTTGGGCCCTAGCAGAGCTGAGTCCTCAGACTCAGATCCTCAGCAGCCTGACAGGGGTGAGTGGGAGGTTATGGGGGGCTGGCAGGGGGGAAACTGCCATTGGTGGGGGTACCGACCCTCATTTCAGTGCTCTGGCTCCCCAAATCACTCTGTTTAGTGCTTAATGGCCCCCAACCCAAAATCACTCTGTCCCTTGCTATGCATCCTACAATAAGGCATCTTCATTCCTACAGCAGCTGCACTAGTATTCCACAGGCCCTGTGTTTAGCTTAGCAAAGTTAAGACTAAGGGCAGAATTGATACCAAACTTCAAATATCTACATTATATCCTACATTAAGGCATCATTCCTTGCTGCTGAGTAAAACTCTGCTACTTGGAGACTGAGAGAACCCTCCTACAATAGCATCTCGTCCAGTAAGTGGATGGGACTCCAGTAGGACAACTCTCTTTTTCTCCATCAGTGGTAGTGCCACAGCAGGATAAAAAAATCCTGTTCACATATTTAAAACATACAAAACCTCATCAAAGGGCCACATCAAAATAGCTGCATGCTATTAAAAATACCTGATCACACAAGCACGTTCACGTTTAGTAACAACAGCACAAATGTCAAAGACTTCATGACTTACTTTAAGAGACAGGTAATACCAAATAGCTAAAAATCCCCCTAAGAACAACCACCACCCCCACACCTATTTTCCCCACCCCCCCACCCCCCTCCTCCAAAGGGCTGGGAGAACACCCTGATCTTGCATGCCTGACGGAAGGCCAACAGGCTTGGGGCCAGTTTGGCTTCCTCCAGGAGGGAGTTCCATAAACGCGGCCCAGCCACTGAGAACTCCCTCCCCCCCTGCTTTACACAGGTGACCTCCAGGAAGGCGCCCCCGGTGGACCGAAGGGGTTGCTGTGTGACACGGAAGGTGAGGTGGTCCCTGAGGTATAAAGGGCCAAGACCGTGTAGGGCTTTATAGGCCAAAAACCAACACCTTGAAACTGGTTCGGTATGCTATAGGCAGCCAGTGCAGCACGCAGAGCACAGGAGTGATGAGTTCTCATCGGCTTGTCCCCGTAAGGAGACGAGCCACATTCTGCACCAGCTACAGCCTCCAAACCAGCACCAAGGGAAGCCCCATGTGTGTTTCAATAGTCCAGCCTCAAGGTAATGAAGGCATGGATGAGGGTGGCCAGGTCGGGCCTGGAAATATTTGGATGCAGCCTCCACACCAGATACAGCTGGCAGAAGGCAGCCTTAGCCACCACCTCCACCTGCCGTTATAGGCAGAGATCCAAATCCAACAATACTCCCAGATTCCAAACCTGCTGGGCTACAGGAGGGGGGACCCCCTCTACGAGGGGAGCCAACACCTCCCTCATCCTACCCACCACCATCACCTCCATCTTATCAGATTGAGCTTCAATCTTCTCTGCTGTAACCAATCTGCCACGGACTCCAAGCATTGGGACAGCATTGAGACAGTAGGACCTGGGTTGGTTGAAAAGGAGAGTTAAAGCTGGGTGTCATCAGCGCATTGGTGGCAACATACACCAAACCCCCTCACGATCTCCCCCAAGGGCTGCATATATACATTAAATAATAATGGAGACAAGATGGAACCTTGCGGAATGCCACAGTCCAGGGCCTGGGGGCTAGAAGACTCAGCCCCCAGGACAACCTGCTGGCTTCTCCCTGAGAGGAATGATCAGAACCATCCAAGGACAGTCCCATCCAGACCCCTCAGGGCTTGCAACTGTCTCAGCAGCAGCCCATGATCCACTGTGTCAAAAGTAGCAGGACCAGAAATGTTGAAAGTCCTACATCCATCTCCCAGTGGACATCATCCACCAAGGCCACCAACGCCGTCTCTGTGCCATAGTTGGGTCGGAACCCCGATTGAAATGGGTCGAGAAAACCGATGCTGTCAAGATGAGCCTGGAGCTGCAGTGCCATCACCCATTCAATAACCTTCCCTAAAAAGGGCAGGTTAGAGACAGATTGGTAACTGTAGAGTGCTTCCACATCCAAGGATGGCTTCTTCAGTAGGGGGTGCACCACAGCCTCCTTGAGATGGTGGTGGGGGAATCTCTCCTGCCGAAGGGACGTGTTGATTACCCTCGCCAGTGTTGTCCTCAATGTCTCCCTGGAGGCTTTCACCAGCCAGGACGGGCATGGATCTAATTCACAACTGGTGGCTCTAACAGACCCCAGGACATGCACAGCATCGGCTGGCATAACTTCCTGAAACTCATCACAAGAAGATGGACCAGACAGGGCCTCCGTTACCTCACATTCCATCTCCACTGCCCCTAATCAAGCATTGAAGTTGCTCTGGATCCAAGCGATCTTGTCTACAAAGTAGGTGGCAAACTCCTCATGGCGGGTCTGGGACAAGTCCCCGTCCAGGTGGAAGTAGGCTGGACTGACCAGTCCCCACACCACTCGGAACAGTTTCGCTGGACGCGACTTTGCAGACGGTATGAGGGCGGCAAAGAACGCTTTCTTTGCTGTCCTCACAGTCTCAAAATAGGACCTCAAATGGGAGGAGGGGAGGATTCGATGGCGGGTAGGGAGAAAGAACACACACATCTCTGTCCAAAACTCTGCTGCCAGGGTCATCTACCTCGCCAGTCGCTTCGACCATGTGCAGCCCCTCCTCTCTTCGCTTCACTGGCTTCCCCTTCCTGAAAGAATCCTGCACAAGCTCCTAGTCTTCACCTATAAAGCTCTTCACAACCTCGCTCCCCGATACCTCTCTGCACTTATCGCCCTCCATACTCCAGCCCGTGCACTTCGCTCCTCCTCTGTCCCTTCTCTCACCCTTCCATGCCTTCCCTGCTCCCCTAAGCACCTTCTCCCCTTCTCACTTGCTGCCCCCCATGCCTGGAACTCCCTCCCTGTCCACATCTGCCTTGCCCCCTCCCTTCATACCTTCAAATCTCTCCTTAAAACTCACCTCTTTCGCTCTGCTCTGTCTGACTCTTTATCCTGCTGAGCCACTATTCCTATACCTATGACCTGTTTACCCTTATCCTTGCTACATGGACCTGCCTGCTGTCATTCTCATCGTAACCAAGCCAAGTACGTGCACTTGAGACCTCGCATCTTCATGAATGTTAGACCCCTTGTCTCTCCCTCTGTTCCCCTTCCTAAGTCTCTCCCCCAGCTCCTGTCTCTCAGATTGTAAGCCCTAGGGGCAGGGACCGTGTCTATTTTGTTACTTTGTAAAGTGCCAGGTACACTGCTGGTGCTATATAAATGTTTGTTAATAATAATAATAATAATAATAATAATAATAATAAGGGATGGGTAAAATATAAAAATAACACCTAAATATATCTAATCTAATCTAAATAAATGATACTAGGGATGTAAATGTGTGGGATGGGTGAAATAGGAGGTGGATGGCAATGGATTAGGAATAGGAACTGCTAAAAGAGGGAGATTTCTGAAAATGCCTGCTGTCAGGAACAGTGGCTAGCTCAGAAGGTGCTGGAAGGGGGGAGAGAAATGACTTTTGTTACTTGCTGCGCCCGCCTTACCACAATCCCCATTGGCTCTGTGCAGCCTAGCCCTGCCCGCCCCCCATCCCCCATGTCCAATCGCAGACTGCCAAACCAGTGGTCTGAGGAAAAAAGGGATGGTGATTGGGCAGACTGGCTGCTACTCCTAGCCTCTCCACCCCTGGTGACAGGAAGACTGCTCCTGAGCTGCCTCCCCTTCCCTGGGCCTTCCAGTCACGTTTTTCCCATCCGAACTCACCCGAATGAGGCCGAACTGTTCAGTCGTTTCCAAGTTCATCTCGAGTTAGGGTTTGATTGGTTCGGGTTCAGTTCGGATGTTTGGTTCAGCCATCTGAACTGAATATGAGTCAGCAATGTGATGTAGCTGCAAAAAATGTTAATGCAATTTTAGGTTGCATTAACAGAAACATTGTCTCCAAGTCAGCGGAGGTAAAAAATTCCACTCAATTCAGCACTAGTCAGATATCACCTAGATTACTCTGTTCAGTTTGGGGCACATCATTTTAAGAAGGACACTGACAAATTGCAGGGGGTTCAAAGCAGGGCAACAAAATGATAGAGTCTGGAAAGCAAGTCTTAGGAGGAAAGTTTAAAGGAACTGGGTATGTTTAATCTAAGGGAATCTATGTTCCTCTAAGGGAAACTTGTGCGGTAACTGGGTTGAACAGGACCCCGGGGCCCCTCTGAGCCCTTTCCACTCTCCCATGGGGGAAGCCCCCTCCCCTAGTGCGGACTGGAGGCAGGTGGGCAAATGCTGTGCCACTCTGTTGTGTGGAAAGTTTGGCTCAGTGGACAGAAGGCAGGACTGCTTTATCATCCAAATCCCCCTGTCCCATCTTCTCTCAACTCGGTCTTTGCCAGGGCCCCCTGAATACGTGGGTCTCCCAAGGGCAACCACCCCTGCTTCCACCACCTATTGACATGCTATTGTGGGTACCTGGTCCCCAGCACAAGTGACACAGGCAGGCAGCCTTCCCTGGGCAGGGCTGAGCAGAGAATTGCTGATGCCAGGATTAGACCACTGCAACCTGGGGACAGAGCCCACTTTGCAGACCTGGACCTTGTGGGTCAAATCCTCAGCAGAAAGTGTCTTTAAGTATTTATGTAATAAATGGCCAAAGTCTTTTCTTTCTAGGTCATATCCACCCCAGGATAGCAGTGATGGGTCTATAGAATAATCCTGCATTTGGCTGGGTTCCTTCAAGGGGGCCCTTGCCTGGCTGCGCCGTTCTCTGTGAAACAAGGGATGTGGCAGTGTCTGTCCAGTCAGGATCTCAAAAGGGAAAGAAGCAGTTATTGTTGATGTATGTTCATTTTTTATTTACATTATCTTCCTTTTATTGTCTGTTTTTATTCATCTCTGATATGTATCTCCACCTCGCCCCCTTCCTTCGTACCTTCAAATCCCTCGTCAAGACCCACCTCTTCTGCTCTTCCCTCCCCAACTCCTCGCACCCCTCTCCTCACTTGTGCTGATACTCTCCATCCAGTACAATCTGTTACCTGAGGTCTGTGTACTCATATCCTCACCACACAGACCAGCCAGCCATCATTCTTGATGTAACCAAGTGAAGCTCGTGTACCTGGGACCTTGCATCTTTGTAAATGTTACACTCCTTGTCTCTCCCTCTGTTCCCCTTACTTCCCCACCCCCCAATCTCTCTCAGATTGTAGGTCCTAAGGCAGGGATCATATCTATTCCATTACTTGGCGGCCTTTTTCCAGAAGCTGCTTAGGGTGCCCAAGGGCACCCCGTATGCTGCTATCAGAGCTGAGGTGGGGCAATGCAGATGGTCCAGTATAGTTTGGTGTCGTGTGATCAAGTTCTGGAGTAAACTTAATCAGTGTAAGGGGGGGGATGACTCAGTATTGGATTAAGGATGCCTTTAAGAGTGGCTGGATAGGAGCCATTGAGCAGTATTTGTGTAAATTGGGCTTTGGAAGGGGCTATTGGGGGGAAGGATCTCTCTTCCTTTACCAAGGAAGTGGTATGCAGGATTATGGATGTGACAATGCAAGAGGAGGTGGCAAAGATTAGGGCATTGCCTCATATGTCAGGTTATCTGCCCCTCATTCCACCAGGTTTTCATATGGCCTCTTTTTTGACATCATGCATATGACCCAGGAGGAAGTATCTTTTTATGTCCGCCCGTTTTAACGCCTTGCCCACTATGGTGTTAGAGGGTCGTTTTTCCTCTCTGAGCTTTGTGGATCGATTATGTCCCTTCGACCGCCAGCATACAGAAACAGTTGAACATGTCCTTTTTAGGTGTTGGATGTATGATGGGCATCGCCAGGAATATTTATCCCTTTTATTGGGAAGGTATCCTGGTAGAACCGACCAAAATTTATCACTTTTGGCTCTGGCAGATATTGATCCAAAGATTACAGAAGCTGTCTCTTGATTTTTTATAGCCACTTTCAATGCTCATGGTTTGTTTTTGCAATTTAAGGGTATCTCAGAATCTTAGGATGGGGCAGTGACTCAATTGGTTTTGAGGTTATTTTTACTTCATTTTATCCTGATATGATAAATATGCTCTCCGTGATGTAGGTATATTTCTTTGTTTTGTTTCGCTTATTTTCTTTGTATTGTCTGTCTTGTTATCATAGGCCATTGGCCACAAATAAACTTATTATATTATAAAAACCCTTCTGCATTGAAGCCGATGTCTCAGGACGGGCCATAGGGGCCATGCTTCTACAACCCACCAACAAGGCAGACACTTTTCTCCCCTGCACCTATCATTCTCGACAGCTCACACCGGCAGAGCGCAATTACTCTATTTTGGACCGCAACTCCTAGCCATCAAGGTGGATTTTGAGACCTCGAGACACTACTTAGAAGGGGTTCAACACCCTGTCACCGTGGTCACAGACCACAAAAACCTTACCTTTCTCCAAACGGCTCATATAGCGAAGGCTCGACATGCATGATGGGCCCTATTCTTTGCTCGATTTGACTTTCGCATTCGCTATCATCTCGGCCGGCTCCATGTGTTGGTCTACGCCTTATCCGGTTATAATGAGGAACAACTTCGAAAGCCACAAACATCTGAACCGATTCTAGAGAAGCGAATCTTCGCCGCTACGTACTTATTGCTGGAAGAGCTTCGCGAGGATACCCAGCAAGAGCTTCCTTCTGAGGAGGACCCGACAGAGCTTTCCACAGATGGGTTATGCCAGAAAAATGGGAAAATAATAGTACCCCCTTCTTGTCGGTCCTGAGTATTGTGGGCGCATCACAAAGCCCCCACAGCCGGGCACCTGGGAAGTGAAAGAACTCAACAACTAATTTGATGTTCCTTTTGGTGGCTTACAATGAGCCAAGATGTCCAACAACATGTGTCTAGCTGTGCCATGTGTGCACGGATGAAGATTCCCCACCGGGTCCCTGCAGGGTACTTGCATGTCCTCCCACTACCCTGTGGTCCATGGCAGGGGATTGGACTTGATTTTGTTGTGGAATTACCGCCTTCATGACAATACACCATGGTTTTAGTCGTCATGGACCATTTTACCAAGCTGGCCAACTTTATAGCTTGCAAGGAGTTACCCTCGGCTAAACGCACAGCCCTCCTCTTTATTCGGCATGTCCTCAAGCTTCATGGGTGCCCTCTTGAAATCTTTAGTGATAGGGGAACCCAGTTTACATCACAATTTTGGAAGGCCTTGTTTCACTCCATTCATGTCACTCTTAAACCTACAACGGCCTACCACCCGCAAGCCAATGGCCAGGTGGCATGGGTAAACCAGAACGTGGAACAGTATCTAAGGTGCTGTCAGGCTCCGGGGCACGGAGCCGTGGGGGAAACCAAGGAGGGAGAAGGAAGGCCTGTGCTATCAGGCTCCAGGGGACAGAGCCGGGGAGGGGGAAACAAGGTAGGAGGAATCGAGGCCCAGGCACAGGGGGGGAAAGGGTGGCCCCAAGGCGACCCTCTGAAACCTCTCAGTCGCTCTCTTGCACCCGAGAGATTATGTACTCCGCAGCGTTACCAGGCACCCTGGGCTAAGAAGGTACGCGACTCATCATCGAGGTCAGGGTCCGGAGCCAAGGGAGGAACCCACCACAGGGATG
>QEPC01008833.1:1546339-1568050 GCA_003113815.1 Sphenodon punctatus
GCACAAGACAGGGAGGAAACAAGCAAGCAAGGGGCACACACAACCCAGGGGGAACAGACAACAAGGAGCACGCACAAGACAGGGAGGAAACAAGCAAGCGAGGGGCACGCACAACACAGGGGAAACAAGCCACAGTCTTTCCACATGCAGAGGGGACACATAGAAGGATCACACACACAACAGCCAACACAAGTACTCCTCACATATATCACACAAGAATGGGAAGAGGGTAAGAGACGTTGCTCCACCAGCTTCCTGTGGCCACACCAAGGCTTAAATACTTCCTGTGACCAACCAGGAAGCTGGGAGGCAGGGCTAAGGCAACTGGCTACAGCTGGGAGGGGGGGCATGACACACAGGGAGCAAGCACACAAGGGAGACAGAAGGGGGAAAACCCAAATCCACCAGGTGGCGCAGGGTGCTGGAGAGCCTGCCCAGCACCCCAAGGGCCATGGGTTCAAGACCCAGCCCTGACAGGTGCTATGTAAACTACCTGCAGGATGACTGGTACACCTGGCTCCCCCTGGCCGAGTTTGCTTACAACAACTCTCCGAACACCTCTCTGGGGACATCTCCCTTCTTTGTGACCTATGGGTTTCACCCTCATTTAGGCTCCATTGAGACACCATTGGCCACGGTCCCAGCTGCAGGAGCCCTAGCCCAACAGATCCAAGAAGCCCAAGCCACCGTCCAGGGAGTTCTACAACAAGTGTGCCAATGGTACAAGATACACGCAGACAGCCACCATCGTGAAGCCCTCTCTCTTCACCCGGGGGACTTGGTGTGGGTCAGCCACCGCCATTACCCCTCAGTGCGCCCTTCTTCCAAGTTGGATGCAAGGTATATAGGACCCTTCCCAGTGAACCGTCAAGTCAATGAGGTGACTTACACGCAAATGTTGTGATCCAACCTCCGCATACACCCCACCTTCCATGTTTCTTTATTGAAGAAAGCAGATCCCTCTCACGAGACCACTCCTAGTTCCCCTCCTGGCCTTGTTGAGGTTACGGCCACCAACCCTGCGTTTGAGGTTCGTGCCATTCTTGATTCCAGAATGGTACGAGGATGGCTCCATTATCTAGTTGATTGGGTTGGATATGGCCCTGTTGAGCATTCCTGGGAGCCTGCTTTCCATGTGTTGGCTCCCCGCCTCCTCGAGCATTTCATCTCTGGCACCCCCTGAAGCCTGGTCCTTCTTGGACTGGCGGCTGGCAACCTCGGGGGAGGGTGTACTGTCAGTGGGAGGTGTCGGCAGGGGGTTCCCCCCGGGGGCACCCTGCAGACGCCCCGGGGGGGCTCGAACCCAGGATGGGAGGCTGCGGGGGTCACCGGCACTTTCTCCAACCCCACTGGTGCCTCTGGCACCCGCAGTGGGGTTACAGCCTGGGGACATGCCCCCTGCTGGCACGTCAAATGTCAGGCTTCCCCTACCCCCGCTGCACCGCTCGGAGCATCTGCGGGCATTCACAAGAGCAGGGCACGAGGAATAAAAGCCAACACCGCCAGGAAGGCGGTGCTGGTGTTTTGGGAAACCAGCCCCCTGTCTGTTTTGACTGTGAATACGAAGCGAGTGCAATTGCAAGCATTGGAAGTGTGCTGAGTAACCCTGTGAGTCTGTATTGTTCCCTGCCCTCTTTTGTTCCTACTGTGTGTGAGAGATTGGGTCTGTGAGGGATAATGTGGCGTGTGTTGTCCCTTCCTCCCACCCTTTCCTTTTCTGCTACTTTGGACCCTCACTAGCTGAGGTGAGTGCCCCAGTTCCCCTCTCCAGTGGGTCCCTGTGCACACCCATCACTGGTGCTCCTCCTCCCCATGTCTCCCATTCCCCACTCTCCTCGGTCCACCTGGGTGAGTGTATCCTGGGGCAAACCTAGGTTCCCACCCAACTCAGTTGTGCCCTATGATGATAGAGGCCTGGTCTCCTTAATTGGAGGTAAAGGCCACAATACTATCCTGATGGGCATTCTCCCACATACACTCCCTTCCCTGAGCCAGGGGAACCTTGGTAGCGTGTATGTTGTGATCAGCCCCCACCCCCTCCCCCGTTACACTGACAGTGGGTCCTGGGCCTGGAGTGGCTGCTTCTTGATGCTGTGGGATGACTTTGGAATGTGCGAGGAATGATGGCCCCAGACCCATGATGCTGGGTCCTGGTGCTAAGGTGGCAGCTTCTAGATACATATTGGCCACAGCCCTCCCTGCCAGTA
Organism: Sphenodon punctatus; assembly: GCA_003113815.1. Classification (NCBI taxonomy): domain Eukaryota; kingdom Metazoa; phylum Chordata; class Lepidosauria; order Sphenodontia; family Sphenodontidae; genus Sphenodon; species Sphenodon punctatus. The sequence goes on from QEPC01008833.1 coordinate 1,548,547, forward strand.
ACTTGGTCCCAGGACCCTGACAGTGGATCCTGGGACTGGAGTGGCTGTTCCTTGTTGCCGTGGGATGACATTGGAATGTGTGAGGAGTGATGTCCCCAGACCCATGATGCTGGCTCCTGAGGCTAAGGTGGCAGCTTCTGGATAAATGTTGACCACAGCCCTCCCTGCCAGTAACTTGGCCCCAGGACCCTGATGGCAGATCCTGGGGCTGGAGTGACTGTTCTTTGATGCTGTGTAATGACAGGATAGTGTTCTAGGAATGATGCCCCCAGACCCATGACACTGGGTCCTGGGGCTAAGGTGTCAACTTCTAGGTATTGGCCACAGCCCTCCCTGGATCTTGGCAGAAGCAGAGATTGAATTGCTCGGACACAGAGCCCATGGTACAGAGAGAAGAGGCAGCATTGGAAGCAACAGCAGAGATTTAATTGCTTGGGCACAGAGCCCATGGCACAGAGAGCAGAGGAAGCATTGGAAGCAGAAGCACACATTGGATTGCTCAGGCACTGAACCCATGACACAGTGAGCAGAGGCAGCATTGGCAGAAGCAGCAGACATTGGACTGACCAGGCACAGGACCCATGGAACAGCAGGATGGTTAGATTTGCTAGGAAATAGCTCCCATACAGCAGCAGGATTGCCTTGGCACATCTGGATTGGCTAGGGCAGAGCACCCATGGACCAGCAGACAGCAGCAGAGGGATTACCAGACCAGTGGTGCACATCAGGCTGAGGCAGACTGAGGCAGGGTTCAAGCTTTGAAACCTGGGCAGGTGGGCGGGCAGGCAGCGTGGCATGAGCAGAAGGCAGGCAGACTGAGGAAGACTTTTATCTAGACCACCTGGGCAGGCAGGTGGGTAGCATGGCAAGAGCAGAAGGCAGGTAGACTGAGGCAGGGTTCAAGCTTTGCAAACTGGGTGGGCGGGCAGGCAGCGTGGCATGAGCAGAAGGCAGGCATACTGAGGGAGGCTTTGATCTAGACCATCTGGGCAGGCAGACAGGTGGGCAGGTGGGCAGGCAGCATGGCATGAGCAAAAGGCAGGAAGACTGAAGGAGGCTTTGATCTAGACCACCTGGGCAGGGAGGCTGGTGGGCGGTCAGGCATGAGCAGAAGGCAGGCAGACTAAGGGAGGCTTTGATCTAGACCACCTGGGAAGGCAGATGGGCAGGTGGGAAGTCAGCATGGCATGAGCAGAAGGCAGGCAGACTGAGGCAGGGTTCAAGCTTTGCAAACTGGGTGGGCGCCCATGGTGTGAGAGGCAGTAGGGAAGGCATGCTGTGACATTGGCACCAAGTTGGCAGGGCACTCAGATAGGCTGGCGAAGATTGTGCAGAGAGAGAGAGAGAGTCAGTCAGATAGGTGGGTTGAGATCGGCTAGCCACTAGCCAGAGGCCAGCTTGCAGGCTTCCAGTTTCCCAATGCCACACTGCAACATACTGTCAGTCAGATAGGTTGTCCAAGGCCATGTAGTATGAGAGAGAGAGAGAGAGGGAAGGAGGGAGGGAGGGGGGTAGGTAGGGTGCAACTGAAGCAGTGGGAGGGAGGGAGGGACAGCACCTCAGCTCAACAGCAGCAGCCCTTATTGATGAGGAGCCCCTTCCAAAGACTGCCCCTGTCATGGGATGGCATGTGCCACTGCACCATCACTCCTTGTCCAGAGGCAGCTCAAGGAATCCCAGCAGTGGAAGGTTCAACTTTAGGAACAACAACTGCTCCACCAACTTAGCCCCCAATCTCAGGTGGTGCGGGGAGCAAATGTCCCCCGCCACAGAGAACACCCGTTCACAGGGGAAACTGGTTGGTGGGCATGACAATAATCCCCATGCCACTTTGAACAGGGCCAGCCACACATTGGTCTTGCTGGCCCAGTAGGCCAAGGAATCGCTGCTGGGATTGATGCACAGCTCCTCGTCCAGGTATGTATCAACTGCTGCTGAGGCGCCATCATACTCCCTCTCATAACTGTCCCTGGGCACCACCGTCCCCACTGCCTTCAGTCACACTGTCAGTCCCTGCCCTTTTGTGGGCCGCGCAGAAGAGGAGCTGCTGGCAGTAGGGGTGCTGCTCCTCCTAATCCTGCTGCTGCTGGTGCTCCTGCTACTGCTCAGACTGGGGGCAGGGATAGACCCCACTGACTGAGAAGAGCAGCTGCTCCCACTCCCACCAACCTCTGGGGCATCCTGCTGCTGCCTGACAGTCTCAAGAGCCTGCTCTGCCTTCTGGACCTTCCCCACAAGATCATCCTTCCACAGGCCATAGAGGGATGACTTGCGTGTCACGTTGTCCATGACCCTGGGGTCCAGCATTGTTCCCAGAACATATTCCCCCTGCTGCAGCAGCTTTTCGAACCTCGTCGTCAGGCCTGCCTTAAGCTTCTGCGCCAGCCCAACCACCTCAGCCCCCAGCTTCTTGCACCTAGGGCCACAATCCTGCATCTGCACCATGATCTCCTCCAGACTCACATGGAGACTCTGGACCAGAGGGGCCACCTGGCTTATGGTGGCTGTTGAGGAGCTGATGGTCTCAGTCACCTCATAGAACGGTTTTAGAAGTATGACCGTCTGTTCCAGGATCTCCCATTCTGGTTAATTGAAGCCTGGAGGTTCCCCGCTGTCCGTGTCCAATTCCACCTGATACAAGGCGGCTTTCTGCTCCACAAGCCGCTCAAGCATCAGGAAGGTGGAATTCTACCTCATGGACACATCCTGAACCAGCATATGCCCTGGGGAGCCTTGCTCAGCCTGCTTGGCCCAGAGGATTTCGCTGCCATTAACACTACGGTTGAAGAAGCCCATCAGCTTCCTCCCCTGCTCTATCAGGGAGCTAAGGGTGCCTGCTCCAATCCCCTTTTCCCCCAAGCCCAGAGCATCCGTCACCACCAGGTCGAGGGTGTGTGCAGCACAAGGGATGCTGATAAATTTAGCATTGTGTACAGCCCTCAATATATTCGCCGCATTATTGGTCACCACACACCCAGGGGTGAATGGTGCACCTGGTGTGACCCACTCCCTCACCACAGTGTTCAGGGCTTCCTCTATGTTCCTAGCAGTGTGGGGGCAGTCCATGACTTCCGCCTGAAGCAGGGCCCACCTATACCCTGCTTCAGGAGCCCTCCTGCCACTGTCCAATGCCAACTCTAGGTCCTCCCACCAGTGCACCATCACCGCCAGGTAAGCATGTTGGGCATTCCTGGAGGACCACAGTTCAGTGGTAAAATGGCAGTGGCACCCCCAGTCCCTGGCAGTTCCAGCTGCTCCTTCACCCTCTCCTTCAATGCCCTGTACAAGTCTGGCACCACCGTATGGCTGAGCGTGGTGCGGAATGGCATCTTAAATTGGGGGGCCAGAAACTCCATCAGCTGCTTGAACCTTGTGTCCCCGACAATGGATAAGGGCTGGCCATCAAGAGCGATCATCTCGCCCAACAGGTGCGTGGCTTTCTGCTGAAAGCCACTCCACCCTCCTGCTTCCAATGGCCTTGAAAGCTGCCCCCACCCCAGCTCCTCCATTGTTGGCTGATGCTGCTGCTTCTGCTCCTGCTGCTCCCCCCTAGTAGCAATACTGGTCCTGCTGCTAGAGGCAGCTGCTGCAGTGGGACGGTTGCCCGATGGAGGACGAGTAGCCGCGTGGATTTGGAACCCACTTGTGTCCACTGACCCAGCCTGCCCGCTTAGCAGAGTGGCATTGTGGCACGCTTGTATATGTCTTGATATGGCAGATCTCCCTAGGTTGTTGAGCACCTGCCCTCGCTTGATCACCTTGCTGCACAAAGTGCATCGCACCTCCTGGGGATCATCCGCCTGCACCAACTTAAAATGCTCTCAGACCCATGATTTTTTAGCCCCTCTTGCCTTCTGGCCTGCACCATGTGACACACTCCTGGGAGGGACAGGACATGATGGCACTGGTGACACATCTCGTTGAGGGACAGCCATCACCTCAGCAGCACCAAATACAGAGACCTCCTCCACAGAAATCTCTGCATCGCTGTCCCCATCCAGAAACAGAGTGACAGAGGCTGCTGGACTCCCCATGCTACTCCCACTCTGAGCAGCACTCTCCCCCTGCCCCTTATAGCTGCTGTTACTGCTGCTGCCCGGGGATTGGGCCCTGCCTCTAACCGGCTCTCAACAATGGGAGAGTTGGGGGACAATGCTGGCCCCTGATGGGATTCTTCATCCCCTGAATCACCTGATACTACAGCCACCAAAGCCTCTTCCACTGCCAGAAGGTGACGCCCAACCCCCTGTCCCTTAGTGCTGGGAGAGTGAGACCCAATATCACCAGGCTTTAGCATCTTGGGGCATGGGGATGTGCTTGGGCTGCTGCTTCTGCCCACTGCTGGCACTCTGATGTCACGGACCCTGACATGTACATCATTGGCTACCTTAAGGGCAACAGAGCAGCCTCGCCCTCTCATAACTCCCTTGTCCATTTATAAAAATCAGTCCACACACAAGTTTATTAAATATTTTTTAAATATTTTTTTTACAATTTTTATCAAATATTATATATACTATCTATCTATACTACACTAAATTTAACTGCTATTTAACTATCTAATAAGTATTATAAAACCTATGGAACTAAATAATGGAATATAAAAAACACACTCTAAAACTAGATCACTATCTCTATAAACTAATCTAACTTAACTGTAATAGCTATTCTAACTATAATCCTACCTAACTACTATAATCTATCTTTATATATATATATATATATATACACACAATATTACACAGAGATGGGGGCGGGGGGTAACACAGACAGCTCAAAAAAACACAGGGAGGGGTACAGAAAATGAAATAAAACCTAAATCAATCTAAACCTACTCTAATAAATCAAAAATCATGAGAAGGGAATGAGGGATGGAATATGGAGGGAGAGGGAAAGGAATGGATTCAATGGAGGGTAGGGAGATAGAACAAAGGAAGGCGTAAAAAATAAAAATAACTGCTAAATCTATTTAATATAATCTAAATGATAATAGGATGTATCTAATATAATCTAACTAAATGATAGTAGGATTAGGGAGGGAAATCTGTTGGATGGGTGAAATTGGAGGAGGATTTTTAATGGATAAGGGAAGCAAACTGCTGGGAGTCAGGGAGCCTTCTGAAAACACTGCTGAAATGATCAGTGGCTGGCTCAAAAGGTGTTGGAAGGGGGGCAGGGCAAAGAGTTTTGTTACTTGCTGCTCCCGCCTTACCACAAGCCCCGATTGGCTCTGTGCAGCCTAGCCCCTGGCCAATCACAGACTGTGAAGCCAGTGTTCAGTCAAAAAGGAAAGGTGATTGGGTAGGCTGGCTGCAACTCCAAGCCTCTCCACCCCCCCAGTACCAGGAAGTCTGCTCCACAGCTTCCTCCCCCTCTCTTGGCCTTCAGTCACGTTTTTCCTGCCTAAACTCAACCGAACGTCGCTGAACACGAACAAACTGTTTGGTCGGTTTGTCGTTCGGTCAGAGTTCGGTTCGGTCAGTTTGGGTTCGGGTTCGGTTCTGAAGTTCGGTTCTGTCTACCGAACAGACCAAGTTTGGTCCGAACTCCAAACTTCCGAACCACGTTCGCCTATCCTTATTCCTGACTGTAAATTCTTTTTCTCCTAACTAATGTGGTTTTAACTTGGTAAGATTATACCCCTCCTCCCCATTTTTACTATCTATGCCAACTTTCAGAAGGATTAGATAAAGGATCCTGGTGATATAAGCAATTAATATATAAATGCATGTCTGACTGTAACAAGGCTGTAGTCCAACCAGTGTACATTAAATTGGCATGGCTGTATTGCATACCTTCAGAATCATCTCTGCCAAATATCAGAAAGACATGATAAAGCGTCACAATTTTATAAGCCTCCACAGCATATGCAGAGAATGAGCCTATGCCAGGGGTTCTCTTGCATGTCACTATGGCATAAGATCTGTTTGTGATGCCAACTAGCCAGCAGAAATGTCATCCAAATATCCTCCTTCTGTGCTGTGGCTACACCGCCTCTCACCCACTTGTTACCGGGAAGTTGAAAGCATCTGTTTAGGGAAGAACCAATGGAGATTCTCTTGTGTCCTCTGTCACAGTGCTGCATGATGTGATTGCGATGATAATTAGCCAGCCTGGATGTGTAAATCATATCTCCTGATTTCTGGGATACTATCCTCAAAGTCTCAGTTATGTCCCTTCTGCCTCAGGGCTGCCCCTATACCTGTTTCGAAGCCACCACTGACTGGTCCTGTAAAGCTGGAAGCATGCAGTAATTGGTGAGTGAATGTGCCTGTCAGTCAGTCTGGGTTGATTTCCCAACCTCCCTCTTGCAGCCTCCCTCCCCATGCCATGCCAGATGCCTGCCTCTGCATGTGCTGCTGTTTATCTGAATCATGGTCTTCAAGGGGACAACTTCAATTGCTTATAAAATTGGCGCCCTTTATCAAATTGTTCGGTTGTTTGGCAGAAATAAGAGGGAAGGTGTGGGATACATTCCTGCCAAATGTCTTGTAAACAGGATGGGATATAAAAATGTTACTTTCAGAAATGCATTTTCAAGTTATGTCTTACAATATCAAGACCCTTTATCAATTTTTTCTGAAATTTGACAGGATTGGTAATCTGGAGGGGAAGACATAATCTTCCCAGGATTCATGAAAATGGGATGATTGTAGCCAGGAATGTGTATGTAGCTTTTCTTAAAAGCACAGCACTCAATTGGTTATAAAATTGGATCCCTTTATTAAACCTTTCCAAAATCTGGTACACGTAGTGTCCTTTGTAGGAGGTACAACATCCTCAGCTTTCATTGGAATTGAGTAAGAAAGAACAAAGTTATAGCCAGAAATATGTTTTTCATTTTTCCCAATTATTTCAAAAACTAAAATTCATTTTTGTTTTTGTTATTATTATTATTATTATTATTATTATTATTATTATTATTATTATCAGTCATTTTTGTTATTACAACAAAAAATAGAAATATAGTTTTTGGTTAATTATTATTATTATTATTATTATTATTAAACATTTATAAAGCGCCAGTTGCAACCTGGCGCTGTACAGAACATACAATCAAATGCGGTCCCTGCCTGTGGCTTACAATCTAAAAGACAAGGAGGGGGAGACAGGGAGAGGGGACAGCGGGAGAGACATGGGAGAAGACAAACAAACATTCAGGCGGATGCGAAGTCTCAGGTGCGTGTACTTGGCTTGGTTACAAGGTGGTCGGTAGCAGCAGTCAGCAGAGGAGGGCTGACAGTAAGAGCAAGGGGAAAGACTAGAGGGCATTGGGAAAGGCAGCATGGAAAAGGTGGGTCTTGAGGAGGGATTTGAAGGAGCGGAGGGAGGAGGCGAGGCGGACGTCGGCAGGGAGGGAGTTCCAGGCATGCGGGGCAGCGAGGGAGAAGGGACGAAGGCGGTTGGGCGAGCAGGAGAAGCGAGGGAGAGCGAGGGAGGGGACAGCGGAAGAGCGGAGAGCGCGCGCAGGAGCGCGTAGGGCGATTAGGTCCGAGAGGTAAGGGGGAGCTTGGTCATGGAGCGATTTGAACGTGAAAACCAGGAGTTTGAACAGGATACGTTCAGGAAGGGGGAGCCAGTGAAGGGAGAGGAGGAGAGGCGTCACATGGTCGAAGCGACGGGCAGAGTGAATGACCTTGGCGGCAGAGTTTTGGATCGCCACAAGGGGGGACAGGTGGGAGCGAGGGAGGCCAGCAAGGAGGAGGTTGCAGTAGTCGAGGCGAGAGATAACCATGGCATGAACAAGGATTTTGGCCGAGGAGACAGATAGAAAGGGGCGTATGCGGGCAATGTTGAGGAGAGCGAATCGGCAGGATTTGGCCACAGAGTCAATGTAAGGTTTAAAGGAGAGGTGCGTGTCAAAAATGAAGCCCAAGCTGCGGGCACGGAGAACAGGACGGATGGTGACCCCATCAATGCAGATGGTCAGGTCAGAGGGAGAGGAGGGGGATGGAGGAAAAATGAGGAGTTCAGTCTTGGCCATGTTCAGTTTGAGTTGGCGTCGGGACATCCAGGCGGAGATATCAGAGAGGCAGTCGACGAGGCGTGAGCGGATAGAGGAGGAGAGAGAGGGGGTAGAGAGATAGAGGTGGGTGTCATCAGCATAGAGATGGTATTGGAATCTGTGGGAGGCAATAATTTCGCCAAGGTTAAGTTACCATAATAACAAAAACGAATTGCACATCTGGTCAAACACAATTTTCATTACATCCAATAACTTCCCCTCCCAAAAGGAGATGTTGATAACCCCAGCCAGCAATGACTCTAATGTCTCCTGGCTGGCTTTCACCAGCCAGGGAAGGCAATGATATAATTCACAACTGGTTTCCCACATTTCCCCAATCACCTCCCCTACATTGTTGGGGCATACTGATTTGAAACTGTTCCAAATAAACAGGACAAGCCCGACCTTCTGTAGCCTCAAACTCTGATTCTGCAGATAAAGTGGCAGACCCCAAGTCATGGTGAATACGAGAAATTTGGTCTTCAAATTAATTAATTAAAATTAAATGTCAAAGCAGGCATTAGATTACTTCACTTCTGGGTGGAGGCAGACCAAATCAACCAGGCCCCTCACCAACCAGAACAGCTCCATTTGATGAGGTTTTTCAGATGCTATTATAGCAGAGAAAAAAGCTTTCTTCACTACCATCCACAGCCATGGTATAGTCCTTCAAAAATTATCTATGCTGCAATTGGTTGGCTTCAGCTTGAATCGAGTGCTACCTGCACTCTAACCGTCTACCCTCCCACTTGCTGCTTTACATGGGTGTGTGTGTGTGTGTTGAAATTATTAGTGCTAAAACATGCCCTCACATTCTTGCTAAATCTTGGAAAGAATTTGTTTCTCACTGAAATTTGTGAGAATGGGTCAAGAATTGGACCCATTCTCACACAAAACTCACATGGCTGAAAACCAGGACTGCGCATGAGCAAAATGGCAACCACAGCTGTTTCAGCACATGTGTGGCCCCAATGGCCACTCTGCACATGCGAAGAGCATTTTAAGGGTGTCAAGTATCTCAAAAATCTCAGTGACAGTCTCACACAGTTTTGCAAGAACACATGGAATTCTTGTTTCAGTCCTAATTTAGATGGGGCTTTCTGTGCTTCCTCTCCCTCCTTTTCTTCCCTTCCCCTCTGCGGAGGAGGAGGGTCTTCCCACAGGAACAGTAAAACCATTCAACTCCACTTTGCCTGCCTGGCCTTAATAGTGGGATTGCATGTTCCAGTTCATGCCATAATGTGTGCCTGGTCCTTCCAAAGAATAATCTGATTCCTGCAGTGAATTCACTCTGCCAGTCAGGGATCCTCCAACTGCCTGAAGTGATCCCACACATCCATTCTCTAGGGATGGGTGAACAGAACGGAGTTAGGAAATTCGGTTCGGTTCGGTTCTGTTCGGTTTGAAATTCGAGTTCGGTTCGGCCGACTGAACAGACCAAGTTCAGTCAAATTGCCCTATCACCTGTTGGAAAGTCCCCTGCAGAGAGAGAGATTGGTAACCCACCCACCCACTTGCAGGCAGGGCTTGACAGACCATTGGTTTGACACAGTATGACACTTTTTATGTTCCTATCTTTTTATGTTCTTTAGGTATGCGGCAAAAGATTAAAAAGGCCGAGCCAGGGTACAACATCAGGGCTCATCGCCCATGTTGAGAAAGTCCACAGCAAGACGGTGAGGTGGCAGGACTCTGGCATGGCATAGAGTGTCATCACAAGAAGAAGGGGGGGGAGGCATGCCAGCTACACCATCAAAGCCCTTCCCCTTCCTCCAGCTCCTCTGAGGAGTCCCCCCAGGAGGAGTCTTCAGCGGCAAGGGCCTTTCGCACTGAAGTGGAGAGGCCTACCTGGTACTTTATGGATGGGCTACGGCTGTAAGCCATCAATATGGAGAACCAACTGGTGGAAAAGTTCCAGAAGGATGAGGTAGAGAAGAATAAGGTGGAGGCATACTCCCAGTACGTCTCTGCTGAGATGGCTGACCTGGAACCTCTACACCAGTTGGCAACCATGGCAGGGGCCGTGGACTTTGCCCTCCAGAACAGCTACTAAATTCCAGAGCACGGGGTGCCCTCCCCTAGGTCCTATGCACCCCTTTTGCCTTTCCCCCAAGTTCTGGGGGACAGGCCCAAAGACTAAGAGTAGTAGACCCCTTAAATTTCCTTTCAATGTTTGTTTTTGGTTTTATAAATGTGTTGTTGTTGTGGTTGTTAGAAATGTTTAAATAAAAGTTCAATTTGTTGTTGTTACCCGCTTTGTTTGAACTGACCAATCTCTTATCCCTCTGTGCTGCTTCTGACAGGTGGCAGAATCTCATTGTATATACAGCTTGTCTGATCCCTACCTGACAGCAGCAGCAGATGTAGCATTCGCGTATTAGCTCCAAGATGTGCCAGCAGCAGGGTCTCAACTTGCAGACATCACCCCAGGAGGGGCAGGGCATGTATCTGTGTGGGTGTGCCAGAGAGAAAGAGAGACAGGCTTTTGGCAGTGGGCAGCAGGTGGCAGTGGCTGGTGGTCAGAGGGGCTTTTTTTTCAGCAGCTTCAGTGGGCATCCGTGGGTGTGTGCAGAGGAGTAGACTGGTGGGGGGAGGGAGGGCAGGCTGGCGTGCTGGTACCGGGCTTCTGGTTGCAGTGGAATGGAATGACAACCCCCAGTGACCGGAATGATGGTTCCAGAATCTTGTTGATGGTTCCTGAGACGGGCGGGCATGACTGATTCAGGTACAGTGGAATGACAGTCTATGGGAGTTGAATGATGTCACTAGAATTACTAGTGCATGGCTGGGTACACTTCATTCAATCATGCGATAGGTGGTAGCAGGTACAGGAATGCACTCAGGCAGGCAGATATAATACATTGTGTGTTGTTATTTCCATCTCATTCTGGTAGGTTTGCTGGTGGATGTGGGCACAGATGAGAGCTCTCGATGTTTCTGGCAGGTGGCAGGCAGCTTGAGCTGGATATAACTCTACCCCTCCACCCCATCTCTCATTCTATCGGGGAGCCTCTCTCTCTGGCCATATAGTGCAGGTGACAGCATGGGTGGGATCATGTCTGTCTCTCCTTCTAGCAGTGTGGAGACTCTCTCTCTCTCTCTCTCTCTCTCTCTCTCCCTCTCCCCATGAACCAGCAGACAGCACCAGTGGGATTACCAGGCAAGTGGGGCACATCACCAAGGGTTGACAGGGTGAGTAGACAGGCACCTTGGCATGAGAGGCAGGCAGGCAGGCTGAGGCAGGCTTTGAGCTTGGCAGCAACCTGGGCATGCAGACAGGCAGTGTGGCATGAGGGGCAGAAAGGTGGACTGAGGCAGGCTTTGAGCTTGGCTTCAACCTGGGAGGGCAGACAGGCACCTTGGCATGAGAGGCAGGAATGTGGACTGAGGCAGGCTTTGAGCTTGGCAGCATCCTGGGTGGGCAGACAGGCAGCGTGGCATGAGAGGCAGTAGGGAAGGTAGGCTGGGACCATGGCAGGGTACTCAGATAGACTGGTGAAGACTATGCAGTGAGAGAGAGAGAGAGAGAGAGAGAGAGAGAGAGAGAGAGAGAGAAAACCAGTCAGATTGGTGGGTTGAGATCGTCTAGCCAGAGGCAGGCTGGCAGGCTTACAGTTTGTTTCCCAATATGCTGCCACCCTGCATCATGCAGTCAGTCAGATAGTATGGGGGGGGAGGTGCAGGACAAATGCCGAGCATTAAGAGTGAGGGACAGCACCTCAGCAGCACAGCAGCAGTAGCCCTAGCCCAGATTGAGGAGGAGCCCCATCCGAAGACTGCCCCTGGCATGGGATGGCGTGTGCCATGGGGCAGATTGGGGAATACCAGCAGCGGAAGGTTCACCTTAGTGAGCAACAACTGCTCCACCAACTTGGCCCCTAGTCTCAGGCAGTGCGGGGAACTAATCTCCCCCACCATAGAGAACATCAACTCGCTGGGAACACTCGTTGGTGGGCAGGACAGTTTACCCGTGGCCACTTTCGACAGGGCCGGCCACATATTGGCCTTGCCACTCTAGTAGGCCAAGTGATTGCAGCTGGGATCAATGCATGGTTCCTCCTCCAGGTAGGTCTCCATGGCTGCTGAGGTGCCATCGTACTCCCTCTGGTAGCTTTGCCGGGGCACCACCTCCACCACTGCCCTCAGTCACGCTGTTTGCCCTATTGTAGAGATACCCATGCTCCCCAGAGTGGCCTGCACATAGATTGAGCTGCATCTGCTGCTGCTGTCAATAGGGATGCTGCTGCAGCTGCTGCTGCTGCTGCTGCTGCTGCTGCTGCTACCATTAGGGCTGGGGACAGGGATAGACCCAGCTTGCTGGAAGGGGTGGTACTCCCACTCCCACCATCCCCAGGCGTGCCCTTCTGCATAGACCGCTCTGCCTGCCAGACCCTGTACAACAGCACGTCTCTTCCAGAGACCATAGAGCGCTGTCGGGTGTGCCATGCTGCCCTTGACCCTGGGGTCCAGCAGTGTTGCCAGGACATATTCCTCCCACTTCAGGAGCTCATCAAAATGCACCTTCAGTCCTACCTTCAGCTTCAGCGCCAGGTCACACACCTCATTGGTCAGCTTTCTGCCCTTAGGGCCACAATCTCGCCCCCCAAGAATCTCGCCCAGCCTCCTGTGGAGACTCTGTACCAGAGGGTTCACCTGGCTGAGGGTGGTGGTGGAGCTGCTCATGGTCTCCATCACATCCAGGAACGGTCTCAACACAAAGACTGTGTGAGACAGGCTCTCCCATTCCACCCCATCGCACCCTTGCTGTGCTCCACTCTCTGTCACCAGTTGAATCTGATGCAGGGCAGCTTTCTGCTCAAGAAGCCGCTCGAGCATCAGGAAGGTGGAATTCCACTGTGTGGAGACATCCTGGATGAGCTGGTCAATTGCGGAGCCTTGCTCGGCCTCCTTCTCCCAGAGGATCTCGCTTCCCTTCAGGCTCCGGTTATAGAAACCAGCCAGCTTTCTCTCCCACACAATCAGGAAGCTAAGGGTGCCTTCCCCAATCCCCTTCTCCCCCAAGCCCAGAGCATCCCTGACCACCAGGTGAAGGGTGTGTGCAGTTCAGGGGATGCTGTGAAGCCCCCGTCATGGACTGCCTTCAGTATATTGGCCGCATTGTCCGTCACCACACACCCCTTGGTGAAGGGCGCGCCTGACCTGACCCACTCCTTCACCATGGCTGTCAGGGCTAACTCGATATTCCTAGAAGTGTGGGGGCTGTCCATTACTTGTGCCTGAATCAGGGACCACCTATACCCTGCTTCAGGACCCCTCCTACCACTCCCCTACCTGTGTCTGCTGGACCCTGCCACCAGTGCGCCGTCATCACCTGGTAGGCATGCTGCATGTTTCTATTGGACCCCAGATCTTTGGTGAAGTTTATGGTGGCACCCCCAGCCCCTGACAGCTGCTCCCTCATCCACTCCTTCAAAGTCCTTTACAGGTCTGGCACCACATTCTGACTCAGGGTGGTGTGGGATGTCAGCTTAAACTGGCGGACCAGGAACCCAATCAGGCGCTTGAAGCCCATGTCCTCTGCAATGGAGAAGGGCTGCCCATCCAGCGCAATCATTTAGCCCAACAGGTGCCTGGCTTTCTCTTGAAAGCCACGCTGCACTCCAGCTGCCGATGGCCTTGGGAGCTGCCCCAACCCCAGCACCTCCATGGTGGACTGATGCTGCTAGAGAGGCTCCTGCTGCTGTTCTTCCCCCCATCAGGAATACCATTCCTACTGCTAGAGGAAGCAGTTGATGCAGGACGCTTGCCCCCTGAAGGAGGTGGGCGACTGACCGCTGCAGTCAGGAACCCGCTGGCATCCACTTACCATGCCTTCCCACTTAGCAGCAGAGCACTGTACCATGATTTCAGGTGCCTCGCCATTCAGATGTCCCAAGGTTGGAGTGCACCTGCCCATGGTTCACCAGCTTATTGCACACAGTGCACTGCACCTCCCTGGAATCATCCGCCCACACCAGCTTGTAATGTGCCCAGACAGAGGATTTTTTTCCCCACCTGCCTTCTGGCCCACCCACTGCTGCTGTCAGCACTGCTGGGAGGGGCAGAACCTGGTGGCAACACAGTTCTGGGAGGAGGCACCGCCATCTCCTCAGATTTAGACATCTCTTCTGTGGGACTAGTGTCTTCTTTTTCCTCACTGTCCTCAATCACTGTGATGGCCCATGAATTTTATTTTTATTTATTTCTTTCATGGCATTTCTATGCCACCCCCTCATGCCCACAACATCTCGGGGTGACTAACAATACAATAAAACAATAAAATACATTAAAAACAAATATCAATTTTAAAATAATTTTAAAAAACCCAACCCTAACCCTACCCTCCAATTCCCCCAAATGGGGTTTTACTGCCCACCATGCTATTGCCACTCTCCTCCCTCTGCCTCCTAGAGTTTGGTGCTGCTGCTGCTGCTTCTGCTGCTTCTGCTGCTGCTCCTCTCCCTGCTGCCATTGCCCGGGAATCAGGCCCTGCCTCTAGAAACCAGGGTGGGATCCACCAGCCCTGGACCACTGGGGATCACCTCAACAATAGGGGACATTGGTGGCCTTGGAGGAACATTGGAAGCAGCACCTGCTCCTGAAGCAGCAGAGACAGCCACAACCTCATGTCCTTCAGGCCTTCCAGTGCCCTGCATGGCACTGGAGGATGCTGGGAGGAGGCACCACCAAACCACCCTCAGACTAGTGCCACTGCTGGGAGCTTCTGAACCCTGTCTCCCAAATTCATGCCTGGGAAGCTTGGGGCATGGTGTTGGGCTCTGGCTGATGCTGTTGCATGCTGCCTCTCCTCTGGTATGGTCCACATCACCACCTCTACCACGTGCCCCATTGCCTGCCTTACAGGCAGCAGACCGGCCTCTCCTACTGCCCTTCTCCATGTCTTCCAACCAAAATGCACACAAACATTTTTTTTACATATATATATATATATATATATATATATATATTCAATTTTTTTCTAATATTATCTACACTAACTCCAACTACAGTATTAACTATTCTAAAATCCATGTAAGTAAATATTATATTTAAATGCCTAGTCCTACAAACACTAGGGATGTGCGAACAGAATGCAGTTCGGTAGTTCGGTCAAAAGTTCAAGTTTGGGTTGGGTAGTTTGGTTCAAAAAAGTTCAGTTTTGCTGAATGTTTTGTGGAGTTGGCCCTCCCACAAGTCTCGGGGCACCTCAGGGACCCCCGTAGGGGCCCATGGAGGCATGGAAGACCATCAAACACCCAGCATCTGCAACAGAAGAGACTGGCAAGGATTGGGGCTTGCACCCCAGCTTGCCCGGGCAGGCAGGCTCAGCACTTGTCCCCCTGGGTGCCCGTGGGGGCAGGGCAGGCCATCACAGGCCCTGCAGCAGCAGAAGAAGAGACCAGGAAGGCTTGGGGCTTGGCACACCGGCTTGCCCGGGCAGGCAGGCTCAGTGACTGGCCCCTGGGGGTGCCCGTAGGGGCATGTCTGACTGTCACAGACCCAGCAACAGCAGCAGGAGCAAAGACTGGGAAGGCTTGGGGCTCGGTGGCTGGCCTGGTGCCTCTACTTGGCCAGGCACTGTAGGGTGCCAGGCATCAGTGGAGCAGCGGTAGACATTGGATTGCCCTGTAGCAGAACCCATAGTAGTAGTGGCAGCAGTGGCAGCAGTGGCAGCAGCAAGAGACAGACACCTTGATGAAAAGCAACTACTCCACCATCTTTGCCCCCGGTCTCAGGATGTGTGGCAGGCAAACATCCCCCACCCTAAAGAACGACTGCTCAGTGTCGCTGGGACACTGGTCAGTGGGCAGGACAAGAGACCCATGGCCACATTGGACAGGGCCAGCCACATGTTCCTCTGAGAGCTGTGTCACCCGCCACCATCTTCTGCCCCTCCTATATGTTCCATTCAACCCATCAACTTGAGCTTCCGGGATGACCCCCACAGACAGCAGTCCCACCAACAAGATAGAGATGACCATGGACTGCGTCCGGATGCAGGATGGATGTGAGCGGCAGCCCCATGTGGGTGAGTAGCAAATCACCTATCAAATCTTGCCTGGGCTTTGGTCTCTGGCACACTCGGAGCTGCCACCGCCTGTTCTGGTGCCCGTAAGGCAGGCAATGGGGCATGTGAAAGAGGTGGTAGGTGCCATGCCAGCAGAGGGGCAGCAGGCATCAGCTGCAGCACAAGCCCATCACCATGCCACAAACTTCCCAGGACTGATTTTGGCAGTCAGGCTTCAGAGGCTCCCAGCAGTGGCACTAGCCGCCAGGATTTGGTTTGATGGTGCCTCCTCTCAGCGTCCTCCACTGCCACGCAGGGCACTGGAAGGCCTGCACTCCAGGAGACTGTGGCTGTCTCTGCTGCGGCTGCAGGAGCAGGTGCAGGTGCTTCAGGGTCGGATGTTCTTCTCCAAAGCCACCAATGTCCCTGACCCCCATTATTGAGGTGATCCCCAGCAGTCCATGGCTGGTGGATACCACCACAGCTGCTAGAGTCAGGGCTCTATCCTCAGGCAATGGCATCAGGGAGAGGAGCAACAGCAGCCACAGCAGCTAGAGTGGGCACAGAGAGAGTGGCAGAAGCATGGTGGGCAGTCCATCAGCCTCCGGGTTCCAGTACTCCCCTTTGCGGGACATTACTGTAATTGGGGATAGTGAGGCAGACACTAGTCCTGAGGAGGAGATGTCTGGTGCTGTTCTTCCCCTCCCAGCAGCACTGTTAGTGGTGTGTATGTCACCTGGTGCAGGCCAGAAGTCAGGAGGGGGCAAAAAATTGTCTATCTGGGTGTATTCTAAGTTGGTGCCAGAAGGTGGTGAAGCATGGGCAGGTGCTCACCAACCTTGGCACAACTGACATGGTGAGGCACCTCAAGGCATGCCACCGTGCTGTCCTGCTAAGTGGGTAGGCAGGGGCAGTGGATGCCAGTGGGTTCCTGACTGCAGCAGCTAGTCGTCCGCCTCCATCAGCGGGCAAGGGTCCTGCTCTAACAGCTGATGATAGTAGCAGAAGTGGTATCACTGCTAGGGGGGAGCAGAAGCCACAGTAGAAGTGTCAGTGCACCATGGAGGAGCTGGGGTGGGGGCAGCTGCCAAGTCCATCGGCACATAAGCACTGGGGAGGAAGCTGTCCTTCAACTAAAGGCACTGGATGGGCAGCCCTTCTCAGTGGTTGTGGACATGGGGTTTCTGGCATTCCAGTTTAACCTGCCCTTGCACCCCACCCTGACTCAGGCTTCCACTGATGCCTGGCAGCCTGCAACGCCCGGCCAAGCAGGGCTGGCATTCACTGAGTCCTGGCCTGGCCTCTGCCACTGCTATGTCGCTGCCTGGCAGCCTGAAATGCCTGGCCCTGATGATGACTGAACCCAGCACAGCATAGAGCGAGCAGAACTGGAGGCCTGCTTCCAGAACCACCCTGAGTTGGCAGGTGGTGCCAGCCCTGTACTGGGCTTTAAAGGAGTGGGTGAGGGAGCAGCCAGCAGGGGCTGAGGGTGCCACCATCCACTTCACCACCAACCTGTGGTCGACTCGCTGGAACACACAGCACACCTACGTGGCAGTGACTGACCCTTTTCAGAACAGGGCATCCCTGACCACCACGGTGAGGGAGTGGGTCACACCAGGTGTGCCCTTCACCAAGGGGTGCATGGTGGCACACAACGTAGCCAACATATCGAGGAGAGTCTGTGAGGGAGGCTTCACCAGCATCCCTCCCTTCACCTGGTGTTCAAGGATGCTCTGGGCTTGAGGGAGAACTGGGGATTGGGGCAGGCCCCCTTAGCTCCCTGATCGAGTGGGGGAGGAAGCTGGCCAGAGGTTTCTTTAACTGGAGCGTGATGGGCAGTGACCTCCTCCGAGCAAAAAAGCGGGCCAAGCAAGGCTCCCCAGGGCACCAGCTTGTGCAGGATGTGTCGACCCGGTGGAATTCCTCCATGTTCCTGATTCTCAAGTGGCTTCTTGATCAGAAAGCTGCCTTGCATCAGATTCAACTGGTGATGAACAGCGGGGCATGTCCACCTACTATGGGGTGGAATGGGAGATCCTGGAACTCTATGGGCACTGGAAGGGTGAGCTTGTGGAGAGGGTCCATCAGGCAGAGAGGGTTCTGGAGAGTGCATGGCAGCAGCAGCAGCAACAGGATGCCCCTGGGGATGGTGGGAGTGGGAGCAGCCACCCCTTTCAGCCAGCGGGGTCTATCTTTGCCCCCAGCCTGAGAAGTAGCAGCACCAGCAGCAGCACTCCTATTGCTGCTTCTGGATGATGTGGATGGATATCCCTCCCTGCCTGGAACGTTGGCCCCAGAACCCTGAGGGTGGGTCCTGGGGCTGGAGTGGCTGCTTCTTGATACAGTGGAATGACAACTCCCTGTGAGCAGAATGATGGCCCCAGAACCCTGAGGGCGGGTCCTGGGGCTGCAGTGGCTGAATAACTTTGAAGGACAAAGTGGAGAAGGGTTCCATGTTAACTGCAGTTGTTGAACATGGGTCAGTTGTTCGTAAGAGACATGAGCCGGGCCCTTCCTGTGGATCAACACAGCTGCGGTGGCTATCACCCTCCCTTTCCCTGCCTATCCCTCCACACCATCCTCCACAGCAGCAGGGTCGGGGGTCAGGGTTCTGGGGCAGCGTCTCACCTCGGTGTGCGCCTAGCAACTGACTTAGAACAGGTGCAGACCAGGGGAATCCGACTGTTTCAGTAACTTCAGGATGAGAATTGGCTCTAAGGGCTGGAAGTTGCAGCCTCATCCAAGCTATGGCAGTGTACAAGAGTGCGGAGAAAATGGCTAATGTGTAGTACCAGTAGCAGCAGCAGAGGCCCAGCCAGGACTGGGTGCGAGGCACTCCTGCTTGACCAGGCCTTGCAGGCACCCTGGAATGGGTTTTCCCCCAAGAGAGGGGCTTGCACTTCGTAGAGCGTTGTGTTTCCAGCAGTGTCCGATCAGCTCTCTCTGGCCCTTGAAAAACCTTAACTTGGCCCAGGGACAGCTGCTGGCTCTGCTCCTGTGGGACACAGACAGCGATTTGGACATAGAGGAGGTATCCATCATGAAAACTGAGGCAGGTGAGGAAAGAGCTAAGCAGAGCTTTCTTGAAGGCTGCCTGGTATGGCTGGGGGAGTGGTAGAGGCCTGGCCAGGGCTTGGTGCTGGGCACCCCTGCATGGCTGGGCATTTACATGCTGTCTCGCTTGGCCTTGAAAATTCTTAGCTTATTTTTTTTATTGTATTTTACAGATTTATATCCCGCCCCCTCCTGCAATGCAGCTCGGGGCGGCTAACAACAATAATAAAATATTAAAATTCACTTTAAAATATAAATATAAAATACATCATCTAAAACACATCATATAAAACAGGGCTAGAAAAACAAATAAATAAATGGCCGGGGGATTAAAATCACACACCCCCACCCTCCCTCCCGAAGGCCTGGGCAAACAGCCAGGTCTTACAGTTCCGCCGAAATGTCAAAAGGCTTGGGGCCAGGCGAGCTTCCTC
>QEPC01008833.1:1568836-1582827 GCA_003113815.1 Sphenodon punctatus
ATCTAATCTAATCTAATCTAATCTAATCTAATCTAATCTAAATAAATGAAGTGATGGAGGTAAATGTGTGGAAAGAAATGGATGAAGTAGGATGAGGAGGATGGCAATGGATTGCGAGGAACACAAACTGCTGGGAGAGGGAGATTTCTGAAAATGCCTGCTGAAGGAGGCATGTGTGGGCAAGTTCAAGGAGCATGTGGGTGAGTGCAAAACACTGTGTGTTGTGCTCTCTGCTGGACTGAAGAGAGAACGAGTCAAGAGTAGGAAGCAGGTGTGGTGTGGTGTGGTGTGGCATCTGACCCCTGTCTCCCTCTCAGGGGTCTGGGTCCACATTACTCCTTTACCTTCCCATCCCCTGACACAAAGTCACCATGCACTCCCTCTGCCATAGACCATGGTGGAGGGGGAAGCACGCTAGGCTGGTCTTCGCAATGGACAACGTTCCTGACTGGTGTGAGCCCTGGGGAACACACTTCCCACTGAGTGTCAGGAGAGTGTCACGGTTGCCCTCAGGCGAGCTAAAGGGAGTCAGGTTCAGATCCCCGAATCCGGAGCAGCAGATGCATGGGAGTCACGGCCAGGAATAGTCTCAACCCAAAAACTGTGTGAGCTTTGTCTCCCATTCTGTCCTATTGTAATGTTCAACCAGCCCCTGGCTGCCGGCGCACCGCTCATCCAAGCGATGGCTGTCTATAAGATCGAGGAGCAAATGGCTGATGTGCACTACCAACAGCAGCAGCAGACATTGTTTGCCAGGGCACAGAATCCATGGCACAGCAGAGGCAGCAGAAGCATGCATTGGATTGTCGGGGTACAGATCAGAACCCATGGCACAGACACTACAGCATAGGCGGCATTGGCAGTTGAACCCTGAGGCTAGAGTGGCAGAGGCTGGTTGACTGCAGTGGAAGGACAGCCCTCCCAATCCCTGCCCTTTATTTACGTATCTTTCTGGTGAAGGTCGGAGTGTGTTCTTGACTATTTTTGTAACCCTCCCCCCTTTTCTATTCAAATGGAATTTGTCCCTGAATGCTCGAGTGGAAAATCTCTTTGCTCTCTTTGCCAGTGTTGCAGGCTGGCTTGGCTGGCATGGGTGGGGGAGTAGCAGAGGCCACTTGGCCATACCAGAGCAGCAGTGATATTGGTGGTAGTAGAAAATAATCAATCATATTCAAAGAAGAACTTTGAAGGATGAAGTGGAGGACGGTTCTATGTGAACAGCAGTTGTTGAACATGGGTCATTCGGTCCTAAGAGACGTGAGCCTGGCCCTCTTGTGGATCACCCCAGGCTGGCTGGCATGGCTGGGGGAGTAGCAGAGGCCCAGCCAGGGATTTACTTGACAGACCTGAAGAAGGAGGAGGGCCACTGCGGGGAGCCCTGAAGCCTAGGGTTCGATCCTGGGTGGAGCAAACCCAAGGTGCAGATCTTGGTGGTAGTAGGAAATAATCGTATTCAAATGAGAAGTTTCAAGGAGAAAGTGGAGGAGGGTTCCATGTGAACAGCTGTCAAACATGTGTTTGTCGGTCCTAAGAGACAGGGGACCGCCGTTCCAAAGGGAGGCAGGCATCAGTGGGGGCATCAGTGCTAGTCATCAGTGGAGGAGCGGCAGAGGCCTGGCCAGGGCTTGGTGGCTGACCCCCCTACTCAGTCAGGCATTGCAGGCTTGCATCCTACTCACTGGATCTGAACAAGCTATTCTGCCAACTGCTCAAGCCTTACCTGGTGGTGAATCACATATCCACCCACCCAGTAGCAGACATTGGATTGCCCAGGAACAGAACCTATGGCACAGACACCGGGGGCAGAATTGGCAGCAACAGCAGACTTTGTGTTGATTGCTGTGCACAGAACCCATGGCGGCATTGGCAACAGCAGCAGACATTGAGTTGCCCGGGTACAGAACCCATGGCAATATTTTAAGTATTTTTTTCGATTGGTTTGGACTGATTTTATTGTATTTTATGGTTTTAATGATGGAAGCCACTACGAGCTGCGTTGCAGGAGGGGCGGGGTAGAAATTTGTAAAATAAATAAATAAAAATAAATAAATTGCAGAGACAGTAGAGGCAGCATTGGCACAGCAGGATCAGACTTTAGATGGCCCAGACGCATCATTTGCAACACTGGTGCAGCAGAAGCAGACTTTGGTTTGCCCAGAGGAAGCATTGGCAACATTGGCACAGCAGCAGTGGACTTTGGGTTGCCCGGGTACAGAACTTGTGGCACAGACAGAAGCACAGGCAGCATTGGCAGCAGCATCAGACTTTGGGTTGCCTGTGTACAGAACCCATGGCACAGACATCAGAGGTGGCATTGGCAGCAGCAGCAGACTTTGGGTTGCCCGGGTATAGAACCCGTGGCACAGACAGCAGCACAGGTGGCATTGGCAGCAGCAATGGTCTTTGGGTTGCCTGGGTACAGAACCCATGGCACAGACAGCAGCACAGGTGGCACTGGCAACAGCAGCGGACTTTGGGTTGCCCGGGTACAGAACCCGTGGCACAGACAGCAGCACAGGCTGCATTGGCAGCAGCATCAGACTTTGGGTTGCCCAGGTACAGAACCCATGGCACAGACAGCAGCACAGGTGGCATTGGCAGCAGCAGCAGACTTTGGAGTGCCCAGGTACAGAACCCATGGTACAGACAGCAGCACAGGCTGCATTGGCAGAAGCAGCTGGCATTTGTTTGCTGAGGCACAAAACCCATGGCACAGACATCAGAGGCGGCATTGGCAGCAGCAGCAGACATTGGATTACCCGGCCACAGAACCCGTGGCACAGAACCCATGGCAGCATTGGCAGCAGCAGCGGACATTTGATTGCCGGGGCACAAAACCCATGGCACAGACATCAGAGGCGGCATTGGAAGCAGCAGTGGACATTGGATTACCAGGCCACAGAACCCGTGGCACAGAACCCATGGTGGCATTGGCAACAGCAGCAGACATTGAGTTGCCAGGGTACAGAACCCATGGCACAGACAGTAGAGGCAGCATTGGCACAGCAGGATCAGACTTCAGATTGCCTGAAGGCAGATTCATTGGCAACACTGGCACAGCAGCAGCAGACATTGAGTTGCCTGAGTACAGAACCCATGGCACAGACAGACAGCATAGCCCGCATTGGCAGCAGCAGCAGCAGACTTTGGATTGATCGCTGGTCACAGAACCCATGGCACAGACAGACAGCATAGCCTGCATTGGCAACAGCAGACTTTGCATTGATTGCTGGGCACAGAACCCGAGGAAGAGCAGAGACAGGAGCAGCAGGATTTCGCTGCATGCAGCACCTATGGATCCAGGATAGTAGGATTCTGCCAGGGAAGAGCGCTCATACAGCAGCAGATGGCAGTAGCACGCACGATTTCATGGGCACATTTAGATTGGCCAGGGCAGAGCACCCATAGACTAGCAGACAGCAGCAGTGGACCAGTGGGGCACATCACCCAGGGTTGCAAGGGCAAGCAGACAGGCAGCAGAGTGGAAGGCAGGCAGACTGAGGCAGGCTTTGATCTAGGGCCACCTGGGCACGCGGTCGGGCAGCTTGGCAGGAGCAGAAGTCACTGACAGACACACTGAGACAGGCATGGATCTAGGCCACATGGGTGGACAGCGTGGCAGGAGCGGAGGGGACTGGGAGGCAGACTGAGGCATTCTTGGATCTAGGCCACCTGGGCAGGCAGCTTGGCATGAGCACAAGGCAGTGGCAGGCACACTGAGACAGTCATGGATCTAGGCCACCTGAGCGGGCATTGTGACAGGAGCAGAAGGCACTGGCAGGCACACTGAGACAGGTTTGGATCTAGGCCACCTGGGTGGGCAGCTTGGCAGGAGCGCAAGGCACTGGCAGGCTGATGATTTAGACATGGTTCAAGCTTTGCAACCTGGACAGGCAGACAGGGATTGGGAGGGAGGGACCACACCTCAGCACAGCAGCAGTAGCCCAGATTGAGGAGGAGGAGCCCTATCCAAAGATTTCCCCTGGCATGGGATGGCATGTGCCACTGCACCACCAATCCTTGTACATCAGGGGCATCTCGGGGAATCCCAGCAGCAGAAGGTTCATCTTCAGAAAGAGCAACTGCTCCACCAACTTGGCCTCCAGTCTCAGGTGGTGCGGGGAGCAAATGTCCCCCACCATGGAGACCACCTGCTCACTGGGGCACTGATTGGTGGGCAGGACAAGATATCCTTGGCCACTTTCAATAGGGATGGACACACATTGGTCTTGACAGCCCAGTAGGCCAAGGGATCACCCCATGGCTCAATGCAGGGCTCTTCCTCCAGGTAGCTGTCTACTGCTTCTGAGGCGCTGTCACACTCCCTCTTCCAGGGAGCCAAAGGAGCAACATCTCCCTGAGAAAGCCTTCCTGCTCTATGCTCTCTAGGGTGCTGGAGACTGGAGAACCAGCGGGACCCAGGTCATAAAGGAGAGAAACAACAGCATTAGGGTGCTACACGGATCCGCTATATTACTCTGACCCAAAATTCTGTATCTTTATAAAGCTGCAACATCCGAATGGGAGCTCCAGGAAGGAATCCATTTCAGCACGTCTGTAATATTTCTTGCCTTTATTAGCCTCGGCTTCCGGAAACAGCCGGTTTCCTTAGTTCTTTAGTTTCCTAGTTCCGCCTGCTGCGGGGATCCTCCTTCCCATCTCCCCCCCCACCTGGACTTACCTGCTTGCGGGTGGTGCTGGGGGGGGCTGGTCCCCTTGCTGGCGTTGTCACCGTCGCCGCTGCCGCCTTCATCCCTGCCGCTGCTGGGTCTGCCGCCGCTGCTGCTTCGTCCCCGCAGGATACCTGCGGGGACAAGAAGAACCAAAAAACTGTGAGTTGGGGGTAGGGGGGGGAACGCAGAGGGCAGCCACGTGGGCTGTCCTGTCCCCTCCCCCCCCACCCGGAAGTAGCAGGGGCTAAAAGCCCACAGGCGGCGGCTGGAGCCGCAGGCTGCGGCCGCAGGCTCGCGGCCGAAGGGCCGCGGCCAAAGGGCGCGGCACTTCGGGGGCACTTCTGGGGGACTGCAGGGGGGCAGGGGGTTTTTTTGTGTTTATATTGGGCAGGCTTTTTATCTTTCAGGGCTAGGGTGGTAGGGTGGGGGTATTGATACGGGGGGTAATGTGGGGGGTGGACCCAGGGACTCCCCCTGGTGAGAGCAGGGGGAGGACCGGGAGGGTTGGGGGGGAGGGGGTGGCTCGGTCTCCCCGTGAGAGGGGGAGACCGAGGGAGAATGGGGAGGGTATGGTTGGGGGGGGAGGGTTATGGGGGGGAGGGGGGGAGGGAGGGCCGGGGGGCAAGCAGCCGGGTCTGAAGGGCCGGGATTGGGTGGACGGAGGGGAGGGCATGGCCATTGGGGTCGTGATGGGGCGCGGACGGTATGGTCCATGGGGTGGGAAGGCACGGGCCCCGAGGGGTCCACGGTGCCTGAGGGAGGTGGAGGTCATCACCCCCCCACTAAGGGGGAGGGAGGTGCCGGGTCCAGGGTCCGCGCGTGGGGGGCTGGTGCTGATGAATGCGAGGTCCGTGGTCAACAAGGCCCCGATTATCCACGATTTGATCGTGGATGGGGCCGTGGACCTCGCATGCATCACGGAGACCTGGCTGGATGATCTGGCCGGTCCAACTTTGGCGGATCTGGTTCCAGCTGGGTATGCCGTGCAGCATCAGCCCCGCATGAGCGGCCGGGGAGGAGGCGTAGCTATTGTTTTTAGGGAAGACTGGCCTGTTAGGAGGTATCCAGTGCCGGAGATTGTGGGTGTAGAGGCTCTGCACGTGGTGATCGATTTGGCTGGGGGCAAGCTAGGGGTGCTGCTGGTGTACCGGGCCCCTTCATGCCCGGCGGCATCCCTTACCGCTCTAGCGGAGCTGGCCTCGGAGGTGGTGTTGGGCTCCCCCAGGACTTTGGTTCTGGGGGACTTCAACGTCCACGCCGATGCCGGCCTTGTTGGGGCGGAGCGGGAGTTCATGGCCGCCATGGCAACTATGAACTTGTCCCAGGAGGTGATCTGCCCGACCCACGTGGGGGGACATATCCTCGACCTGATCTTCGGCTCTGGCCTTGAGGCGGGGGGTCCGGTTGTGGGGGAGGTGACAGCGGTGCCCTTGTCGTGGACGGACCATTACCTCCTTCAGGCCGGTCTTTTAGCGCGCCCCCTCCAGAAGGGGAAGGGACCAGTTAGGATGGTCCGCCCTCGGAGGCTGATGGAACCCCAGCGGTTCCAGGAGGTCCTGAGGGAGCTTACCCTGGATGTGGACGGTCACTCTGTGGATGAGCTGGTCCGGCATTGGAACATCTTGCTGGAGGAGGCCATTGACAGGGTGGCTCCGAGGCGCCTTCTGCCTCGGTCTCGTCACCGCAGGACCCCTTGGTTTACTGAGGGGCTGCGGTGTATGAAGCGTGTGGGCAGGAGGCTAGAGCGACGCTGGCGTCGGACTCGGTCTGTCTCCGATCGTCTTCTCCATAGGGCCCATTTGCGGTCCTATGTGGAGGCTGTGAGGACGGCGAGGAAGGAATTCCTCGCCGTCCTCATAGCGTCTGCGAAGTCGCGTCCAGCGGAGCTGTTTCGGGTGGTGCGGGGGCTGGTTAGTCCGGCCTCCCTCCGCCTGGATGGGGACTTGTCCCGGGCCCGCTGTGAGGAGTTTGTCATCTACTTCGCAGACAAGATCGCTCGGATTCAGGCCGATTTCGACGCTGGGTTGATAGCAGTAGGGGAAGAGCGCGGGGGGGCGGAGGGTCCGTCTGGTCCATCTTTATGGGGTGAGTTTCAGGAAGTGACGCCAGCCGATGTGGTGGATGTCCTGGGGTCTGTGAGGGCCACGTGTTGTCAACTAGATCCATGCCCGTCCTGGTTAATAAAAGCTTCCGGGGAGACGTTGGGGACGGTGCTGGCGAGGGTGGTGAATGCGTCCCTTCGGCAGGGGAGGTTGTCGCCTTGCTTAAAAGAGGCTGTGGTGCGCCCCCTGCTGAAAAAACCATCGTTGGACGTGGACGCGCTCGCCAGCTACCGACCTGTCTCTAACCTTCCCTTTTTAGGGAAGGTTATTGAGCGGGCAGTGGCGCTCCAGCTCCAGGGTCATCTAGATAATATCGGGCTCCTTGACCCGTTTCAATCTGGGTTCCGCCCCGGCTATGGCACCGAGACGGCGTTGGTGGCCTTGGTGGACGACCTCCGCCGGGAGATGGATGCGGGATGTTCGACATTTCTCATCCTGCTCGATCTCTCGGCCGCTTTTGACACCGTGGACCATGGGCTGCTGTTGAGACGACTGCGTGACCGGGGGGGTCTGGACGGAACTGTTCTTGAATGGTTCCGTTCATTCCTCTCGGGGAGGAGCCAACGGGTGGTGTTGGGGGAAGAAACATCGAGCCCCCGCGCCTTACCGTGTGGCGTTCCGCAGGGATCGATCTTGTCTCCATTATTATTTAACATCTATATGCAGCCCTTGGGGGAGGTCGTGAGAGGGTTCGGGGTGCGGTGTCACCAGTATGCTGATGATACTCAGCTGTACCTCTCGTTTTCTACCGACCCAGACCCTGCTGTCTCGGTGCTATCCCAATGTTTGGAGGCCGTGGCGGATTGGATGCGACAGAGCAGACTGAAACTCAACCCAGATAAGACGGAGGTAATGGTGGTGGGGAGGGCGAAGGGGGTGGTGGCCCCCCTGATTGGGGGGGTTTGCCCCCCTGTAGCTCAGCAGGTCCGGAGTCTGGGGGTCATTTTGGACGCAGGCCTGCGGCTGGAGCAGCAGGTGGAGGCAGCCGCGAAGGCTGCCTTCCGCCAGCTTTATCTGGTACGTAGGCTGCGTCCGTATGTCTCTGGCCCGGACCTGGCCTCCCTCATCCATGCCTTCGTCACCTCGCGACTCGACTACTGTAACGCGCTCTACGTGGGGCTTCCCTTGTTCCTGGCCCGGAGGCTGCAGCTGGTGCAGAATGCGGCGGCCCGTCTTCTTACGGGGACGGGTCGCCGGGAGCACATTACACCGGTGCTCCGAGCGCTGCACTGGCTGCCGATAGTGTGCCGGGCCAGGTTCAAGGTCCTAGTAATGATCTATAAAGCCCTATACGGCCTTGGCCCCTCTTACCTTAGGGACCGCCTCGCCCTTCGCGCCCCGGAACGACTCCTGCGGTCTGCCGGGGGTGCCCTCCTGGAGGTCCCCCGTGTTAAGCGGGGGGCCACGATGGAGCGGGCATTCTCGGTGGTAGGGCCGCGGCTGTGGAACTCCCTTCCGGAGGAAGCTCGCCTGGCCCCAAGCCTTTTGACCTTTCGGCGGAACTGTAAGACCTGGCTGTTTGCCCAGGCCTTTGGGAGGGAGGGGGGGGGTGATTTTTAATCCCCCACCTGTCTATTTATTTTTAAATACCACCAGCTTATTGATATGTTTTATGGTTGTATTTTAAATGTTTTTAAATGTTTTTTATTGTTGTAAACCGCCCCGAGCTGCTGTGCAGGATGGGGCGGTATAGAAATCTAATAAATGAAATGAAATGAAATGAATGGTAGCTCTGCTCGGGCACCACCTCCACCACTGCCCTCAGCCACGCTGCCTGCCCTGCTGTGCATGGGCCCATGCTCGCCAGAGTGGCCTCCACATAGGAGGAGCCCCTGCTGCTGCTGCTAATAGGGTGCGGATGCTGCTTGTGCTGATACCGCTAGGGCTGGGGGCAGGGATAGACCCCGCTGGCTGCAAGAATTGGCTTCTCCCACTCCCACCATCCCCAGGGGCATCCTGCTTCTGCTTCCACCACCACGCACTCTCAAGAGCCCTCTCTGCCTGCCAGACCCTCTCCACCAAACCAGCCTTCCACAACGCATACAGTGATGTCTGCTGTGCCACGCTGCCCTTGACCCTGGGGTCCAACATAGCTGCCAGGACATATTCCTCCCGCTTCAGCAACTCAGCAAACCACCCCACTAGTCCTACCTTCAGCTGCCAGGCCAGGCCAACAGTCTCAGACCCCAGATTCCTGTCCTCAGGGCCACCATCCTGGTCCTGGAGAATCTTATCCAGCCTCCTGTGCAGACTCTGGACCAGAGGGGTCACCTGGCTGATGCTGACTGTGGAGGAGTTGATGGTCTCTGTCACATCCAGGAACAGTCTCAAAACAATGACAGTTAGGGAGAGGATGTCCCATTCTGTCCCGTTGTAGTCTGTAGGTGCCCCGATGTCTGTTTCCAGTTGCACCTGATGTAAGGCGGCTTTCTGCTCCAAAACCTGCTAAAACATCGGGAAGGTGGAATTCCACATGGTGCACACATCCTGCACCAGCTGGTGCACTGGGGACCCTTGCTCTGCCTGCTTGGCTCGGAGGAGCTTGCTGCCCTTCACGCTTCGGTTAAAAAAAACAGTCAGCTTCCTCCCTCGCTCTATCAGGGAGCTAAGGGTGCCTGACCCAATCCCCTTCTTCCCCAAGCCCAGAGAGTCCCTGACCACCAGGTGAAGTGTATGTGTGGCACAAGGGATACTGGTGACCCCACGATCGTGAACTGTCCTCACTATGTTTGCCGTGTTGTCTGGCACTATGCATCCCTTGGCCTCACCTGGTGTGACCCACTCCCTCAACATGGCGATCAGTGTTGTGTAAGTGTTTACAGTGGTATGGGAGACATCCATAACTTCCACCTGAAGCAGGGCCCATGATACCCTTCTTTGGGACCCCTCCTGCCAATCCTGAAAGCTGCCTCCGGGTCCTGCCACCAGTGCACCGTTACCACTAGGTAGGCGTCCTGGTTGTTCCTGGTGAACCACAGGTCCATGGAGAAGTGGATAGTGTCCCCCCAGCCGGCTGATCCCTCACCCACTCCTTTAGATCCCGGTACAGAGCTAGTACCACCTTCCGACTGAGAGTGGTGCGGGATAGCAGCTTAAACTGGGGGGACCAGGAACCCAATTAGCTGCATAAAGCCCATGTCGTGTACCTCAGAGAAGGGCTGCACATCCACCGCTAACATATCCCCCAATAGGCGCGTCGCTTTCTCCTGAAAGTCACACCGCCAGCCATGTCCTGCAGCTGCCGGCTGACTTGGCAGCTGCCCCCACCCCAGTTTCTCCATAATGCTCTGATGCTGCTGGTGAGGCTGCTGCTACTGCTGTTCTTCCCCCCTAGCAGTGCCACTTCTCCTTCTGCCAGAGACAGCTTTTGGTGCAGGATGCTTGCCCGCTGATGAAGGCGTGCGACTGGCTGCTGGATTCGGGAACCCGCTGGTGTCCACTGCTCCTGCCTGCCAAATTAGCAGCACAGCACTGTGGCATAATTTCAGGTGCCTCACCATGGCAGTTGTGTCAAAATTGGTGAGCACCTGACCACGCTTCACTACCTTCTGGCACAAACTGCACTTCAACTCCCAGAGATCGTCTGCCCGCACCAACTTAAAATGCTCCTAGAAGAACAATTGTTTGCCCCCTCCTGCCTTCTGTCCTGCACCGGGTGATGTACTGCTGGAAGCTTGGGTAGGACATAGAGGCAACACCGCTTGCGGAGGGACAGCCATTTCAGCACCGGCAGATACCTCCTCCACAGAACTGCTGTCTGCCTCGCTCTCCACAATCTCAGGCATGTACCCCCATGAAGGGGAGTACTTGGACCCTGAGCCAGATGGACTACCCCCCATGCTGCTACCACTTTGAGAAGCACTCTCCCCCTGCCCCCTATACATGCAGCTGCTGCTACTGCAACTGCTGCTGCGGCTGCTGCTCCCCTTCCTGCTACCATTGCCCAGGGATCAGGCCCTGCCTCTAGCAGTCGGGGTGAGATCCACCACCTCTGGATTGCTAGGGGGGATTGCCTCTACAATGGGGGACGATTCTGGCCCCTGAAGAACTTCGGCCACTGAAGCACTTACATCTGCAGCCGCAGATGAGACAGCCTCAGCCTCCTGCAATGCAGGCATTTCAGTGCCCCTGCAGGCATTGCAGTGGAGGTTGCTGCCAGGAGTCAACGTCTAACCACCACCACCCCAGTTCCAC
The DNA here is from genome assembly GCA_003113815.1 of Sphenodon punctatus. Taxonomy (NCBI): domain Eukaryota; kingdom Metazoa; phylum Chordata; class Lepidosauria; order Sphenodontia; family Sphenodontidae; genus Sphenodon; species Sphenodon punctatus. The sequence continues at coordinate 1,579,806 of QEPC01008833.1, forward strand.
TACTGCTGGGAGCCTCATAAGTCTGTGCCCCAAAATCAGGCCTGCAAAGCTTGGGGCGTGGTGATGGACTCAGGCTGTTGCTGCATGCTGCCATTCCACTGGCATGGCCCCTATCCCTTCCACCTCTTGCATGTGCCTCACTGCCTCCCCTACAGGCAGAAGACAGGCATCTCCTTTTCTTCTCCATTTGTCCCTCCAAAATAATATTTTTATATTTTTAAAAAATTTTGTTATTTAAAAAAAAAAAATTATTCTAAATGCTATGAACTAAATGGATTATCTAATAACTACAAAGGCCTAGTCCAACAAACACACTAAATATAAAAACTACATCACCAAACCCTATATCTATCTCTAAGCTAACTCCTACATCTATCTATCTATCTATCTATCTATCTATCTATCTATCCACAGAGATGTGGGGGGAACACAGGCAGCTCACACCAAACAACACAGGGAGGGGGACAAAAGTGAAATGAACCATAAATCAATCTGATATTACTCTAAATGAGTAAAAAAACAGGGGAAGGGAATCAGGAATGGAATATATAGATGGAAAGGGAAAAGATTCAATGGAGGTTGGAGGGAGGAGGGAGGAAGGAAGATTGAACACAGGGAACACAGGGATGGGTAGAACAAAACAAAAAACCTCTTAAATCTATCTAATCTAAAGTAAAAAAATTAATCTAAGCAGGTAAATATGTGGCAATGGGTGAATAGGAGGAAGGTGGCAATGGATTGGGGAGGAACACAAACTGCTGGGAGAGGGACACTTCTGAAAACGCTGCTGAAATGATCAATGGCTAGCTCAGAAGGATTTGGAAGGGGGTAGGACAATGAGTTTTGTTTCTTTGCTGCGCCTGCCTTTCCACGAGCCCCATTGGCTCCGTGCAGGCTAGTCTGTGGCCAATGGCAGCCTGCCAAGCCAGTGGTGTGAGGTAGGCTTGTGAGTGGTCAGGCAGTCTGCTATTCCAAGCCTCTCCATTCCTGGCACCAGAAAGTCTGCTCCTGAGCTAGTCCCCCTCCTCCCTGGCCTTTTTTACCCCGTTTTTCTCGCCCAAACTCAACCGAACTAAACCAAACTCAACCGAACTGTTCGGTTGTTCGAACGTTCAGTTCAGACGTTCAGTTCGGTCGACCGACATGCCGAGTTAGGCCTGAACACCGAACATCCGAACCGCATTTGAACATCCCTAACAAACACACTCTAAAATATCAAAACTGAATAATTACACATTGACACTATCTCTATCTATCTCTATAACTAAGCTAACTCCTACTACAACTATGTATCTATCTATAGTAACTATATCTAATATCTAGTTATCTAAATATACAGTTACACAGGGATTGGGGGGGGGACACAAAGAACACAGGGAGGGGTACAAAACTGAAATAAAGCCTCAATCAATCTAATAATCCTACTCTAAATAAATCCCCAAACAGGGGAAGGGAATCAGGGATGGAATATATAGAGGGAGAGGGAAAGGATCCAATGGAGGGGTGAGAAAGAACACAGGGAGGGGTAAAAAATCAAAATAACGCCTAAATCTATCTAATATAATCTAAATAAATGATAATATGGAGGTAAATGGGTTGGATGGGTGAAATAGGAGGAGGATGGCAATGGATTGGGGAACTCGGAGGTACACAAACTGCTGGGACAGGGAGCCTTCTTAAAACGCCTACTGTCAGGAAAAGTGACTAGCTCAGAAGGTGTTGGAAAGGGAGAGGGCAATGAGTTTTGTTACTTGCTGTGCCCACCTCACCGCAACACCCATTGGCTTCATGCAGCCTAGCTCATGGCAAATCTCAGCCTGCGAAGCCGGTGTTCTGAGGAGAAAAGGGATGGTGATTGGGCAGGCTGGCTGCTACTCCAAGCCTCTCCACCCCTGGTACCTGGAAGTCTGCTTCTCAACTGACCCCTCGCCCCTCCCTGTGTCAGGCAGGGGTTGTGTTTTACTGTTGTTTCACTGTTTTTTGTTTTTCTCCCCACCGAAGTCATCTGAAATCGATCTGAACTGACCAAACAGTTTGGTCATTTCAGAGTTCGGGTTTGGGTTTGGTTCAGTCGGTTTGGGTTCGGGTACGGGTTCAGATTCGGTCATCCGAATGGACCAAGTTCGGCCAAACTCCAAATTTCCAAACCGCGTTCGCACATCCCTAATGTCTACCTCACTGTCCTCAATCACAGTGATGTCCCACGAAGGAGAGTACTGGGACCCTGAGGCTTGACTGCCTACCAAACTGCTGCTACTTTCCCTGTGCCCTCTATATCTTCTATTGTTGTTGCTGCTCCTCTCCCTGCTGCAATTGCCCAGGGATCAGGCCCTGCCTCTAGCAGCCAGGGTGGAATCCACCAGCCCTGGACTACTGAGGATCACCTCAATAATGGGGGACATTGGTGGCCCTGGAGGAACATCGGAAGCACCTGCTCCAGCAGCAGAGACAGCCACAGCCTCATGTACTTCAGACCTTCCAGTGCCCTGCATGGCAGTGGAGGATGCTGGCAGGAGGTGACGCCAAACCACCCCCAGGCTAGTGCCACTGTTGGGAGCCTCTGAAGCCTGTTTCCCAAAATCATGCCTGGGAAGATTGGGGAATGGTGATGGATTCTGGCTGCTGCCTGCTGCCTGATATTTGCTGCCACTCTGCTGGTACAGCCCCTACCCCTACCACCTCTGCCATGTGCCCCATTGCCTCCTTATGGACAGCAGACCAGCCTCTCCTGCTTCCCTTCTCCATGTCTTCAAACTCAACATGGCTAAAATGGAACTCCTTATCTTCCCCCCTCATCCTTTCTCTCCTTCCTCACTGTCAATAAATATTGATGGAGTCACCATCCTGCTTGTCCCCCAAGCCGGTAGCCTAGGCTTCATCTTTGACTCACTCCTTTCTTTTAAACCCTACATTGACTCTGTTGCTAAATCCTGTCGCTTCTCCCTCCATAACATTGCTAATATTCGCCCTTTTCTCTCTGTCTCATCTGCCAAAACTCTTGTTCATGCTCTGGTCATCTCTC
>QEPC01008833.1:1603769-1627344 GCA_003113815.1 Sphenodon punctatus
CTTGTCTTTTAGATTGTAAGCCACAGGTAGGGACCGCATCTGATTGTATGTTCTGTACAGCGCCAGGTTGCAACTGGCGCTTTATAAATGTTTAATAATAATAATAATAATAATAATACTCAGAGTACGTCTCCAAGTATGTCACCACCAAAAGGGCCGACCTGAAGCTCTTCCACCAGTCTGTCTCCAACTGGCAGGAGGTCGTGGCAGGGGCCATAGAATACGCCGTGGAACACAGATATGAAATGCTGACAGGTGCACCCCCTACCCCTAGGTCCCCTGCACCACTTATGCCTTTCCCCAAAATTCTGGAGGGCAGGCCAAAAGACTGAATATTTAGTGCATAAGTTTCCTTTCTATTTTAAAATGTTTAGTTTTTGTTTTATGATTTTGTTGTTGTTGTTTGTTTTATTAAGTAAAGTTATATTTCTTGTTATTGTTACGAGCTGACCTGTCCAACCTTTTATCCCTCTATGTTTAAGTTCTGGCTAGCAGGTGGCAGAATCGCATACAGCTTATTGATCCCTACCAGCCACACCTCCCACACCATGTAGCGTAGTTATTGTCCCAATGTTTGGAGGCCATGGAGGACTGAATGTAGCAGAGCAGACTGAAGCTTAATCCCGATAAGATGGAGGTGATGGTGGTGGTAAGGGCGGGGGAGGTGCTGGCCCCGCTGATAGGGGGGGTTCGCCCAGCTGTTGCTCTTCAGGTTCGGTGTCTGGGGGTGGTTTTGGATTCAGGCCTCTATCTGGATCGGCAGGTGGAGGCGGTGGCTAAAGTCACCTTTCGCCATCTTTATCTGGTATGGGGGCTTCGACCTTACCTCTCTGGGCCTGATCTGACCACTCTTGTCCATGCTTTCATCACCTCGAGGCTAGACTACTGCAACGCGCTGTACTTGGGGCTTTCCTTGTTTCTGGTTCGGAGGATGCAGCTAGTGCAGAATGCGGCAGCCCATCTCCTGAAAGGGATGGATGGCGTGAGCACATAACACTGGTGTTCCGCGCTCTGCACTGGCTGCCTATAGTGTACTGAACCAGATTCAAGGTGCTAGTATTGATTTACAAAGCCCTGCACGGTCTGGGCCCCTCATATCTTGGGAACTGCCTCACCCTCCATGCCTCAGAGTGATCCCTTCAGTCCACCGGGGGGGGATTTCTGGAGGTCCCCCGTGTAAGATGGGGGACCACAATGGAGAGGGTGTTCTCAGTGGCTGGGCCACGGTTGTGGAACTTCCTCCCGGCAGACGCTTTCCTGGCCCCAGGCCTGTTTGCCTTTTGATGTATCTGTAAGACTTGGCTGTTCGCCCAGACCTTAGGAGGGGAGGGTGGGGGGTTTATTTTTGTGGAGGGTGTTTTAAATTTATTTTAATTATGATATTGTAGATTATTTATGTTTAAAAATTGTCTTATATTATGTTGGAAGCCGCCCCGAGATGCCGTAGGCATGGGGGGTGGCATATAAATATAATGAAATAAATAAATAAAAATTAAAATAAACCAATCATGCGATAGGTGGTGCAGCAGGTACAGGAACACACACAGGCAGGCAGGCAGGAACATATAATACATTGTTTTATATTCCATCTCATTTTTGTAGGTTTTCTGCATGCTGGATGTGGGCAATGAGCATTGGGCGCATGAGCACAGATGGGAGTTCTTCCTGGTTCTGGCAGATGGTAGCCAGGGTACCTGGATACACCTACCTCTCCCCCTCCAATCTCCATCTCTCTCGTTCTAGTGGGGAGCCTCTCTCTCTCTCTCTCTCTCTCTCTCTCCCCCTCTCTCTGGTCATATAATGCAGGTGACAGAATGGGTGGGATCCTGTCTGTCTATCCTTCTAGCAGTGGGGAGACTCTCTCTCTCTCTCTCTCTCTTGGAAACAGCCTGGGCGGGCAGACAGGCAATGTGGCATGAGAGGCAGTAGGGCAGGCTAGAACATTGGCAGGAAGGGGCTCAGATAGGCTAGCAAACACTCTACAACGCAAGAGAGTGACAGTGTCACATAGGCGGGTCAACATTGTGTAGCCATAGGTCGGCTGGCAGGCTTAAGGTTTGTTTCCCAATGCGACCCTGTGTTATGAGGTCAGTCAGATAAGGCCATCTAGTATGAGAGAGAGAGAGAGAGAGAGAGAGAGAGAGAGAGAGAGAGAGAAAGAGAGAGAGAGAGAGGCAGGTGGGTGCCAGGCATAAGGAGGGAGGGACAGCACCTCAACAGCACAGGAGCAGTAGCCCTAGCCCAGAATGAGGAAGAGGAGCCCCATCCTGATTACCCCTGGCATGGGATAGCGTGTGCCACTGCACCATCAGTCCTTGTCCAGGGGCAGTTCGGGGAATCCCAGCAGCAGAAGGTTCACCTTCAAGAAGAGCAACTGCTCCACCAACTTGGCCCCCATTCCAGGCAGTGTGGGGAGCAAATGTTTCCCATCACAGAGAACACCGCTCGCTCAGGACACTGGTTGGTGCGCAGGACAGGATACCCTTGGCCACTTTTGACAAGGCCAGCCACACATAGGCTTCGCTGGCCCAGTAGGCCAAGGAATCGCTGCTGGGATCAATGCATGGCCTCCCTCGCTCCCAGGTAGGTCGCTCCAGGTAGGTCTCCACTCAGCTGAGGCACCATCATACTACCTCTGGTAGCTCGGGGTGGGCACCACCTGCCCCACTGCACTCAGTCACACTGCTTGCCCTTTTATGCTGGGCCCCATGCTCCCCTGAGAGGCCTGCACACAGGAGGAGCTGCTGGCACTAGTAGAGGTCCTGCAGCTGCTGCACATCCTGCTGTTACCGCTAGGGCGGCGGCAGGGATAGACCCAGATGGCTGGAAAGCGTCACTGCTCCCACTGCCACCATCCCCAGGGGCATTCTGCTGCATGGCCCACTTTACCTGCCGGACCTTCTGCACCAGCATACCCTTCCGGCATGGTTGCCAAGACATATTCCTCCTGGCGCAGGAGCTCATCAAAGTGTGCACTCAGACTCGCCTTCAGCTTCCATGCCAGGTAAAGTGCCTCATCTGAGATCTTCCTGCCCAGAGGGCCACAATCCCACCCCCTGATAATCTCATCCAGGCTTCTCTTGAGACTATGGACCAACAGGGTCACCTGGCTGAGGGTGGCGGTGGAGCTGCTCTGGAGGGTCAAGAGGGTGGCGGTGGAGCTGCTCTGGAGGGTCAGGAGGGTGGCGGTGGAGCTGCTCTGGGTCTCTGTCATGGCTACCAATGGTCTGAGGATAAAAACCGTGTGAGCTAGAATCTCCCATTCCTCCCTGTTGTACCCTGGAGGTGCCTCAATGTCTGTCTCCAGTTCCACCTGATGCAGGGTGACTTTATGCTCAAGAAGCCGCTCGAGCATTAGGAAGGTGGAATTCCATCTGATGGAGACATCTTGGAAGAGCTGGTGCATCGGGGACCCTTGCTCGGCCAGTTTCTCGCAGAGGAGCTCTCTGCCCTTCACACTGTGGTTTAAGAACCCCACCAGCTTCCTCCCCCAGTCGAAGAGGGAGCTAAGGGTGCCTGGCCCTATCCCGTTCTCCCCCAATCCCAGAGCATCCGTAACCACAAGATTGAGGGTGTGTGTGGTGCAAGGGATGCTTGTGAAGCCCCCGTCATAGACTGCCTTTATGATATTGGTCACATTGTCTGTGACCACACACCCCTTGGTGAAAGCCACGCCTGGTGTGACCCACTCCCTCACCATGGTGGCCAGGGCTGCCTTGAGGTTCCTTGAGGTGTGGGAGATGTCCATGACTTGTGCCTGAAGTAGGGCCCACCTGTACCCTGCTTCAGGACTCCTCCTGCCACTGCCAAGCGCTGCCTCCAGGTCCTGATACCAGTGTGCAGTTCCTGCCAGGTAGGCCTACTGGGCATTTCTGGCAGACCACAGGTCAGTGGTGAAGTGGGCCGTGGCCTCCCCAGCCTCTGCCAGCTACTCCCTCACCCACTCCTTCAAAGCCCTGTAGAGTTGTGGCACCACTGTCTGACTCAGGGTGGAGCAGGACGGCAGTTTAAAGTTGAGGGCCAGGAACCCAAATAGCTGCTGGAAGCCCTTGTCCTCCACAATTGAGAAGGGCTGCCCATCCAGGGCAATAATTTCTGCCAACATGCGCTTTGCTTTTTCTTGTAAGCCAGTGCCACAGCACCCTGCCGATGGCCTTGACAGATCTCTGCACTGCAGCTCCTCCATGGTGGACTGATGGCGCGGCTTTGAAGGCTCCTGCTGCTGTTCTTCCCCCCTAGCTGGAGAAATACTGCTCCCGCTGCCAGAGGCAGCAGTTGGTGCTGGTGCAGGACGCTTGCCCGCTGAAGGAGCCGGGTGCCTGCCCGCTGCAGTTGGGAACCTGCTTGAATCCACTTCCCCTGCCTTCCCGCTGAGCATCAGTGCACTGTGGCATGACTTTAGGTGCCTTGCCATTGCTGTTATCCCCAGGTTGCTGAGCACCTGCCCATGCTTTACCACTTTTTGCACACAGTGCACTGCACCTCTCTGGGATCATATGCCGGCACCTGCTTAAAATGATCCCAGACAGGATTTTTTTCCCCTCTTGCCCTCTGGCCCTCCCCGGGTGACACACTGCTGCCAGCACTGCTGTGAAGAGAAGAGGGGGAGAACTTGGTGGCACTGGTGACCTATTTCTGGGTGGTGGCTCAGCCATTGCCTCAGCTGCAGACATCTCATCTGCGGCACTAGTGTCTGCCTCTTCCTCACTGTCCTCGATCATGGTGATGTCCCGTGAAGGGGAGTACTGGGTCCCAGAGGCTAGACTGCCCATGCCCGCCATTCTACTGGCACTCTCCCTGTGCCCCCTGCTGCCACTCCCCTGACCCAGCCCCTGCTGCCTCTGGCACGTGCCCCACTTCTTCCCCTATGGGCAGAAGACCGGCCTCTCCTTCCCTTCTCCATTTCTCCATCCAAAATAATGTTTTATATTGTTTTTTACTTATATTTTAAAAATTATATATTAATTTTTTAAATCTATCTATCTATCTATCTATCTATCTATCTATCTATCTATCTATCTATCTATCTATCTATCTGATGGGGGAATCACAAACAACAAAAGGAGGGGTACAAAACTGAAATGAAACCTAAATCAATCTAATAATCCTACTCTAAATGAATGAAAAAACAGGGGAAGGGAATCAGGGATGGAATGTATAGAGAGAGAGGGAAAGAGAAAGGATTCAATGGAGGGGGGAGGGAGGAAGGAAGATAGAACACAGGAAACACACGGAGGGCTCAAAACAAGAAATAACACCTAAATCTATCTAATATAATCTAAATAAATGATAATATAGAGGTAAATGGGTTGGATGGGTGAAATAGGAGGAGGATGGCAATGGATTAGGAAAAGAAGGATCAAAATCTGCTGAGAGAGGGAGCTTTCTGAAATGCCTGCTCTTCAGGAACAGTGACTAGCTCAGAAGGTATTAGGAAGGGGGGAAGCAATCAGTTTTGTTTCTTGCTGTGCCTGCCTCACCGCAAGCCCCATTGGCTCCGTGCAGCCTAGCCCGTGTCCAATCGCAAACAGTGATGCCACTGGTCTGAGGCAAAAAGGGATGATGATTGGGCAGGCTGGCTGCTACTCCAAGCCTATCCAACCCTGGTGCCTGGAAGTCTGCTCCTCAGCTGACTCCCCCTTCCTGTCACATTTTGCCTTCCAGTGACACATTTTTGTCACTTGAACTCACCCAAACGTGATCTGTACTGACCGAACTGTTCGGTCATTTCGACATTCAGAATCGAGTTCGGTTCGGTCAGTTCAGGTTTGAATTCAGGTTTGGGTTCAGTCATCCGAACAGTCCGAGTTCATGCCGAACTCTGAACCTCCGAACCGCATTCGCACATCCCTACCCCACAGAAAGGGATTATACCTTTTATTCACCACCAAATAAATCTTTTTCAAGAATAGATTATATATTTATTAACAAAGCGGCGGTGGCTCGCTGTATAGAATGTGATATCCTACTGCTTGTATTGTCAGACCACTATGCAGTAATGTTAAAAATAAGGGAATCAACAGGGGCTCCTAAATTCCGTCCGAGGGACAACTGGACACTAGATAGGCAGATACTGAAGCAAGACAGTGTACAAGGAACTGTTAACGAACTGAGAGAATATTTTAAAATGAACACTACAAAAGATAACTCTCCATAAACAGTATGGGAGGCCTCAAAAGCTGTTATAAGAGGTGTATTTATTTCACAAGCTGCTTATTTACGTAAATCCAAGGCAAAATACAAAAGGGAATTATTTCAAAAATTATTAATATCAGAAACCATACAAAAATAACACCCTACTATAAAAATAAATGAAGAAATACAAAACATTAAAAATGAAATTAATACCCTAGAAATAAACAATACAGCGCAGTTAATGTGGAAAATTAGATACTTTTATTATGATAAAAATAATAAACCTGATAGTTTTAGCAAATTTGGTACATAAAAAAAAAGAAATATATTCAGTTACTGTGATCAAAGACATGCAGGACAACAGTCAAAGCAGTAAAACAGAAATTCAAAAGGCCTTTCTCCAACACTTTGGCATGGTATATAAATCCAGGTCACCGACCATTTGCAAAATAAAAGAGTTCTTGAATAAATACAAAATTCCCCAACTAAATTTGGACCAAAATATATACATGAACACTCTTTTTTCAGAAGAAGAATTTTTAAAAGTTATTAAACACCTCCCAGTGAGCAAGGCACCAGGCCCCGATGGCCTACCATATGAATATTACAAGACCTTAATACATGAAGTTTCTAAGCCCCTAACCAATGCCCTAAACTGCATATTACTATCTGGAGAAATGCCTCCTTCGTTTAACTCTGCCATAATTATGATATGCCCAAAAGAAGGAAAAGACATAGAGGACTGCTCAAATTATAGACCAATCTCTCTTTTAAATTCGGACTACAAAATCTTTACAAAAGCCCTAGCTGATAGATTGGCAGAAGTAATACCCCAATTCATTCATCCAGACCAAGTTGTGTTTATACCCAGTCGAATGAGGGTGAATAATATTTGAAAAACCAAACCACTGACATTTGCTATTATATACAAACAAAACATATCCCAGCGATGATAATGTCAAGAAACGCACAAAAAGCCTTTGATCAAATTGAAATTAAATGTTTTCTAGAAACCTTAAACAAGATGAGGTTCTTGGGTAACTTTATGGATTGGGTACAGGTCATTTACAAAAATCTGGTCTCACAAATTTTAATCAATGGGGAGCTGATGGACAAAGTTATACTAGAGCAGGGCACCCGACAGGGATGTCCACTCTCACCATTATTGTTGAACTTAGTACTAGAGGTACTGGCCATTGCTATAAGAAGTGAACAAAATATCCAGGGGGGTAAAATTGGACACCAACAACATAAGTTGGCAATATATGCCAACGACATATTGGTTTATCTAATGGACCCAACAACATCTATGTGTAGGTTAGTAAAATGAATAGGGATGTGCGAATGCGGTTCAGACATTTGGAGTTTGGCCCGAACTCAGCCAGTTCGGATGCCTGAACCGAACGCCCGAACCGAATGCGGAAACCCCTGAACAGCCTGCCCAATCATCATCCCTCTTCTCCTCGGACCACTGGCTTCATAGTCTGCGATTGGCATGAGGCTAGAATGCACAAAGACAATGGGGTTTGTGGTAAGGTGCAGTAATGACATGTATTTCCTATTTTAAGCTATATTTTTGGCCATCTGTGTTCCTAATGTATTAATCTTGAGTTTTTATATGTTAACTTTCTGTTTCAAAGTATTGGATTAGTGTTTTGCAGCATTGATTTTTAAAATCAATTTCTGTGATTAGCATTGGTTCAGGCTGAAGTTTCTTCAGCTACATTCCAATAAGGTTTTTTCTAAACTTCCCAAATGAACTTTCACCGTATCCAAGGAAACAGTCAAATAGCTAGGAGTTAGAAGGCAATAGAGAGGCCCTCTGGCCAGCATAGGTGTCTGGAATCTTATCTATTACATGTCTAAATGACAGATGGTACCATTCATAGAATATCTCCAGACTGAGAAGGAAGATTTGTTAGTTTTTTCTAGCTAACATATCTATTTAATTAACGATTGAAATAACCTTAAGCTCTGGTTATTCTCTCTGTAGTCTGACAATTATCTTTGATAAAAATATAAGGTTTCTATTTAAAAACTTTGTTTGTTCAGAATTAAAAGAGCCAATTAGAATCCAGTGTATTCCTTACTAACTGATGTAAAGCAAAATCAGCATCGTCAGTGCTCAGGAATGTGAGTCTTCTGACAAACTGCTTTAAGAAGGGAGACAAGAGAATTGCTCTCTAGACTGAAATTCCACACACCATGGGATTTCTTTCACACCAACATCTTGGCAGACAAAGGGAACAACTGGGAAGAATGTAATGCATGATTCTTGGTATCTTTGAGCCAATAAATTGTGCATATATTAAGCTTTTAGAAGCTTTTTCTTAAAATAGAAATGTTTTAAGATCATGTAACTTTGATTGGCTATCAATACCATTCTATGTAAGCTACTGATATTTTCTATTTAAATTTAAGTAAACTATGTATATATTTTTATATTCAAAATAATCATGCTCCTTTATTTATAAATATATTGTCTTTATACAATACTTGCTTTGCTAGTCCGGTATCAAAGTGAAGTGTAAACTCATTTTATGCAACTTGGAAAAGGTGAAGCCATTAGTTCAGCTAAGCCACAAAGCTCACTTTCCATTTGTCATAAATGAGAAAATGCAAGACGTGACAATTGGCACCTAGTGTGCGGCTTGAGATTTACAGAATATATTTGAGTACACTGGGTGTTCACCAAACCATCAACTATTTTTATCCTCTTGATAAATTCAAGTTTGTTGAGATCAACTAAAGAAAAGGATTTGTGTGCATTCTTGTGATGGATATCCAATTGAATCAAGTGCCTTATGCACAATGACTTGCTAGTTTGCAAAATGTGACCATCAGAGATGGAGAAAACTATTGCTTGCAGATTAGAAGTGGAGAATGGGGATTAGGCTACAGATTTTTGATTGTCTTTTTTGAAGCAGATGATGCAGGTTTAATAACTACTATGAGACTAAGAGATGTAGCTTTTGATCAATTGACAATGCATGTGTTGCCAATCAATAGGCAAGAATTGAACCTGATGACAGGGAGAATTGTTGAAATTACTAGGAGTATAAGGAGACATGGTCCCATTTCTGTGAGCAATGCTGACTATTTTTCTGGAACTGGGTTTAATTACACTCCAGTCACTACTGAGGAATTGCAAAATTTAACTCCAGCCCAATGTGAGCAAGAATATACTCTCTTGAGAAGAGAATTTTTAAATCTGAGAGAATATGCAAGGGATCTTCCTGGGAGGCAACCTAATGTACCAGGTATACACCCAGCTGAAATCCCTGGTTTAAACATAACTAATATAAGAGCCGTTACTGGACTTACTCCAAAAGATATTAAAGAAATTCCTATGTGGCTTGAATCTCATTTGTCTGCTTTGGAAGCTGTCACTCTTACGGCAACTCCATTCCAGAAAATGAGGCTAGTTAATGCCTTGGTTCCAGCTTCAGCCTCCCTGACAGAACAAGAAAGCAATAATTGGGAATGTGTACTTGCCAATTTGTATATAAAAACTCATGGGCAAGTAGCAATAGCAGATTTGAATGGAATTCTAAATAAAGTAACCCAAGAACAAGGTACTGTAAGGGCCTATGGGGTTGGAATGAAATTCTTCCCTAATCATGATTTAATTTGGGGAATCCTTAAAAGCTTTTGCAAAGGTGATGTTCTAAAAGCAGCAATCCAATCAAAGCTGGATTTGCTGGCCACTGAGCAGGAAAAAATAACATCCTTCCCACAAATTGTCCAGTCCATTTACAGGACCTTAGATCAGAATTATTTAGGAGATAACCTAAATAGAAGAAATTCTGAACAGAATAATTCTAAATCTAAGAAATATCCCTCAAATATTAATACTAAAAATAAATCTGTTCCTCAGAATTATAGAGAAAGAGGAGGAAAGAATCAAAGTTCAAATAGAAACCAGTTCCAAGCTCAGAAGAACCAGGATTCTGAAAATCCAGAAGATAAGACTACATATGATCTGAGAACAGGATCACAATTTCCCCATAGAGACTTTGATAAATCAAAGCAAGAATTTAACTCCAGAGGTGGATACAAGGGAAACAAGTGCAATTTTAACAAGAAAGGGAACTTTCACCCACCTAAAGACTTTGAACAGCAAACATCCTCACAGAAAGGTTCAGAAACTCCTTCTGTAACCCAGGATGGCAGAGAGCAAGCAAACTCAGGTCAGCCTTGAATTTCCTATGATTTCCTGTAGAAATAGCAAATAAGACATTTGCAGCCTTGATAGACACAGGAGCTAATCAATCTTGTATTCAATCTAAATGTTTGCCACATATATATTCCACTGAAGGGCAATGTATATTGGAATCTTATTTTTTAGAAGAGAGATTTGTAACTCTTGTAAATTTACCTATCCAGATAGCAGGACACTATGGAAATTGAATTTGCAATATGTGATTTTACAAAACATGATGTTGTCATAGCTCATGAAAGAGTTAAGGATTTGTTTCCAATTGGTTCAGTGAATTTTATTCAAAACCAAGACAATAGGGTTGAGCAGATTAAAGCGCAACTTGAATTAGCTGATTGTGCTAAAAATGAGGAAACAAAATTGAGAGATGTTTTATATTCTCTGAAACCATATTTTCAGCAATTTGATAATCAAATAGGCCATAGGAAAATACAGTCTCATGATCTATCAGTTAAAACTCAGCCAAAGCCTCAAAAGCAATATCCTATCAACAAATCTGCAATTAATGATATTCAAAAAGTAATTAATGATTTTATTGCACAAGGAGCACTAATTAAATAGTATAGCACCATGAATACTGCAGTATACCCAGTGCCTAAACCTAATGGTATTAGGCGCATACCTAATGGCGTATGGTGTTAGACTACCATGCTCTAAATAAAGTGTCACCATCTTTCACAGTGCAGAATTTGCACATGTCTGGCATGCTAGGAAATTTGGAAAGACAGAAATACAAAACTACATTCGATTTTTCGAATGGATTTTGGGCTCTTCCTATCAGAAAAGAGGATAGATATTTGACCAGTTTTACCTGGCAGGGAAACCAATACTGTTGGACTCGCCTTCCACAAGGTTATTTAAATAGTCCAGCAATATTCTCTGCAGATGCAATCCAGCTTTTAAAGGATATTCCATGTGTAAATTCATATATGGATGATATTTACTTTACAAATGAGAATTTATATCAACATTTGAATACATTAAAACAAGTTGTTACTGTCTTGGGAGAAGCAGAATATATTATTAATCTACAGATTTGTAGATTTGTAGAAGCAAAGTAAAATTCCTTGTTTTTTTGTTAATGGATTCTGGAAGAGGGCTAACACAGGATTTTAAAGAAAAACTTTTGACATTGCAACCACTTAAGACTTTGAAATAATTGCAGTCAGTTTTAGGTTTTTTAAATGTTGCTAGAATTTTGGTTCCTGATTATGCCCAGAGAACCAAACCACTTTATAATTTAATTCCATTGGCAAGTAAAAGGAATTTTTGGACCATGGAGGCACAACAAGCGCTTGATGAATTAATAGTCCTAATAAATCAAGCCGCTGAGCTTAACACAAGAAATAATGCAGCTTCCCTTGAAATTATTGTCAGAGTCTCCTCTTGAGGAGGAATGGCTTCATATTACAATTATGGAGACTCTAAACCTCTGCAATACATATCCTATGTTTTTTCAAATACAGAACAAAAGTTTTTGCCTACTGAAAGAATGTTGTGTATGTGTAATCTTGCAATTTTAAAAGGTAAAGATCTAGCACAGGGTCAAAAGATGATAGTAAAAACTCCTATTGCATCTTTAAGACAGGTCAAAAAGGGTTCTATACCCAATGCAGTTCGTATGTGCAGGGCACACTGGTGAGCATTGGCTTGTGCACCCAGCCCTAGCAGTAGCAGCACCAGAAGCAACAGCATACCTATTACGAGCGGCAGTTTGTATGTGCAGGGCACACTGGTGAGCATGGGCTTGTGCACAGCAGGGCAGGCAGCATGGCTGAGGGCAGTGGTGGAGGTGGTGCCCAAGGACAGTTATGTGAGGGAGTATGACAGCATCTCAGCAGCAGTGGAGAGTGACCTGGAGGAGGAGCTGTGCATTGAACCCAACAGCAACCCCTTCAACTACTGGGCCGGCAAGACCAATGTGTGACCAAGACATTTGCTTACCGCACCACCTGAGACTGGGGCCAAATTGTTGGAGCAGTTGCTGTTCATCAAGGTGAACTATCTGCTGCTGGCAGATTCCCTGGGTTGCCCCTGGACATGGATTGATGGTGCAGTGGCATATGCCATCCTGATACAGGGCTCCTCCTCAATATGGGCTGCTGCTGCTGCTGAGGTGCTGTCCCTCCCTCCCAATGCCCTGCACCCACCCTGCCTCTCTCTCACTAGACGGCCTCAGATGGCCTATCTGACTGACCTCATGATGCAGGGTGGCATTGGGAAGCTGCAAGCCTCCCAGCTGGCCTCTGGCTAGAGGATCTTGGCCCACCTATCTGACTGGCTCTCTGTTGCACTGCACAGTCTTCACCAGCCTATCTGAGTGCCCTGCCAAGGTCCCAGCCTGCCTTCCCTACTGCGTCTCATGTCACGCTGCCTGTCTGCCCGCCCAGGTTGCCAACCTTGAACCCTGCCTCAGCCTGCCTTCTGATGCTCATGCCACACTGCCTGTCTGCCCACCCACCCAGGTTGCCAAGTTCAAACCCTGCCTCCGCATGCCTTCCGATGTCATGCCATACTGCCTGTCTGCCTGCCTGCTCACCCAGGTTGCCAATATCAAAACCTGCCTCCATCTGCCTTCTGATACTCATGCCATGCTGCCTGTCTGCCCGCCCTGGTTGCCAACCTCAAACTCTGCCTCAGTCTGCCTTCCCATGCTCATGCCATGCTGCCTGTCTGCCCACCCTCCCAGGTTGCCAAGATCAAAGCTTGCCTCAGTTTGGCTTCCCATGCTCATGCTGCACTGCCTTTCTGCCTGCCCATGAAGGTTGCCAAGGTCAAACCCTGCCTCAGCCTGCCTTTCCATGCTTATGCCATGCTGTCTGTCTGCCTGCCTTGGTTGCCAATATCAATCAATCAATCAATCAATCAAAGCTGAAGCCCTCACCCAGTCTGCCTGTCTGTCATGTCAAGGTGCCTGTCTGCCTACCCTGGCAACCCTCGGTGATGTGCCCCACTGACCTGATAATCCGGCTTCTCCTGTCTGCTGGTTCATGGGTGCTCTGCCCTGGCAAATCCAAATGTGCCCACGCAATCCTGATGCTGCCATCTGCTGTTGTATGGGAGCTCTTCCAAGGCCAATCCTAACATCCTGGCTCCATGGGTGCTGCACACAGGCAAATCCTGCTGCTGCCATCTCTGCTGTTCTATGGGTTCTGTGCCCTGGCAATCCAATGTCTACTGCTGCTGCTGATGCCATCTCTGAAGTGCCATGGGTACTGTGCACTGGCAATCAAATACGTGCTACTGACAATGCTGCCTCTGCTGTCTGTGCCATTGGTTCTGTGCCCGTCAATTCAGTGTCTTCTGCTGTTGCCAATGCTGCATCTGCTGTGCCATGGATTTTGTGCCAAGACAATCCAATGTCTTCTTCTGCTGCCTCTGCTGTACCATGGGTTCTGTACCAGGCAATTCAATGTCTGCCGCTGCTGCCATTGCTTCCTGTGCTGTGCCGCGGATACTGTACCCCTGAAATCCAATGTCTGCTACTAGGTGGCCACATGATTCACCACAGGGCAAGACTTGACCAATTTGCAGAAGAGGTTGTTGAGATCTAGTGAGTAGGATGCAAGCCTGAAATGCACAGCCAAGTAGGGTTGCCAGCCACCAAGCCTCTGTTTCTACTCTGCTTGGCCTCTGTTTCTACTCCACCAATGCCTGGCAGTCTGAAACACCCGGACAAGTAGGGGTGTGAGCTAGGGCTGTAGCGGCATGCCACCGCAGCAGCTGTTACCGACAGAAATGCCTATTCTGCACATCACGGCGCGGTTTGGCAGAGGCTGCTTTCTGACGGCTGCAGTGACGGTTTGCCACTAATGTTGCCACGGCATCAGAACTGGTGGGCGGAAGCGTAATTTTTGCGAATCCCAGTAAGAAGCGGCACCAACTCCCCTTTACGTCTACTGTAGAATTTTTGTGATTATCTGATCATTGTATCATGTTTCTGTCACCCTGAATACAAGGTATCGCGAGACCCAGTGGCATGATTCATCAGCCAATTTCATTGTCTAGGGCTTTTTCATTTCATTGGCTAGGGCTTTAACAGAGAGACATGTCCCACCTTCACTATTAAGTATAAATACATGTGTTTGTAGCTTGTTTCTACCTCTTGATCCCCAATCACAGTGAGAGTGAGTGACTGTTGGAGCTGCGCCGCCAGTGTCTGTGTTTGTTAACACACTCTGATCTTCTGTGCTCCACGACAAAGCACCACATTGTGACTCGAGGAGAGAGAATCCTATCCCTTCCTCCTAATTCATATAATACCATCGATTTCGGATAACATAAGAAGGTTTTTGTGTAAGTGCTTGAACTTTTATTCTAATTCTTCTAAACTGTGCTTTATTTATCTGCTAATTTAGTGCTAAAGCAGCTGCTAAAGTAATTTTGGTACAGCTGCACTTTACACTTTCCATTATCCTTTTTTGTAATAAATGTATGCATATGTTCTTTATTGCTGTGAGCCTTTTATGTTTATCACTAGGTTTGGGTTGCTATTGTTAGTGCTCTGCATAGCCAGGCATAGCTGGCGGTAACCACGGAATCTGCAGAAGCTGCCGGCGAGCCTGGAGCATGGACTCAGGGAGGGTCAGGGAATCACATGGGGAAATAGACATGGCCTGGGGGGAGGGGCTCCTGGGAGAGTCAGCCAGGGAGATCCTGGAAGGGGGGGGCAATGGCATAGCCTGTAGCCACGGAAGACTTTGGGACACTGCAGCCCCTCTACCGGCAGCACTTCCCCCCCGGCCGTCTCAATGTCCCTGTGTGCTTCCCTGACCCCTAGTCCCTGCTCCAGGCTCACTTCTGGCTTCTGCAGATTCCACAGCTACCACCCCCCTCCTCCAGGCTCTCCCCGGGTGACTCTCCTGGCAGCCCCTCCCCCAGCCGTGTCTATTTCCTCGTGTGATTCCCTGACCTGAGTCTGCAATAGCTGGTAGCCGCACAAGACTCAGAAGCTGCCAGTGAGCCTGGAGCAGGGACTAGGGGTCAGGGAATCACATGCGGAAATAGACACGTCTGGGGGGAGGGGCTGCTGGGAGAGTCACCCAGGGAGAGCCTGGGGGGGTGGTAGCCATGGAATCCACAGAAGCCGCCGGCGAGCCTGGAGCAGGGACTCGGGAAGGGTCAGGGAATCACATGGGGAAATAGACACGGCCGGGGGGAGGTGCTGCCAGTAGAGTTACCCAGGGAGAGCCTGGAGGAGGGGGGGTGGTAGCTGTGGAATCTGCAGAAGCCAGCAGTGAGCCTGGAGCAGGGACTAGGGGTCAGGGAAGCACACGGGGACACTGGTGCATAAGACCCAGCACCGCAGTTGGAGCAGTGCTGGTGATTACAGAGAAACTGGCCCCCTTGCATTTGCTTCCCTGCATCTCTTGTGACTAAGACTTCAGACCTTGATCCTGAGCGTGTGTGTGGACCTTCCTTCCTGCAATTCCCTGAGTGAGTCATGCGTAAGTGAGAGAGTGCGAGGTGAGTGAGTGGGTGTGCGCGAGTCCCCTCCCAGCCGGAACCCTCCCTATACCTCCCCCTGGAACCACATTGAGTGTGTGTAACCTGTCCTCCCCCTCTCAAGCCATGGTGTTCCCCCTCCTTCACTGCCTCCACCACACCGTCGCCCCACCTCCTTTGTCCCTGAGTGCACGTACTAGGGTGTGTGGGGTACCTGGTGGCCTCTCTGCGATCAGGGCGCCCTATGATGATAGAGGCCTGTTCTCTTTGATTAGAGGTTATGGCCACAACTCTATCCTGACAGGCATCATCAGTCCTCATTTCCTGCGTGATCGAGAGAGGCCCCCCTTAGGATACCGTGCGAGTGGAGGAAGCACGAGTGGGTCCTTCTATTCCCCCCTCCCTGGTGACAACCCCAGATTTGGGGCAACCAATGAGAGTATGCCACAAGCTTAGTACTGACAACCCCGCACTCTGAATAATCATAAGACAGCCACAGCATATAAGACTTAGCTCGGGATTAGTTCTTTGCCTTCACGGTCCTCGACCGCCACCCCTTAGGGGGCCCGACAAGCTCGGTGATTGCCCCTTTTGGGACCCCTCTATCTAGGGGGTTCTACAACAGCTTCTTGGGCCCCCTGACTGCTTTCCTCTGGAACCAGGCCATCAGCCTCTGATCACGTAAGAATATGTGCTTTTGTATGTAATTTTAGGTAGACAAGGGTAGATGGGTGCAAATGTGAATGCAAGTGTCTCTTTGATAATTGGTATGCTAAATTGTTCTGATCTTATTGAATAAATGCCTATTTGATTGAATAAAAGACTCATTACTGAAGCAGAAGAAGAGTAATTCCCCCCATCTCAAACTAAAGTATTTTCACTAGATCCCGAGGGAACAAAGGGAGCTGCTTGCCTAGGGTAGAGGAAGGAGCTGTGCCCTATTGAACAAGAACAACAGAATATCTCTCCGGTGCAGATAGAGGCCTCACCTAAGGCAGGGTGTGAGAAAGGAGCTGTACCCTATTAGACAGGGGCAGTGGATTCCCTTAACAGAAATAGGCTCCACTCTAAAGCAGTTGAACCCCTTTGAAATTCCTTTTAGTCTTACTGCATTTGTCTGACTGCAGCACACAGCCTGGGGTGAGGATGGGGTCATGTGCATGAACGGATTGCAGCAGTGTGCAACATGGATCTATTTGCTGGTCGGAATAGCAGCACAACCAGGAATGATTCCCAAAGTTTGCATGCTGTGCGGTCATGGGCCACAACGGAATGACACACAGGCAAACTGGACTTGGAGTCAAGGGGGGGGGGGGCTGTGCATACATAGCATAGGAATGCATTGCCTAAATGATTTGTGCAGTCTTTTTATTTTTTCATAAATTCTGTGCACACATTTGTTGTAATACACATTGTTGTCATACACATATTTGTTGTAACCACATACAACTAGCATACATTTATACAATGTGACTAGTAATTGTTTTTTTCTAAGGCTGTTTTTCAGGAACATGAATCAGGAACAGCTAGACAGTCGATTTGTAGCCACTGCTGCCAGTATTCTTCTGGGATCAAGTACTGATCAGATTGCCATTTTAATATGGAGTCATGAAGGAATTTTACCAGCACAATCAAATTTTTTCCCAACAGACCACTATTTTTTTTTTTTTTTAAAGATGTGCCTTGTCTGCTTTTCGCCTTCATCAGGAGAATAAGAAACATTTGCTTTCCAAAAAAAATTAATGCAAGTGCCACAGCTACCAACATGTATTTCATTAATTCCTACATTGAATAAAAATTAGTTGCTCTTCATTCAAAAAGTTGCATTATCATCTTTCAATCATTGAACATGTGGTGGGTGCGGGTGGGTAGGATAAGGTTAGGGCATGTTATACTGGGGGGAAGGGCCATGACCCAGTACTGACCGTCTCCCCACACACACACTTACCCCCAACACTGAGCCTCTGACCCCCTAGTACTCCACACAATTCCACACAAAAAACCCACATTTTATTTTATTTTGCTAAAAGTTCATGATTTGTCAGTTGATCTTGTGATTTCTTTCTTTCTTTCTTTCTTTCCTGACTTCCCCATGACAGACACACACACACCAGGGATGTGGGGCAGTTGTAGAGGTGCAGATGGGGTCAGTGTTATTGGCAGTTTAATAGTCTCTACCACCTCAGGCAGCTGCATCTCAGCCCTAGGTGAAGGATCCCTATCCTTAGTGTATACACAGCTGCCATCACCCGTGCTGAATCTCAGCATCAGGCAAGGGATTCCATTACAAACAGTTCCATCCCACTCCAAGCTTTGGTCACTTCACTGGTGTGGGCTTTCAGCAGCAACAGGACAGATGCAAAAATAATGAGTTCAACTTCAAACAAAGGAACAATTTTAAAAAACAAATTTTTATATAAAAAATTTTAAAAAAACTTTTAAAGAACAATTTTAAACAATTTAACAAATATTAACATTATTTACATAATATGCATTTTTGTACATTAAGGTACATTGTCATCAACTATACATTTTCATCAATGATGGCACCGCACCTCATGCAATACTTCCTCCAGCATACATGCGAGGACGGTGTTTTCCTGCTCTATTTTTTCAAGCTTTTCTTCTTCAAAAATGGAAATAAGTTAGTTGATGCATTATTTAACTGCAGCAAAGGTAATTTTTTAATGTGATCACTGCTACCAGGGTAATAGTAATTAACAATGGATTTTTGACAAATACTTACCCATTTTCTGCTGCCTAGACAGTAACTGTTGTATGGTATCCGCCGTACTCCAGACAATGTCCCAAATGGCTGCTGCCACATCTAACAAAATCTCTCCTGAAATGGCATTGAAAATTTTAAAAGATCAATACACTAGAAAAGACAAAAGCCCTACTAATGTATACTAAGCATGCAATAATGTGACAGATCCCATAAAAATATTTTTGTTTAACTTACCAATTCTTGTGAGGCCATCCATGACTGATGCAAATCCAACAAAAGGCATCCTTCCTTTCTCAAAAGTTATAATTGAATTTGTCATGTAAACATGCCACACATGGCCAGCGTCAAATAAAGCCTGTCTACCTGTGTTAAATGCCTGTGGCTGTCAGCTGTCAGTCACAGGGAAAGGCCTGTTCTTATTGGTGTGCATCAGTTGCTAAGTAAAGTACCCCTGCGGCTGAGGTGGGGTGTGTCCGTGCGTCCAGGTAGAGAGACTAGAGAGAAATTCATAGGGAGGTGCATTATGGTCGCTCTCGGGGCACGGGCATTTAAAGTTTTAAGTTTTAAAACTTCAGCTTAAGTTCAAAAGCTAACAACTTAAAGCCGCGTGGTGGTGGATGGACAACCCCCCCTCTCCTCACACACCCCTCTCTAAACACCACTCGCCCTGTATGTTGGTGCCTGCTCCCAGCCACCAGCACATTTGCTAGCAATGCAACAGGATTGCTGCAATCCAACAGGACTGCAATCCAACAGGACGCAGTAACATAATTTTATCTTACTGTGTAACATAAAACATTTTTTTATAAAAGTAAAACGGCCCACTGCAGATTTGAACAGCCAGATCAAAAAGTTCACAATTGCAGCCAGGAACGTAAACCGCTATGCTACAGAAGCGTTTGAACTTTGGGTGAAGTTTTAAAATGTAAATCTCCTGAATCCTACGGGGCTTCCTGTGACTGCTTAAACTCCTTCCCTGCATGGCTTTGCATGGCTTTGCAAGTTATAAAACAGGCTTGGGAGGGGAGGAGAAGGTTGAACTTGGCTACAGTCATTGGCTACTGGCTATCTAAATACCGGGTGGGTGGGGGGATGGGTCAGGTCTATGGGAGTCAGTTATGGATGGCTTTTCAAGTTGTAAAACAGGCTTGGGAGGGGAGGGGAAGGTTGAACTTGGCTACAGTCAGTGGCTAGTAGTAGCTGGCTATCTAAATACCGGGTGGGTGGGGGGATGGGTCAGGTCTATGGGAGTCAGTTATGGATGGCTTTTCAAGTTATAAAACAGGCTTGGGAGGGGAGGAGAAGGTTGAACTCCTTCCCAACAGGTCTATGGGAGTGAGTTCACTTCACAAGGGCTGGAATGGATGGCTTTGCAAGTTGTAAAACTTTGTTGTGCTTTGTTGTGTTGCACAGGAGGGAGATTTTAACTGGCTGGCTGGCTGGCTAATAACTGTGTGGCCAGCACAAGCCAGTTATTAGGAGAGAGGCAAGTTGAGTGGACTGCAGCAGTACCCCGCCCCCACCCCCAAAATTTGGAAGAAGCAAACTGTTCGGTTCACTGCTAGAGCTAGCTAGCTAGCTGCTGCCTATCTCCAGCTAGCCAAATGTCCCCTCCCCCACTTTAGGCACTCAGACTTTACAACTCTACAACATCACTCAGTACATTGCAACACAACTGGCAGCCAACACAGAGGGGTGGGACGGAGAGGTGATCTATTCTGCGCCGCCCTGCTTAGGCGCAGCCCGGGGTACAAGGCTGCCACTCCAGTGGTGCTGTCAGTGCTGAGCATGCCTCCTCCTCATTCTCCTCCTCCATTCCTCTCTTGGCCGCCTCCGATTCCTATCCATCCCGCCTGGCTCCATCATGACACGTCCAGGTGCTGTACTGTGTCCAGTCCCACCCAGTTTAAATCTCCCTCCTAGGCTTGCGTTGTTGCTCATTGCCTAGCAGTGATGCAGCGTGCTTACAGTTTCTCCACGGATAGGTGAGGAACCTCCACAGATTTGCTATAGGTTAATGTAATAAGAAAGCATATTTTAAATAATGTAATAACAAAGCAATCAACACAACACCGCAGTAATTATATTATTACAAAACAGTAGCACTAATGTAACAATATATATTTTTAAAATATTTAATTTAAATAGAACAATGTGGATTTGAATACACAGAATGCCAGCTAAGAATTGTATCACAAGCGGGAACCTTAACCACCATGCTATTTACATAGTTACACTCAGGCAGCATCGCTTAAGTCGTGAGTCATGGGCCACGTGAACGGTACTTTTAAATTCCTTCTGCGATGTAAACAAAGGGCAACGTGCACCACTCTCTGTAGCGATTGCAACCACGCCCACAGCTACTCTTCCATCAGCGATGGAGCACCTAGTTTTGATTGGTGGGTGGGTACTACTGGTAGTCTTTCATTAACTTTAAAAGTTCATTTATCAGCACAATGCAGATTAGTTATTCTAAATTTAAGTGCTTGTGCAGCCTATATAGAAAAAAATATATTTTTAATATAATTTTTCAAAAGGGGAAGTGCTGTGGCGCTGTGCCGCATACACCATCAAGTGGCTGGGAAATATAGCGAGGGTGATAAGAGGCCTGGCTGTACTCCAGGACTGGCTTGGTAAGTATGACAGGTGTGTTCCCCTGTAGTACCTTGACAGTAGCATATATGTCATGTTGGTTTCTAAGCGTGACTATCAATTTTATATCATAGTGGCTATGATGGAGGAAGAGTGTGCGTTATGGCTGGAGGAGAGGGAACAGGTGAGGGGCCTGCTGCAGCACATTATCAGAAGGCTCGAGCCAGAAAGGCATGATGAGGATGGCATGGACATACAGGAGGGGGTTCATGAATCTTTTGTTATTTTGATCCCTGATTGACCACCTCCAAAAACCTAATTTTTAGTTAATTAAATAAAAAGAAACAGTTTATATTTTTACACATGTATATTAGAAAATTATATTATGGTTTTGTTATAATGTTTTGTTAATGTTTTTGTAATTTTATAAAATAAATAAATAAATAAATAAATAATAATAATAATTCATTCCTTAGTAGTGAGCAATTTTTGCAGCTTTTGCATAAGGGGCAAAGGTGGATGCAGGTGATGGTGGGCTGTTAATGTGTTTGGTTGTTTTTTTTCAATAAATAAATAAATAATAATAATAATTCATTCCTTAGTAGTGGATTGATTGCAGCTGGATTGCAGCTGAAAAGGGGGAAAGGTGATCCTGGTGATGGAGGGGTGCATATTATAAGGGGCAAAGGTGGATGCAGGTGATGCAGGTGGATGTTGGTGCAAAACATCCACCTACATCACCTGCAAATAAATATTTTGTTGCCAAAAAATATTTTTGCTACCAAATATTTTAGTGCCAAAATTATTTTTTTTGCACTGGATGGTCTGGTAGTCTGGATGGTTGAAGAGGGATGATGGTGTATGGGGCCTGGATGGTTGCAGAGGGATCATGTGTAGCTGTGGCTTGGTGGAGGAGTGCAAAGGGAAAATATGCATCCATAGTTGGGATGGGAACTACACATGAATAAAAAAAGGGGCCTACCCCTCAAATATGTATTATTCAACCTACCGTTTGTGGATTAGCTGTACCCATTTTGTCTTTTCAATGGGGGAGTGTGTGTGTGTGTGTGTGTGTCTATGTATGCCTACTTACTTTATAAGCCAGATGATTAGAAGCAGAAAAAGGGTTGAATCTTCTGTACATCCACCACAAAGCTGAGACACTGAGCCACATGATAAGGACAGATTTAAAGCTGTAATGCATATGGGGCTGATGTACTTGGGCCTAGGAGACCAGGGATAATTGAAATAGGAAATCACTCACTAAGTGGCCTTGGAGAAGTAAAAACCTCTCATTGTCTCAGTTCCCCATATGTAAAATGGGTATACATGTGTATCTGTTTTTCCCTACTACAGCTCTGTGGAATGTGTCTATGAAGATGACCAGAGTTTCTGTGCCAATGGGTTCACTTCACATGGTGTGGCAGAACTTCAGCTGCTCCTATGGTCCCCTAAAGCAATGCCTCGTTACAGGCAGTTTGAGTTCCATGTGTGCCCCCCACTTGGGAAAAAAGGAAGATGTTGAAGACAGCTTTCGAGTGTTCATACCTTTTAGGATTCTTTATCTGTGTTGTGCTCTCTTCATCCTTATAGGTGCAGAAGAGCATTCTCCCCCACCCCAGCCAGATTGTGCACGGGGGGTGGGGTGGGGATGTCTGAAAGTGGCCATAGATAGACTAGGGTGGAAAACCTTCCTGTTTAGGAGGATTGTGTACTGTAGTCTGGGTAACTTATCTCATTTGGTGAATGAGTTTTTGTCCATTAAGGAAGTTCTCCTGGATTTTAAAATGTTTGGTGGGACTATGGTTAGAGTCTGAGCAATAGAAAATTGCCAAAAAATGTTTGGTGGTGACCAAGGAGGTTGCTATGCACTTCCTATTTGACCACAGAAGAAGCAACTACATATCCAGAGACAGATCCAAATGGTCTAGATGACATTTCTTGGCTCACAACTGATCACGCTTCTTTCTCACCATCATTACTCCTGTAATTTGTCCCTGTAATTTTTCCTGGGATGTTGGCTCTTGTGCCATGAATTTCTGTCTATATGGTAGGATTAAATTGTACAGTGTATAGCACAATTCAACAAAACATAAATGGGCCCTGAGACTGATTTTAAAATTGCCAATTAAGAGAGACTTTCAGTTAAACTTGTCTTCTGGTAAAGAGATTATGGAATTTCTAGCACTGAAAGCTGGCTTGAATTTGCCAGATGAGGTTATTTTAGCTATTAGACAGATGCTTCCTTGGGGTTCATGCAAAAGACTGTAGTTAGAATTTGTAAATTGAAAGGTTGTCCAGTGGCTTTGGAGTCATAGGCACTGCCTTCGATGAGATTTTTATTGATAAGGTTTTTCCCTGTGTGTTCCCCTCATCCTTGTGCATCTTTGATTGTTTGTTGTAAGTACACTGGGCAGGGAGTTGGACCTGTGTGTAAATCAATCACTCTGTCTTTG
>QEPC01008833.1:1627913-1656700 GCA_003113815.1 Sphenodon punctatus
CTAATCAGTTAGTCTTGGGTTAATGTAATAAATAAACATTTTTAAATGATTTATATTACAAAGTATGGCAGCAAAGCACAGCAATAATTATATTATTACCAAAACAAACAATAACACTAGTGTAAAAATTACATCTAACAGTGGGGATTTGAACCAGCTGAATGACAGCTACAAATTGTATGGCAAGTAGGGCTGATGCGGCAGCAGCTTTTACCGCACTGCGATTCCATTCCGCCATTTCGGAATTGCTCGCGCCACACCGCGACTTTTCTGCGGATATTCCGCTAATTCCGCCGGAATTCTGCAAATCGCGGAATTGCGGGAAAATTGCAGAAAAATTGCGGAAATTGCGGAAAACCGCTATTCCGCTATTTTGTGGTGCTGGCGGAATTGTGGAAATAGCGAAAATGTCATGTTTCCACGATTCCACTAAGTTGCGGAATTAAATAAGCGAAACCGCGGAACCGCGGAACGAAACCGCGGAATGAAAGCCTCTTCCATGCCGTTCCACTAATTGCGGAAACACTGTTTCTGCCGGAAATAGCTACTGCTGTGATATTCCGCTACAGCCCTAATGGCAAGCAGCGACATTAACAACTATGCCAACAACAGAGTTCTGTTGCGCAGCTCAATTCTTCTAGACTGAGGAATTGCGGAATGAGGATTGTAAGAAACTCTTTTGAATATGTATGGACTTCACAGTTTCACAGTACACTTAATTCCTTCAACTTTCAGAGCCAGTCCTAGTATGTAAAAATTACTCAATCAGCAAATACACAGGTCACTTTACACTCCCAACATGAGTTTTGGACAAAAAACTTTTCTTTGCAGATCTTTACATAAAAGATCAATTTGCAATATAATAAAAACAACATTCCTTCAACTCACAACCAGAACATGTTGTACATGCATGTATGTATTGAGAAGAACGAGCAGTTACTGCGGCACAGAGAGACACACAGACAGCACAGTGACAGCACCAGCAGCAGTCAGCATGACAGCACAGTGCAGCAGCAGCAGCTGCAGCTCATACAAAATAGTCATAGTCCATTCGCAGAACCACGATAAGCGCTCATGACTGTGTCTCATATATTAAATTGGCGGAACACGGGAAAAGACCGCTGATTTTATACGACAATGGTAACGATCAGCAAATTGGTGAAACACATATATGCCGCATCAGCGGATTCTTGTAGTAGAAGAATCACAGAATCACGGGGTACCACACGGAATTCTGCGAGGCGCAACGTGGGATGCCGAAGTTGAGGAATGGAATTGCGGTGCGGTAACAGCTGCTGCCGCAACAGCCCTAGTGTGAGCCATCAAGCCATGGCCAGGCCTCTGCCACTGCTCTGCTGATGCCTGGCTGCCTGAAATGCCCAGCCAAGACTGGGTGCCAGCCGCAGTTACTATGCCCTGGCAGTCCAATGTCCGCTGCAGCTGCCACTGCTGTCCCATGGGTACTGTGGCCTAGCAATGAAATTTATGCTGTTGCTGAGGCTGCCACTGCTGTGCCATGGGTACTGTGCCCCAGCAATCGAATGTCCACTGCTCCTGCCTCTGCTGCTGATGCCACCTTTGCTGTGCCACAGGCTCTGTGCCCTGGCAATCCAAAGTCTGCTGCTGGTGGTATTATTTATTTTTATTTTATTTATTTATTTACAAGAATTCTTTCCTGCTCTTCCCACCTAAGGCAGCCCAGAGTGGCTAAGAACTCTCCACTGATGCCTGGCAGCCTGCAATGCTCAGCCAAGTAGGGGTGCCAGCCGCCAAGCCCTGGCCAGGCCTCTGCCATTGCCTGCAATGCCCAGCCAAGTAGGGGTGCCAGCCACCAAGCCCTGTCCAGGCCTCTGCCACTGCTCCACCAATTCCTGGCCTCTTGTAACGCCTGGCCACCAAGCTCTAGCTGGGACTCTGTCACTGCTCCACTGCTGCCTGGCAGCCTGAAAAGCCTGGTTGAGTAGGGGTGCCAGCTTCCAAGCCATAGCAGGGCCTCTGCCCCACCGATCCCAGCCAGCCTTCAACACCCGGCCAAGTGGGGATTCCAGCCACCAAGCCCTGGCCAGACCTCTGTTGCTGCTACACTGATGCAAGTAACAAGTAACAAAATTAATTGTCCTCCCCCTTCCAATTCATTCTGAGCTAGCCACTGATCCAGTCAGCAGGCATTTTCAGAACTCTCTCTCTCCCAGCAGTTTGTGTTCCACCAAATCCATGGCCATCCTCCTCCTATTTCACCAATTTCCACCCATTTACCTCCATAGTTTCATTTGCTTAGATTAGATTAGATATATTTAGGTGTTATACCTGGCATCAAGAAGCAGTCACTCCAGCCCCAGGTTCCACCATCAGGGTTCTGGGACCTACATTACAGACAGGGAGGGCTGTCCATCCACATCATCCATAAGCTGCTACTCCAGTCCCAGGACACACCGTAAGGGTTCTGGGGCCATCATTCCACTCACAGGGAGCCGTCATTCCACCATATAAAGAAACAGCCAGCCACTCCAGCTCAAGATCCTACTATCAGGGTTCTAGGGCCTACATTCCAGGTAGGGAGGGCTGTTGTTCCACTTCACTGTCTGCAAATGCTCCAACTATTTCAGCCTGCCTACATTCCAGGCAGGGTGGACTGTCATTCCACTTCATCCAGAATCTGTAACTACTGTCCCAGGACCCACAATCAGGGATCTAGGGCTGTCATTCAACACACAGAGAGCCATCATACCACCTTATCAAGTAACAGCCAGCCATTCCAGCTCCAGCACACACCATCAGGGTTCTGGGGCCTAAGTTCCAATCAGGGAGGGCTATCCTTCCATTTAACTGTCTGAAAATGCTCCACCAATGCCAGACAGCCTGCAACGCCCAGCCAAGTAGGGGTGTCAGCCTCTGAGCCCTGTCTGGGCCTCTGCCGCTGCTCCACCGATGCTATCCAGCCTATTACCAAGGAAGGGAGGGTTGTCATTCCAATTAATCCAGAAGCTGCCACTCCTGTCCCAGCACCCACCATCAAGATTCTGGGGCTGTCATTACACTCACAGGGAGCCATAATTCCACTGCATCAAGAAGCAGTCACTCCAGCCCTAAGACCCACTGTCAGGTTTCTGGTGCCTACATTCCAGGCAGGGAGGACTGTCGTTCCATTTCACTGTCTGCCAATGCTCCATTAATGCCAGCCAGACTAAGTTTCAGGCATGGAGGACTGTTGTTCCACCTCATCCAGAAGCTGCCACTCCAGTCCCAGGACCCATCAGGGTTCTGGGGCCTACATTACAGACAGGGAGGGTTGTCCATCCACATCATCCAGAAGCTTCAACTCTAGTCCCAGGACCCACCATCAGGGTTCTAGGGCTGTCATTCAACTCACAGAGAGCCATAATCCCACCTTATCAAGAAACATCCAGCCATTCCAGCCCCAGCACATACCGTTAGGGTTCTGGGGCCTACGTTCCAAGCAGGGAGGGCTGTCATTCCACTTAACTGTCTGAAAATGTTCCACCGATGCCAGGCAGCCTGAAATGCCCAACCTCTGTTGCTTCTGCTACCACTGGGTCTCAGACAGCCAGTCATGCCCCCACATGCACCCCCAAGCACTGAGCCTGCCTGCCTGAGAAACCCGGGGTGCCAAGACCCCAAAATTCCTGGTCTCTGCTGCTGCTGCTGTTGTTTCTGTGTCTCCGATAGCCTGCCACGCCCCCAGGGGTCCCATTGGAGCACCCCAAGCCTCCTGGTGGGACCGAACTTTCTGAACATTCAGGGGGGTCCAAATTCCACAGGACCGAACCCATGAACCCAAAGTTTTTAATCCAAATGTCCAAACATCTGAACTCCAGTCTATTCACACATTCCTTATGTCTGTGAATGATTTGACTAAAAATCAAGCCCAACAGCCATTTCCCAAGGGATCAGAAGCTCTTTCACAATAACCAGTGATGCTGGGAGATGCATTAAGTAAGTAATATTCATTACGGTGTGGGATTTCACCATGGCCAAAAGTTTACACCAATTAGAAAATAACAACATAGTATAATAATACAATACAAAAATATAAAAATCTATAATTCAAAATACAAAAATATATAAAATAAAATAATTATAGCAATAAAATTATACCAATTGTATCTGGTCCACCTTCTGCCATCAAAACTGGTGGTCATCTGGTATAAAGATATATATTTTTCTAATCAAAATTATTGATGCATTGAGGTATTGAGTTTGGTACAAAAACTATCCTTTAGGCATGGGTGAATGCGGTTTGGAAGTTCAGAATTTGGACAGAACTTGAATAGTTCGGTCAACTGAACTGAACGTGTGGACCAAACTTGAATTTGAACGTTTGGTTTGGATGCGTTCAGTGCGTTTGGAATTGAATTTCCATTGGTTTCAATAGAAAACACATTATCGGCTGTAACTTGTTTTTTTATGCTATGTGGTTGAACCTTAGGGTGCCTATACCTCCAATATCAAGAATTATGTCTACCAAATTTCAAAACAATTGGATAAAGGAATCCGATTTTAGAAGCAGTTGAATTATTGTATTTTGCAATATTCTACATATACATTATTAGCTATAACTTCTTTGCCTCACATCTAATATAGGTGAAACTTGTCCAGTTTATACCCCTTCCCACATTTACTATCTTTACTAAATTTCAAAAGTATTGAAAAAAGGTTCTTGGTGGTATAAGCAATTAACATATAAATGTATGTCTGACTATAACATCTTTGTAGTCCAACCAGTGTACTGGGAAGTTGGAAGCACTTGTTTAGGAAAAAGCCAATAGAGATTCTCTTATGTCCTCTGTCTCAGTGCTGCAGGATGTGATTTTGATAATTGGCCAGCCTGGATGTGTTTAAACTATGTCTCCTGACTGCTGGGATGCTATCTCAGAATGCCCAGTTATGTTGCTTATGCCCGCCTATGCCCACCTTGAAGCCACTACCAATTGGTCCTGTAAAACTAGAAGCTTGCAGTAATGTGTTTGGCCATTGAATGTGTCTGTCAGTCTTTGGGGTTACTCCACATCCTTCCTCCTACTGTCTCTCTCCACCTGACATGCAGGGTGCCTGCCTCTGACTGGCACTGAATATGCTGATATTCATCTGGATAATGTTCTTTATCAGGACAACATTAATTGCTTATATAATTGGGTCCCTTTATCAAAATCTCCTATACATTTTCTGAAATGGCAGAAAAGGTATTTGATACATTCTTGCCAAATATCCTGTCAACAAAATGGAATATCAAAATGTTACAGCTGGAAATGTATTTTCAGGTGAATGTCTTATACCTTTGGAACCCTTTATCCATTCTTTCTAAACTTTGGCAGAAGTATTAAGCATATGGAGGGACATAATATGCACATGTTTCATGAACATTGGATGCAAGATAAAGAAGTTGTAGCCATGAATGTGTATGGAACTTTTCTTAAAATCACAAAATACAATTGCTTTTGAAATCAGTTTCTTTTACCTAGTCATTTCGAATTTTGGTACACATAGTGCCCTCTATTGGGGTTACAATCTCCCCAAATTTCATCAAAACTGAATGAGAAACAAAAAATGTTATAGTGGAAAATATGTTTTTCAGTTTTTCCCATTTATTTCAAAAACCAAATGTCATTTTCAGTTCCTGATTGAATCAAACTAAAGACTGAACCAAGCCCAGCTGAACCCAACAGGGAATCTGAACTCAAAGTTCAATCTGAAACACCAAACAGCTGAACATCCAAACCTAGTTCTTTTTGCACATCCCTACTTTCCTTCCTTTCTTAGAACCTGCTTCTTAAGGAAGCATGGTGAACAAGATCGAGTCCTAAGTATACAACCAAATTTCAAGTATCTAAAAGCATTTCCTTCATATAAGCAATCACTACCAGTCATGAGACCTAACAAATCACCAGTCTAATAAAGTATCAAATATAAGATACACAAGTGAATAACATAAGACACTAGGTCAGACATTATCCTGTTTCCAGGCAAATTATTGGGGCTAATCTATAATAGGGTTTTAATTTGTAAACAAAAAGTACTTCTCCTTTTCCCAGCAAGTCCTATATTGGTAGCTACTGCTATCAGCTCCTCTACCACTGAGAGGTTACTAAGAGTCCACTATTGCACTCCCTTTCATTGACTTAATTTTCTCCAACAATGGAGTAAGCCAGATATTCCTAAGGTTATGACATTATGGGCATCTTAGCATGAAATGTTCAATAGTTTCAATCTCAAGGAGTGAACAAGTGCAATAACGTAGGTCATGGCTGACTTTGGTAAACCGCCCTTCCAGAACTGCCATCTGTATCTGCTGAAATTGGAGAGATGTATAATTTCTCCTTAAAGTTTTACTAGGTAGAATATCAAGATATGGCTTGATCAAGAAGCTAAGCCTTATTAACCCAAGTCGCAGAGCAACCTTCCATTGGCTGACCATGGCTAGAACTTGTTGGGCAGCAATATCTTTTGATCAGCCCTCTATTTCATGCTTCATGGATAATAGGGATTTCCCCTGAAAATATGTAAAGCAAAATCCCATCTGCCTTAGTATTAAGGCCAGATAGTTCACCCAATGATATGTTCTAGCCCCTGTGTGTGCTAACTCTTCAATTAAACATGTTGGGCCAACAACAAACAAACCTTTTAACCCAATTCTGGGAGATGCACTGGCAGCATCTCTTCCTTTTCCTCCCCCATGACTTTCTAGAGCAGCTACATCTCTCATTGGCTCCTCATCTGGGAGCTGCATTGACGTTCACTGTAAAGAGGATGTCTGACCTCTGGTGGCTGAATATTAAATGCAGTTTAAGAGCTTGTAAGTATTTTCTGTTCATAGATTCCTAAATATGAAGATTAGAAAAGATATCCTGACTCTGTGTTCCCACCTCCTGTACAAAACTGTGTAAAACTGGTCAGAGAAACTTGCCTGCCTCAAGACTAGAATGTTGTTTACAGTGTGGCTCTCTAAGCAAGACACATATTTGGTTGAAAGACCCCAGGTGTTGAACCCCATCTTTAGGCAAGATGTTTACCCTCTGTGCTAAAGTTTTGCACTTTGCTTTCAGGATGAATTTGTCTCTTTCCAGTATATAGTCATTGGGCCATTTATTCTCATGTCGAAGGGACTGCAGAGTTACACTGGATATTTTTTAGGGGTGGGACTTGGTGGGAAATACTGGTTACTGGTTTTACCAGATACTGGATCTCTGAATACCAGATTACTGGATTAGAACCGGTATACCTGTACCAGATCTTTTCCCTTTGAAATCAATGGGCAGCTTTTCCCATTGAAATCAATGGGAGACAAAAGTAAAACCGAAATTACCTGTAAATTGCAATTCAATTACAAGAAAAAAAGTAAAAACACAAGTGAATCTAACTCCCAAGCTAACCAAACGGTACCACCAGACCACACTTTGTGCCCAGTAGCCCCCACAGCCCCCATTAGCCCCCACGGCCAACTACCTTTTTTATCCTTAAAATAAAAATAGGGGTTTTTTGTCCACAGCAGTGGCACTGAAGTCAAAGTCACTGTCAGCAGGCCATCACACAGGAGCTGCCAGCCCAGTACGTTCACTACACTTTGTTCCCACAGCCCCCACGGCCACAAAAATTATTTTTTTTAAGCATTAGGTTTTTTCCCCACAGCGCTGCCACTCAGAAATCAGATCATCAATACAATCAGTCACTATCACAGCAACTGCCAGTAACAGAGACAGACTACTAGACTACACTTTGTGCCCAGCCAGTAGCCCACCCGGACCAGCCCCAATGGCCACACTACTAATATTTTTATTTGAAAATAGGGTTTTTAACTTTTTTCCCACAGCACTGCCACTCAAAAATCAATCACAAATAAGATTGATTCTATCACAGCAACTGCAGGGCTGAAACCAACAGCCCAGCAATTGCAGTTCAGAGTTTAAGGTTACAACATTGCAGTACTATTATTTTTGTTTTCCCCCAAACCAGACCCCCAAAAGAGATAATGTTGCCATCACCTACCTTTATCTGGAACCTCCGAATCCTCAATTTTTGGTCCCTCCTTGGCCATGAGTAGTCTTCTTTATGGTACCTTTTGGCGGGGTGATGGGAATATCCTTTGAACCACCACCACCCCATTTCTCAATTCACACAGGTACATTCACACCGGTAAGATTTATTAAGGGGTCCTCTTACATAAGGGCTTATTTCCATGGAAGGGAAAAGGAAAGGTTATTTAATTCATTCACACCTGAGTCCACTGGGTCACAGGGTTCAACCCAAAGGCCTAGTCCTAGACCTGATCAGCGGTTACTTAGGTTACTTCTCCATTCATACCTGAGTCCACTGGGTCACAGGGTTCATCCCAAAGGCCTAGTCCTAGACCTGGCCAGTGGTTACTTAGGTTATTTCTCCATTCACACCTGAGCCCACTGGGTCACAGGGTTCAGCCCAAAGACTTAGTTCTAGACCTGGTCAGCGGTTACTTAGATTACTTCTCCATTCATACCTGAGTCCACTGGGTCACAGGGTTCATCCCAAAGGCCTAGTCCTAGACCTGGCCAGCGGTTACTTAGGTTACTTATCCATTCACACCTGAGTCCACTGGGTCACAGGTTTCAGCCCAAAGGCCTAGTCCTAGACCTGGTCAGCAGTTAGGTTACTTCTCCATTCACACCTGAGTCCACTGGGTCACAGGGTTCAGCCCAAAGGCCTAGTCCTAGTCCTAGTCCTGATCAGTGGTTAGGTTACTTCTCCATTCACACCTGAGTCCACTGAGTCACAGGGTTCAGCCCAAAGGCCCTAGTCCTAGACCTGGTCAGCAGCTAGGTTACTTCTCCATTCACATCTGAGTCCACTGGTGGTGGGGGAGGGCAAATTTGGAGTGTGTGTGTGTGTGTTGTATGCATGCACGCATATGGGATGTGGGGTAACCCTGTCCCAAGAGTAACCCCGTCCAACCCCCCCATGTCATCACTCACCTAATGTACTGGAGTGCCCTTGGTTTAATCTCCTCTGGAATGCCAGTTGTTTTCCATGGTAGGCATTAGGCAAGACTACAGACACAGAGATGCCTAATGGCATCATAGGATCTGCAGAACACCCAATGACATCAAAAGGCAGCAATGTGTCATACAGTGCTGGCAGTGTAACATATTCAATTAGTCTTCCACCATTCCTGAGTCCAGTGTCATTTCAGGAGTTCTCTAGACCTAGACAGACACAGTCAGACTCCAGGGTATGGAATGATCTTTATTTCAAATCCACAGCCTAGGCTACAGATACACACAAGGACCCTTTCTCTTCAGTGGCTCATCAGAAACACCCGCTGAGGAAAAAGGGCCCCATTGCATCATGCAGTACACTCATTGGGGGTGGCTGGCAGTAAGCATTCATCTTTTGCCATTGTGGTCAAGTCTGTTCCAGATGAGGTCCCATAGCTGGGGTGCTCAAGCCTCTGACACAGAAGGACTCAAGCCTATGGAATTATTTTTATTTTAAAAAACCCAAAGGACTGGAGTCCTACTGTGTCTGGAGGTGCAGTTATGGTGGTGTGGAAACACATCAGATGGCTGAAGGGGACAGGGCTGGAGCTTAGGCAGAGTGTGGTTGTGCGCCTGTGCCAATGGCCATGGTCCGGTGTGTGTTGTTGAGGAGTGGCCCCCACCCCCCAGAAGACATTCCGCCCTCCCAAAGACCTCTACATGTCTTCCTGTGGGCAGGGGTGGCCACCCCACACATGTCAGGCCAATGTGTGTTGTGTTGTTGTGTACTGGTGTGTGTGCGAGTGAGTGAGGGGCCCTGCTGGGGCTTTCAATTACAGACTCCGAGGACAGAGTGCAATGGATTAGCCCTGCTGGGCCACTCCACTCCACTCCAGTGTGTGTGTGCGAGCAAGTGAGGGATGGGTGGATGGGGAGGGTGCTGAAGGAGGGGGGCTGGTCTGGGGGACAGGCTGTGTCATTGGGGAGCACCCCCACCCCCCAGAAGATGTTCCACTCTCCCAAAGTCCTCTGAATGTCTTCCTGGGGGTGGGGGAAGCCACCCCACGCATGTCGGGCCAATGTGTATTGTGTTGTTGTGTACTGGTGTGTGTGTGAGTGAGTGAGGGGCCCTGCTGTGGCATTCCATTCCAGACTCCAAGGACAGAGTTCAATGGATTAGCCTTGCTGGGGCACTCCAATCCAGTGTGTGTGTGCGAGCGAGTGAGAGGTGGGTGGATGGGGAGGATGCTACAGGAGGGGGACTGGTCTGGGCGATGGGCCATGTCATTGGGGAGCAGCACCCCACATAAGATGTTCCGTCCTCCCAAAGCCCTCTGCATGTCTTCCTGGGGGTGGGGGTGGCCACACCACACGTGTTGGGCTGATGTGTATTGTGTTGTTGTGTACTGGTGTGTGTGTGAGTGAGTGAGGGGTCCTACAGGGGCATTCCATTCCAGACTTCGAGGATGGCGTGCAATGGATTAGCCCTGCTGGGGCGCTGCACTCCAGTGTGTGTGCGTGAGTGAGTGAGGGGCCCTGCTGGGGCATACCATTCCAGACTCTGAGAATGGAGTGCAATGAATTAGCCCTGCAGTGGCGGTCCACTACAGCGTGTGTGTGTGTGAGGTGAAGGGCCCTGCTGGGGCCCTTATTTCCCCTGATAAATGACTCCTTGCCCTTCATGGTGGAATGGGATTGAAGGAGGCAAATTGTGGGCCGGCAATATATGGGAATAAGTAGTAGCTTTGCTACTAATTTTCCCTGATGGAGTGCTTGAACTGGGATATCACCCTGCTGCGAGTGCCATGCTGGCTGCGCAAACCAAGGCCACCTGCTTCTCTGAGCTCATCAATGACACCACTGACCAAACTGCAGGATGATGTAATTGCCTGAGTCTTGTCAGGATGTGCAAAGGTGCAGGGGAGTGAAGGTAGCCGGAGAGGATATCCCCTGGGGCTGGGCAATCACATCATGTCCCCCAGTCAAAGGTATCACCCTCCAGGAACCCAAGAAGGGGAAGGTTAGTCTTGAGAAAGACCAACTCTTCCACTGTCTTTGGGTCCATTTTGGTGCGATGTGGGGTAACAATGTCTCCTGCCACACTGAACACCCGCTCCAAGGATAGACTCATAGGAGGACATGAGATGTATTGCACTGCTACCTTTGCAAGCAGGGGTCACACATGCATCTTCAAGGACCACAAGTCCATGGGTTTGGTGGATTCAGGGCATGGGGGCTTGGCAAGATATTGCAAAACGTAAGTGTTTGCAATATCCTGTTGCTCCAGATCACATGTAGGTCCTGCATCCTCCTCCACCCATTCCCACAGCCCTGAGAGAGTCATGGAGGACTGTCCCATACTTTCAAACCATGTAGGAACAGTAGAACTTGCTGCATGCTGCGGGGACCACTGCACTTAGCAATACCGCCGCACCTCATTGATGAGCTCGACCCTGTAGCTCCTGAAGGGAACGATGAGTGCAGCAAATTTTCTCTTAGCCCGTGGGTCGAGTAGCACTGCCAGGAAATGTGGTCGACTTCCTACCAAGACATCAAAATGTCTTTAAAGTTTATCAACCAATGCCACTGTCAGCACCCTCACAGACTCACAAAGGTCAGCATGAGAAATAAAGGCTTGCATTCATCGCTGCAGGATTATTAAAAGTGATAAGACCTGCACAGACTGGAATGATCCGAGCGGAGCTCCACCATGCCAATGTGAAATGGCTCCAGAACCTGCATCAGCTGCTCCACCGATGTCCACTCCTCCCCGGACAGTGGTGGTGCCTCAATGCTCCGCGACAAGCATAGAGAATGCAGGACCTCCTTCTGCTCCAGGAGTCATTGCAGCATTAAAAAGGTGGAGTTCCATCTTGTAACTACATCCTGAATCAGCCAGGGAAGAGGGGAGCCGATGTCCTCTTGCTTCTCTCGCAGCGCCCGGCTGGCTGAAACTGACCGGTGGAAGAAACCGGCAATCTTCCTGGCAGTTCCAAGGATGGCTCTGATGGCCTCGATCCCAGTGATGGCATTCTGAACTACCAGATTCAGAATGTGTGCACCGCAGCGAATGTGGGTGTAGCCGTTATGAGTGATGTCTGCAACCATATTATGGGCATTATTGGTTACAAAGTAACCAGCCTTGAAGCTAGAACCTTCAGCATGGGTCCACCTACCCAGCATGGACGTTATCACCTCGAGGATTTGGTCCGATTTGTGCTCCCTGTCAAATACCTTGGCATGAAGCAATGTCCAGCATGTCTTTCCAGAGGTCACCGCTCCTCCAGTGCTGCTGGTGGTGCTCCTTGCTGCGTTGGTGACAGCAACTGGTAACATCTGCCACCAGTGTGCGGTCAATGACTTATAGGCGTGGATCACACTCTGGCTAGTCCACAGGTCCATGGTAATATGTACCATGGCCCCCTCCATGCGTAAGATCTCCATACAGAGACGGGATAACCTTCGAGCGGAAGGTTTTGCAACAAGGCACACTGTACTGTGACTCTAGCAAATCCAACATCCACTTGAAACCAACAACCTCAACAAGGATGAATGGCCGCTCATCCAGGGCAATCACTTCCATGATTGCCTTGGTGATGGCCACAGCCCGAGGGTGTCTGGGTGCAAATGGCTGCCTCCTTTACCAGAGCACTGTTACTGTTTGCTGGGAGGATGATGACAGGGAAGCAGTTGGCTGGGATGAGCATCTAGAGCTCTTCCTCTGCCTCTTCTGTGGCAAGGGGGTGGTTTTGGCACCATCACGAGACAGCCCAGCGGTAGCAGTTGCAGTGGGAGTGGAAGAGGGCTCCTCCTCCTCCAGGGAACTATCACCCACAACCTCTACAACTGCCAGCTCCCCATGCAGTCGCTTGGAACGGGATCCCTTGGGATCACAGAGGTGCCCGTGATGCCAAGTGATTTCTAAGGCCAGAGGTGCCCCATTTCATTGGATCGGAGCCACCATGACTGACCATGGCATGACAGTATGCACACACTGCCTTTGCATGGTCTTCCTCCCAGATGTCAAAATGAGACCACACCCAGGATGTGATCTTCTTCGTGGTTGTTCCTGGGAGGGCAAGAGCTGCACAACTGGGAGTAGAACTCGCAAAGGCAGTGCTCGGTGCAACACTTGCAGAAGGGGCAGTGGCAGCAGGCACAGCATGTGTAGGTGTGGAGGGCAGGGCCAGAGGAGACACAGGTGTACTAGGGTGTGTATCGGCAAGGGGAGAGGGTGGGGTAGCAGGTGCGCTAGAGTGCGTGTCAGAGAAGAACATGGTCAGGGAAGCAGGTGACTGAATGAGTGTGAGAGCATGTGCAGAGGACAGCTGTGTACTAGGAGCAGCAGCAGCAGCAGCAGAGGAGGTAGCCAGAGGATGGTCCACTGCACTAGCAGAGGGAGAAGGAGCCCCCTTCTTACTGCTAGGCAGCGACTGGGAGGAGGAAGCAACATCCTCCCATCCCAGCCTCTGCGGTGGCTTCAAGGTACGTCCAGAGACCTTAATCTTGGGTGCACTTGAAGCTGGTGTCCTGGAGGAAGAGACCACAGGTGGTCTTACCTCTGGTGTCCCTGTGACAGTCAGAGTAAGCTTCCTAAGAGGAAGAGGCTTCTTGCCTTTTCTGGCACTGCTACTCATGGTTGGTTTCTTAGTTCCACGGCCACTCATCTTTAAGCTGTGTCACTAAGAAAGAACCACCAGCAATAGGTGTGTGTGTTTGTTTAACTTGTGGGGGGTTAACTAATGGGGGTGGAACTGTATGGGGCTAACTAAGGGGGATGGAACTGTAGGGGGTTAACTAACGGTGGGGTACTGTAGGGGGTTAACTAATGGGGCTAGGATGTGGGCTAGAGCTAGGGTCAACTGTCGGGGGGAACTGTAGGGGGTCAACTAATGGGGGGAACTGTAGGGGGTTAACTAACAGAGGGCCTTGATGTGGGCTAGAGCTAGGGTCAACTATCGGGGGACTGTAGGGGGTTAAATAAGAGGGGGGCTAGGGTGTGGGCTAGAGCTAGGGTGTGGGTAGAGCTAGGGGTGTGTGGTAGAAGTGGGGTAGGGCAAGGGTGTGGGTAGAGTGAGTGGGGTAGGGTAGAGGTGGGGTAGAGCTTGGGGGTGGGGTAGAAGTGGGGCAGGGCAAAGGNAGGTGGGGTAGAGCTAGGGGTTGGGGTAGAGTTGGGGTAGGGCAAGGGGGGTGGGTAGAGCTAGGGGTGTGGGTAGAGAACAGAAGAGTAGAGTGAATGGGGTGGGTAGAGCTAGGGGTGTGTGGTAGAAGTGGGGTAGGGCAAGGGTGTGGGTAGAGTGAGTGGGGTAGGGTAGAGGTGGGGTAGAGCTAGGGGTGTGTGGTAGAAGTGGGGTAGGGCAAGGGTGTGGGTAGAGTGAGTGGGGTAGGGTAGAGGTGGGGTAAAGCTAGGGGTAGGGTAGAAGTGGGGTAGGGCAAGGGTGTAGGTAGAGTGAGTGGGGTAGGGTAGAGGAGGGGTAGAGTGGGTAGGGTTAGGTGTGGTGTGACTGTAAGTGAGTGAGTGATGCAATCGATGCTCACTTACCCGCAGCTGGCTACTCGCATGTGATGTCCAATGTTGCCAACTGCACAGTCCAACACAGTCCAGTAGCTGGTGGATGAAAAAGAAAAAAAATATTTTAATGCACTGTGTTGTGCATAGTTGCCAGGACCCACCATTAGCCTTGGAACTGGGAAACCCCCCTGCCCCCAAACCAGAGCGAACACACAAGATAAGTGCACACAGCCAGGCAGCCAGCTTTCCCCCATCCCCCACTGGCTCAGCTTCCAAAAAGTCTCAGACAAAAAATCCAGTGTTTAGTTGAGCAAATAGAATATTGATGGTAGAGGAGATACACAATTGCCTTTGCACTGCAGCCTTATAGAATAGAACCCTCACCCAGACACCAACTAAAATTTGATGTCTGGGAATCCTCACTCAGACACCAACTGAAATAGTTCGGGCACCGCAGTGGGCACCCTCACACCCCAAAACAAGAAGACATAGCCAGGCTGCCAGCTTTCCCACATCCCATCCATCACTGGCTCAGCTCCTCAGAAAAGGCAGCCATAGTGCTGCACATAGGCCCCACCATTGGTCTGGCAACTAGGAACCCATCCCCCATCCCCAAACCTGAACAGAACACACAAGCCAAGTTAACACAAGCAAACACACAGCAAGCCACCTTTCT
Source organism: Sphenodon punctatus (assembly GCA_003113815.1). NCBI lineage: Eukaryota > Metazoa > Chordata > Lepidosauria > Sphenodontia > Sphenodontidae > Sphenodon > Sphenodon punctatus. The sequence goes on from QEPC01008833.1 coordinate 1,643,065, forward strand.
CCCCAACCCACACTGGCAGAGCTTCCAAAAACCATACCACCCACCACAGAACACTCAGGCCAGTGGACACCGCAGTGGACACCCCCGCACCAGAAAACAAATTAACACAATTGAACAACACAAGCAAGCACACAGCAAGCCACCTTTCTCCCCAACCCACACTGGCACAGCTTCCAAAAAGCATACCACCCACCACAGAACACACAAGCCAGTGGGCACCACAGTGGGCACCCCCACACCCCAAAACAAGCGGGCACAGCCAGGCAGCCAGCTTTCCACCATCCCCCACTGGCTCAGCTTCCAAAAAGCCTCAGACAAAAAATCCAGTGTTTAGTTGAGCAAATAAAAGATTGATGGTAGAGGAGAGACACAATTGCCTTTGCACTGCAGTCTTATAGGATAGAACCCTCACCCAGACACCAACTAAAATAGTTCGGGCACCACAATGGGCACCCCCACACCCCAAAACAAGCGGGCACAGCCAGGCAGCCAACTTACCCATATCCCATCCCCCACTGGCTCAGCTCTAAAAAGCCTCTGAAAAGGCAGCTATAGTGCTGCACACAGGCCGCACCATAGGCCTGGCAACCGGGGAACCCCCCTGCCCCAAACCTGAACAGAACACACAAGCCAATTTAACACAGTGGGCACCGCAGTGGGCCCCAAAGAAGCACCAAAACAAGCAGGCACAGCCAGGCAGGCAGCTTTCCCACATCCCATCCCCCGTCAGAAAATGCAGCCATAGACTGCACACAGGCCCCACCATTGGCCTGGCAACCAGGGAACCCCCCCACCCCCAAACCTGAACAGAACACACAAGCCAAGTTAACACAAGCAAGCACACAGCAAGCCACATTTCTCCCCAATCCACACTGGCACAGCTTCCAAAAAGCATGCCACTCACCACAGAACACAGAGGCCAGTGGGCACCACAGTGGGCACCCCCCGTACCCCAAAACAAGTTAACACAATTTAACAACACTAGCAAACACACCGCAAGCCACCTTTCTCCCCAACCCACACTGGCAGAGCTTCCAAAAAGCATGCCACCCACCACAGAACACACAAGCCAGTGGGCACCTCAGTGGGCACCCCCACACCCCAAAACAAGTGGGCACAGCCAGGATGCCAGCTTTCCCACATCCCATCCCCCACTGGCTCAGCTCCAAAAAGCCTTCAAAAAGGCAGCCATAGGGCTGCACACAGGCCCCACCATTGACCTGGCAACCGGGGACCCCCCCCCAAACATGAACAGAACACACAAACCAAGTTAACACAAGCAAACACACAGCAAGCCACCTTTCCCCCCAACCCACACTGGCAGAACTTCCAAAATGCATGCCACCCACCACAGAATACCCAGGCCAGTGGGCACCACAGTGGGCACCCCCTGCACCCCAAAACAAGTTAACACAACTGAACAACCCAAGAAAGAACACAGCAAGTCTCCTTTCTCCCCAACCCACACTGGCACAGCTTCCAAAAAGCATGCCACCCACCACAGAACACACAAGCCAGTTGGCATTGCAGTGGGCACCCCCACACCCCAAAACAAGTGGGAACAGCCAGGAAGCCAGCTTTCCCACATCCCATCCCCCACTGGCTCAGCTCCAAAAGGCCACAGACAAGACAGACATAGTGCTGCACACCACAAGCAGTCGTAGTGCTGCCCCACCACAAGCAGGGCAGTGAGCTCCCCCACACCCCAAAACAAGACAGGGCTAGAGACAAACACACACACCATGGTGGCAAGGCCACCATTCCCCATCCCCTGTGCCAGTAGAAACTCTCATCATGGAATCCCCAGTTTGCACACCATGCTGCCCAACCTCCACACAGCACATGTCCTGTAGGCTGAAATCACCCACACTGTGGGGACACATGCTATCCCTAGGTCTAGGGGTACCTAGTGCCCAGGTACTACCCTCCCCATCCCATTTGCTAAGGGAATCAAGGGGATCCTCTACTAGTACTACGGAAGAGGTAACCCCAAACTTACCAACAGTCACACGCACGCATGCCTCCAGCAGTCTGTGGATCCTTTCAGTCTCCAAGTCTGCTGTAAAATGGCTGACCAAGCACAAGTTCCAGAAGGTCCCCCAGAAAGAAAGAAAAAAACCTAGATTATTGGCCAGCACCAGCAGCCAGTCAAGTGCTCATACCCCTAAGGAAACCTTCAGGATTGGATAACTTTTTTGAATTCAAAAAAGTCAACCAATCCAAGGCATGTTAAAAAAGGTGCAAAATGTAACCATTTGCACCTCAGGGAGGGGGCAGGGAGGTACAAAAAAACTCCTGCATAACAATAAGGTTCCAACTGCTACCTTCAGCAATTTTTAAAATCCGGTAACCCAGCACCATTAAAAAGATCTGGTATGCTGGTACACCGGTATTACCGGACTACTGGATTAGGTCCGGTATTGCATAAAACTAGCAATATTGGATACCAGGAGAACCGGTATTCCCACCCCTAGTATTTTTAGATGTTACAAGATCGCTGTTCAACAAACTGAATCACATTGGATCTCGTGTGGTATCAGTGATCTCATGAACATCTATGTGACCCCTGCAAGATGATCATCACAGTGAATCTCTGGTGGGGGTCACCACCAACCATGGTTTTGGACCTGCGGCCATCCGCAGGTCCAGAACTATGCTTAGATAGACCACGATATGGAAAGGGGCAAAAGTAGCATTGGTTACCTTGCCCTGTTCTGGAATCATGCCCGAACAACAATACGGGATCAGGTGCAGTGGCCTCATTGGCCGCTATGCTCGCCTGTCTCCCTGTGGATGGGTGGCTGAGGGACCACGGGGGATAGGACTGTGCAGCCACACATTGCACCATGTAGCCTCACCCAAACCCCACCCCAATCCCCCTCAGAGATCAGGCAGGTGCATCTAAAGGACGGACGGCCTGATCACGGACCAGGATCCGAGACGGATCCCAGTCCAGGGTTCAGCACAGTGGGCCAAGAGGACTGTCACATCTGAAATTACCCATTATCTCAAGGGACTCTACATGTCACATGGGTAAAATCAAACCTGTGGTGCTTATTACGAAATCATCCCATGCCCCATATTGAGGAATAAACCCTTGCAGGATATTATATCCAAGCTGATATTCTTATTGGCCAATCCTCAAATAGCATGATAAGGAAACTTGCTACTTATACCTATGCTTTAATGGTTCATCGAAGGCGTAAGATAGCCAACCTCCATAAAAATATTTTAATTGGAAATATTTTGTTTTGAAACTGGAAACAGTTAAAAATTTATGAACTGATGCTTATGATAGAACATGGTATATACTGTAAGCTTGTTCTATGCTGATTGTTTTAACTGTTTCATTTTAATTTTGATAACCATTACGAATTCGGAGACCGATTGTATGAAATTGCTAGGGCCAATTGCCAAGTCAATAAAATGATGATGATGATGATGATGATGATGATGATGATGATATTATCCCATGGTGGAGCAGCATTAACAAACATTTGTGTTGTTCTGCATTTAGGTTGCCAATATATGAACTCTGACCAACAGGGGGAGCCCATTGAATAGCAGTATAAATATGGGGTGATTTCAGATGTTATGGGCACCCGGTTCACCACAGTGGATTCCCAGAAGGGGTGAAGTGAACAACCACCCCCGGGGTCAAACGAAGACCCAAACAGATGTGACGGAACTGGAAACATGGCAGGGAATCGGGCTGGCAGATCATGGCCCAGGGCAGTGCAACAGACATGACGCTGATCCCCAGATATGGTCAAAACACCTAGAATTCACCAGGTAGGGGCGGGATACAGACATGGCTGCCTGAGGGGAAACGAAGCCAAAAGACACAAAAGGGAAGACCCACACAAGGGAAACAGGAAGGGAGGGGGTAGAGGGAGAAGAGCCGGCCAGGTACCACACACAACAGGTACATGGACAATGGGGGCACAGTGGAACACACAGCACAAGCACACGTCCGGGCAAACACACACACACACAGAAGGAAAAGGAAGGGAAGGGGGGACACTGGTGCCCAGACAACACACAAGGCACACCGGGCATGGGGGGGGCAGGGAACAGGGAAGTGGGGGGGGAAGGGCACAGGGGCAGGCAGGCAGGACACAGACAACAGCAACCCCAACCCCAACAGCAGAACTGTTCGCACGGTCACCCTCACAGCAACACAGGCAGTCCCAGAATGGGGAGCCCCAGGAGCTCAGGACCAAGGCACAGTGGGAGCCCACATGGCACAGCGAGCGGGCCGGGAATGGTCCAGGATGTACATGCGGAACCCACACCTCGGAGAGGGGCCAATGGAGGGCAGGCAGGAGAGCTGGTACAGTGCAGCAGGTCCAAGGAAACACACCCACCCCTGGAGGAAAGCAGGAGGGGCAGTCCGGGGCCCCCAGGACCCAGAGGTCACACAGGCACCCAAGTGGGGGAGGTTGGGGCCACAGGTGGCAGCACTGGTGGGTGAGGACAGTCTGCTGGACACAGGTGGGTCAGTGAGGCCATGCAGAGAGCCGGACCCAGGCAGCGGGCAAGGCAACCATGGAGGGGAACACCGGGTGCAGAGGCAGATGGGGGGACAGAGTGGGCCCGGAGCCACAGGCAGGAGCAGCAGCACCCTGGGAAACAGGCAGCAGAGCAGCACGGCAGAGGCAGCATGGAGGGAGAATCCAGTGGAACCCAGCCCCCGGGCAGGGGCAGGAGCCCACACAGGGGCAGGCAACAGGAGGGCCGGGAGGCACACTGGGACTCACAGCCAGCTGCTGGGGGCCGCAACTGGCCCAGGGGCCGGGTGCCCAACTTGGTGAACCAGTTGGGGTCAATGGATCATGCCCCAGTGGTACCCCAACAAGGACATGAGGTGGGCAATCAGGTAGTAGGCTTTGAAGGAATCCTGTATGGACATCCCCAACTGCATATACGAATGGGATCACACGCCCGACAGTGCCGACAGCTCTGCCGCGGTAGACTCAGACATGCAGCATTCAGCAGAAGGGGGCCATGGAAGCTAACCCAGCTCAAACAGTCAGTGATACACCACCCCACGAGAGCGATGGTACCCATGGGCCCCGTGAACACATCCAAAGTAGGACACGGCCAAGGCAAGGCCCCCCTCCACAAGGCAGATTGTGTAGGCAGCCAGGATGAACACAGACAGCGCAGACATGGTCTCAAGTATGTACCAGGCCACATGAGAGCACCTCATCTCCGGGATGCATCCATTGGGGAAGGGAACCAGCCCCAGCATCTCCGCATGCCGCCGGCAATCCTGAGCGTTCGCCTCATAGCCGAAGTAGTGAAGACCAGAGCTCAGGTTCGCATAAACACTCAACTGGCCGTCCGGGCAGCCCAGGAGCAGCTGCACATCCGGGGTATGCCACAGGTCACACAGGGACATGGTCTTGTGGAAGGTCCAGCTATGGGGGGGGCTCCATGGGGGCCAGGAAGTGGGATCCCGGTGGAAGCACAACCAGTCATGGTCCAGTGAGACAGGGAGAATAACCCGACAGACAGGGGGGCACACATTCCCTCCAGGGCCAGGGGGGCCCTCCAAGAGATCCCAATGATAAGCTAGGTGGCCAAAGGTCTCAACATTGTATAGCAACAGAGCGAGGCGTGGGGTGTGGACCTGGCACAACTGCAGGAAACAAGCACCCAGACAGAACCGCTAATCAGGCTGGCAAGGATACGGTGTTGCAAACAGGGAGGGAGGGGAATTATGGCAGAAGGCATGCATCTGCACAAGGAATGCCCAGGCACCGGCACCTGTGCATGCGCTAGGCCAAATGCAAAGAAAGCATGTGCACCCAACTGCATGCCCACGGACACCAGTGTCACAGTGGGGGCCCGGGCAGCTGGGGGTAGGGCCCCGGCCCACCCAGGCCATCACCAGGCCAGCATAACCATCCCCCAACCCCTGGGGTCACCACCACCATGGAGCAGGACAGGGCAGCCACCTACTGGATGCACCTAGCACTCGCAGTCAAGTGGAACCCTGACTACACCGAGCAGCTGCACATCCTTACCACGGAGGTGCACCTGGGCGCCTGCCTGCGGGTTGCCATTGCCTCGAGTGCTGTATGGTCCCGCAGGGCCCACCATGGGTGCAGGAGAGCCCTGGTCTGGCTCAGGGCTCAGAGGGTGTCTGGGGCAGATCAGCAAGCCATGAGACGGGGCCGAAGCCAGTCAGCAGCACTCTGTGAGGCAGCCAGATGCCTCCAACGGGGGAGGCAGACCATGCACCAGGCAGCCCTGATCGCTATGCTCATTGAAAGGTGGATATGGGCGACTGAGCAGGCACAGGGGTAGTGGTCAAGGGCACTGGCCCAGTGGGATGAGACAGCCTGGAGGGCCCACTTCAGAATGGACAAGCTCACCTTACTCCATCTTACTGTGTTCCTCACGCCCTGGCTGGAGCGACAGCACACCCCCATGAGGATCCCCATCCCCATCCCCATGGTCCAGTGGCTGGCTATAGGAGTCTGGGCCCTAGCAAGGCCTGACTCCTGCTGGTCCATCTCCCAGCACTTCGGGGTTGGCCTGAGAACCATTGCCTGTATCCTCCGGGATGCCTGTGAGGCTGTGGAGGGTGTGCTCCTGGACAGAACTATCCAGCTGGTGGACCAGGGGGCTGTGATGGCCGGATTCACAGTCGGAGGCTTCCCCAATTCCATGGGCACCATGTATGGCACCCACATAGAGATGCTCTGCCCCTCCACTGGGGAGGCTGCAGAGTATGCCAACAGGCATGGGTATCACTCCTTGCAACTGCAGGTGGTTGTGGATCACCAAGAGTGGTTCATAGACAACTACACAGGCAACTCCATCTGCAGTCACGATGCCCAGATCATGACCATCTCCCCCTTCTATGCCCGGATGTTCCAGGGGGACTTTGCTGACATGGGGATGACCTGGATCGAGGGGGTACCGATGCCCGCCTGTATCCTGGGTGACCTGGCCTATCCCCTCACCAGGTGGCTAATGAAGGTTTACCCTGTCGCACGCAAGCCTGTGGAGGTGCTATACAATACCCGTCTGTGTTCCAGCAGGACCGTGGTTGAGCGAGCCTTTGGGACCCTCTAGAAGCACTGGAGGAGCCTCGCAGGCTGGCTAGACTACACTGTGGAGACCTCAGCCCTGGTGATCAGTGACTGCTGTGTCCTGCACAATGTGTGCAAGACCGAGGGGGCAGCCCTGAAATACCCTGAGTCCATCCAACCCTCTGGCCCGGTGCCCCTATACATGAACACTGAGAACCCAAGTGAGTACTGTTATGCCAAGCACACCCAGGACACCCTGGCAAGGCATATCAGCTGGGAGGCCATGGTGTGAGGGCCTCCACAACCCAGCCCACCCCCGGGGGGTACCTGGGCTGGCCCATACTTAGGAGCCGATCCGAACCCCGACCACACCACCTCTGTCACCCAGTAATGGCATGGGAGGCAAGATAGGGCTAAGGACATCTATTTCACCCATGTGTACATTTACACCCCTTGCCACTCCCTCCACCCCTGCTGGCCCCCGCCCCTACAGTGTCCCCCACCTCACCCTGCCCTCCCCCTTCCACCCCATCCCTCATGTTTCCTGTAATGCCCCATCGTGTGCCCAGTGGTCACCACCAAACCCTGTGAGCTCCCCTCCTCCCTGCTGTCCATGTCCCCATCAGTGTCCTGGTCTTCCTGCTGGGCTGGCGGGGTGGCCGGCAGTTGGGGGAGGGGGGAGGCTGGACCCTGAGCAGCTGCACTCTCCGGAGGGCAGGGGGGACTGGGAGGCTGATGCGTGGCCCCTGCAGGCGTGGGGGCAGCTGGGGTGGTTGGAGAGGGGGTGGGGGCACCGAGGGGCCTGGCATGGGGGCCTGGGCAGGCAGGTTGCCTGGAGGGGTGGCTGCCATCACATAGGCACACATGGTGTCTGCGTGCAGGAGCATGGAGGTCCCAATATCATGGGACCTGTCCATTTTCGCGGAGTGCTCCCGCATCATCCCTGTGATGGCCTGCTCCAGCCCCCCGAGGACTTCCACCTACCTGCTGTGCCCCTGGTGCTCCCACCTCTGCTCCAGGTGCAACTCTGCCTGGAGCCTCATTTCCTGTGCCTCCGCCCACTCCAGGGACCTCTCGATGGCCACCTCCATCCGGTCCACAGCCGCTATCGTCCTCTCCCCCTGTTCAGCCAAGGTTCAGATGATGTCCTCTGCCTGGTCCTCCCTCCGCCAGCAGACCCGTGCCTGGTGCTCCCTCATGTGCTGGACTGGGGGCGTGGGCCCTGGAGACTGTGACTGTTGGGATTGCCCTGTAGGGTAGAGAAGGGTGAGTCGCCTGCCGGGACGGGAGCCTGCCCCTGGCCCTGGGATGGTCCCGTGGCTCCGTGGCCCCCCAGGGGTGTCACCCGGCCCCTTCCCACCCCTCCTTCCTGGCCCCTCACACTGCCTCCAAGTGTTCCAGGTCCCTCTCATGGCACTCCAGTGGGCCCTCCCACCGGGACCATGTGCCTCACCTGATTCCGCCACCTGCTGCCCGGGCTCCTTGGCACCAGTCTCCTCTCCCACCTGGGTCTTGTGCCAGGGTGTTCCATGCCCCGTGGGTGAAGAGGGGGGGGTTGTTGGTGTAGGGGTGTGTGGTTGGCTGGGTGGGGCCCATGCCCCCTTCCCGCCTTGCCTGTGGGGGCTGGGGTGGGCCCCGGCTTGTTCATCCCCCCCTTGCCACCTGCCCCCAGGGCCCTGGTCCCTCTTCCCTCCCGGTCCCCGTTTACCCTCAATGTCGGTCTCCGATCCTTCTGAGGCTGCCCCTTTGGTGTGGGATTGCTCCCCCTGGGACCACTGACTGAGGGTGATGAGGGTACCAGCCTCAGACTCCGCCTGTCTGGCCTGAGGCAGGTGCTCTCTGGGCTGCAGTCTGGGGGGGCTGCAGGTGCCAGAGGTCCCAGGGCATTCCTCCTGGGGTCTGGGGCCCTGGAGCGTGTGCCTACCTGGGGGGTGGCGAGGGGAGGAGCTACCTCATTTCGTTCCCTGCCCTAGATCACTGTGCTCCCCACGAGCCACGGGGCAAATATCGACCCCTTCATTTGCAGAATGAGGTCCATGGCATCGTAGAAGGGGTCGGTCGGGGCTCCGTTTCCAGACCACCAAATGTTGTCCCTGATGGCCTTGTACCCCCTCTTCAGCTCTTTGGCCTTAGAGCGGCACTGTGCCATGGTGCGCTGGTGCCATGCCGCCCCCATTTCTCACATTATGTCCTGGTAGACATGCTCATTCCTGTGGTTGAGCGCAAGCTCCAACTGGTACTCCAGGGTCCCCCATATCCTTATGAAGTCCCGGGTCTCCTGAAACCCCCATTGGACCTCTCTGTGATAGGGCTTTCTCCCCCATCTCCCCTGTTGGTCCTCCTCCTCCTCCTCCTCCAGCTCCTCCTCCTCCTCCACTGTCTCTTCCACCGACTGGGCTGGGCCGGCGTCCTCCGGGGGCTCATCCACCCAGGCCTGTTTCCGTGTCTGTGGGATGCATGGGAGGGGGGATTATGGTTAGGTGCAGTTCTGGGCCCTCTCGCTGCCCACCCCCTTTCCCCCCTCCCTTCTTGGAGCCCGGGAGGGCCCGCTGCCTCCCCTTGGTGCCCCTATGCCACCTGTTCCCCCCCTGGTTCCCCTTACCCATTTCCGGGGTGCCTCCTCCCCCAGTCCAGTTGCTGTCCCTGGGGCGTCCTGTCCCGGCTGCTACTGGTGTTGCCCCTCTGCCTCCTCCATCCTCATCATGACCCTCTCCTCCACCTCCTCTGCCTTCGCTTCCTCCATCACTGCCACTGCCTCCTCCTCCTGCACCCTCTCTCTATCTCGCACCACTCTCATCCACCTCCCTCCTTGCTCCATCCCGACACACTTCCTGGCTGTGGTTTGCCCTTTAAATATCCCTCCGGTGCCTGTGTTGTTGCTGGTTGCCTGGCAGAGATGCTGCGTGCTTTGTCCCTGGCTGGGAATAATTTTGTTTGATTCCGGCTGGTGATTGCCGTCCAGACGTTACTTTTTGTTGTTTCCCGGTGGGAATCTCTTTGACCATGCTTTCGGAGGTTGTCTGGAGGGGAGCCCCGGAAGCGTGATTGAAATTGACCCCATGTGGGTATTGACTGTGGTGAATATCTAGCGGCCGCCAAACAGATGTTCAGGGTGCTTTGGCCCCACCGCAGGATTGAGTGTAGTTCACTGTGGTTGAGCGTGATCTCGTAACATCTGAAAATACCTATGGTGAAGCCCAAAAAGTGAAGCCTGCTGGTGAAATTGACAAGTCAAAGCTCCACACTGCAAGGTGAAGTTCACTGCTAGTGGAAAAAATTAAAGACTCAAGAAGGCTCAATATGGGGAAAGTGATTCAGCAAAATACTGCTGGGGTGACAATTAAAAGACTTTCTCAAATTTGTTCCAGTTCCAACAAACCCAGATTTGTTCCAGGCAACAAACCCTTGTTCCCTGCATGGTTACCTCCCAGGTTTGTTTGGACATATATAACACTTGCCCATATTTTAGGCAGCTTGAACAGTGGCAAGCAGTACGTGTAGACACCCAGACTCATTAGATTGAGTTAGGGCACCTTTATAATAATGTGCTGTGGTCATAACCATGGTCATTTCATTATGATAATGACCTGAAATTTATTTATTTAGTTATTTATTTTTAAAATTTATTTATTTTATTTTATTTTCCATGTTTAACAAACATCAGTACAATTATCATTGTCATTTCTTATGGTGTACATTTCCCTTACACATATATTGAATGACAGCTATATTTCTACATTATTTATTTATTTATTTATTTATTTATTTATGACATTTGTACCCCGCCCCTCCTGCAAGCAGCTCGGGGCGGCTTCCAACAACGATAAAACAATATAAAACAGTATAAAACAATTTAAAATAATCAACAATTTAAATATTTCTAAGAACAGGGCCCCAGGATACAATTTCAGCGTTAAAACTATAAAACAGGGTAGGGGAGAAAACCACAACCCTAACCCACCCTCCTCCCCTCCCCAAAGGCCTGGGCGAACAGCCAGGTTTTACAACACCGCCGGAATAACAACAAACTTGTGGTCAGGTGAGCTTCCTTTGGAAGGGAGTTCCAGGCATGGCCAACGAGAATGCCCTCTCCATTTTGGCCCCCTGCTTTATGCGGGGGACCTCCAAGAAGGCACCCCCGGCCGACCGCAGGAGCCGCTCTGGGGTGCAGAGGGCGAGGCAAAATTGCTGATGCCCTGAAATTACTTATCCCTGTTGACCCAAAATGTATTTGTTTGTGGTAGAGCTGAAATAAATATTTGCTGAATACCAAAATGGACAACTCCAGCATATCTGAATTTGCTTTTGAGAAGTGGATACAGAGCAGTAGGGCTGTAGCGGCATACCGCCGCGGCAGCTTTTACCGACGGAAACCCCTATTCCGCACATCGTGGCACGGTACGGCAGAGACAGCTTTCCGAGGGCTGCGGCTGCGGCTTGTCGCTCATGGTATCGCGGCATCGGAACTGGCGAACGGAAGCGAAACTTGTGCGGATTCCAATAATAAGCGGCGCCAACTCCCCTTTCCGTGGTCCGCGGAATCTTTGTGGTTATCTGGTAATTGTATCATGTTTCNAGCCCGGGAGGGCCCGCTGCCTCCCCTTGGTGCCCCTATGCCACCTGTTCCCCCCCTGGTTCCCCTTACCCATTTCCGGGGTGCCTCCTCCCCCAGTCCAGTTGCTGTCCCTGGGGCGTCCTGTCCCGGCTGCTACTGGTGTTGCCCCTCCGCCTCCTCCATCCTCATCATGACCCTCTCCTCCACCTCCTCTGCCTTCGCTTCCTCCATCACTGCCACTGCCTCCTCCTCCTGCACCCTCTCTCTATCTCGCACCACTCTCATCCACCTCCCTCCTTGCTCCATCCCGCCACACTTCCTGGCTGTGGTTTGCCCTTTAAATATCCCTCCGGTGCCTGTGTTGTTGCTGGTTGCCTGGCAGAGATGCTGCGTGCTTTGTCCCTGGCTGGGAATAATTTTGTTTGATTCCGGCTGGTGATTGCCGTCCAGACGTTACTTTTTGTTGTTTCCCGGTGGGAATCTCTTTGACCATGCTTTCGGAGGTTGTCTGGAGGGGAGCCCCGGAAGCGTGATTGAAATTGACCCCATGTGGGTATTGACTGTGGTGAATATCTAGCGGCCGCCAAACAGATGTTCAGGGTGCTTTGGCCCCACCGCAGGATTGAGTGTAGTTCACTGTGGTTGAGCGTGATCTCGTAACATCTGAAAATACCTATGGTGAAGCCCAAAAAGTGAAGCCTGCTGGTGAAATTGACAAGTCAAAGCTCCACACTGCAAGGTGAAGTTCACTGCTAGTGGAAAAAATTAAAGACTCAAGAAGGCTCAATATGGGGAAAGTGATTCAGCAAAATACTGCTGGGGTGACAATTAAAAGACTTTCTCAAATTTGTTCCAGTTCCAACAAACCCAGATTTGTTCCAGGCAACAAACCCTTGTTCCCTGCATGGTTACCTCCCAGGTTTGTTTGGACATATATAACACTTGCCCATATTTTAGGCAGCTTGAACAGTGGCAAGCAGTACGTGTAGACACCCAGACTCATTAGATTGAGTTAGGGCACCTTTATAATAATGTGCTGTGGTCATAACCATGGTCATTTCATTATGATAATGACCTGAAATTTATTTATTTAGTTATTTATTTTTAAAATTTATTTATTTTATTTTATTTTCCATGTTTAACAAACATCAGTACAATTATCATTGTCATTTCTTATGGTGTACATTTCCCTTACACATATATTGAATGACAGCTATATTTCTACATTATTTATTTATTTATTTATTTATTTATTTATGACATTTGTACCCCGCCCCTCCTGCAAGCAGCTCGGGGCGGCTTCCAACAACGATAAAACAATATAAAACAGTATAAAACAATTTAAAATAATCAACAATTTAAATATTTCTAAGAACAGGGCCCCAGGATACAATTTCAGCGTTAAAACTATAAAACAGGGTAGGGGAGAAAACCACAACCCTAACCCACCCTCCTCCCCTCCCCAAAGGCCTGGGCGAACAGCCAGGTTTTACAACACCGCCGGAATAACAACAAACTTGTGGTCAGGTGAGCTTCCTTTGGAAGGGAGTTCCAGGCATGGCCAACGAGAATGCCCTCTCCATTTTGGCCCCCTGCTTTATGCGGGGGACCTCCAAGAAGGCACCCCCGGCCGACCGCAGGAGCCGCTCTGGGGTGCAGAGGGCGAGGCAAAATTGCTGATGCCCTGAAATTACTTATCCCTGTTGACCCAAAATGTATTTGTTTGTGGTAGAGCTGAAATAAATATTTGCTGAATACCAAAATGGACAACTCCAGCATATCTGAATTTGCTTTTGAGAAGTGGATACAGAGCAGTAGGGCTGTAGCGGCATACCGCCGCGGCAGCTTTTACCGACGGAAACCCCTATTCCGCACATCGTGGCACGGTACGGCAGAGACAGCTTTCCGAGGGCTGCGGCTGCGGATTGTCGCTCATGGTATCGCGGCATCGGAACTGGCGAACGGAAGCGAAACTTGTGCGGATTCCAATAATAAGCGGCGCCAACTCCCCTTTCCGTGGTCCGCGGAATCTTTG